>OW443306.2:26181501-26781501 GCA_937001585.2 Brachylomia viminalis | reverse complement strand
GACGAATATGAATTGTTCGAGTCCCTGGAAAGTGACTTTTCTCATCAAAATAGGAACAAAAGAAGATGACTTCGTGATGAATTTAATGCGTTCGACATGGATGATTCAACGATATCGACTTAGCAAAGACTTGGTACTGAATCTTTGTGAGGAGCTAAGGCCTCACGTGTCAGGGCTTGGGCAGATTTATTGTACCCAATGGCCACTTCTTTGTGGGAACATAAAAACTCCCACAATGTTTCCAGCTGAACATAAGTTACGCGCCGACGAGTGCGAGAACTCTCATCCACTGAACTATAATAATTACAATTGTAATATTATATCGTGTCATAAACTGAATAATAATTAAAAAAACTCAATAACACTTACGCCATAATTAAATAAACAATACGATAGTGTTCTTATTAGTTTGTAAAACAATACTTCCATTGAAGTGGTCGAATTCCCCGCTGAACTTCAAGTGGAGTACGTTCGGAAACTTAATCTCGCGTTACAATTTACAAACAGAAAATTATAATAATGTGAGTTTAAAATAGCACAATATACATTCCGTTCATATTTGCACATACTTTTATACTAGATTAACTAGATTAATATATGTTTATCATAAAATACGTGATATAATTAAAACGTAACTTACCGATAAATATTTAAATCTGTTTCTGAACGTTACGGCTGAGAATTAGGAACGTCATAATATGAAATTTAACCAGCCAGTAAAATGAATTGCCTGGAACTTGCCTGGTTTTTTAAAAGTTCGTAATAGGCACCCTGGTGCCTCTCCCAAAGCGGGTTCCTCGTTGTCACGCCATGAGGGGATAAAACCTTTCACCATTTTGACAGAACCATCAATCGATCCTTTTTGGAAAATCCACAGACTAAATAGAATCCTCATCTAGTAGTAATTTTGAATTTAATAGACATTGTATATCAGTAGAATGTGGGAAATTATGTCCTTATGTTTATTTATTTCAAATAATTAACAAACATGTAATTAGTTCGCATGACACCATTTCACCAAAACCATCATCCTACTAGCTTGAGCACACCCACGAAACGTGTCGCTACTATTTGCTTAAATTTTTTTATTTTGCATCGTCACAAGGTGTGCAAATAAGTATATACTCGTATTAGGAACATTATATCACAATTATTCTCAATCATTTTTCTTTCTTTGTCATTTAAAATATACATAGGTAGTCATTTTCGTTACACATTAAATTAAATCTGGAGTAATAAATTATAACAGTACCTAATGTCAAGCAAATTATTGCCATTGTAATTGTATCGTAATGAACTATTGTACAAATATTTGCTATAATTAAAATAGAATAATTTATCTTCGAAGTAGTCTTTTACATTATAATAACACTTTTTAATTAGGAATGTGTATATTTTAAGAAGAAATACAAGAATAGAATAACAACAACAACGAACAACAAACATTGAAAACACAATAAAAACCAATTATTTTTAAAAGAGTAACCGTGGAGTTTCTTGCCAGCTCTTCTCCATAGGAAACGACCAATTGGAACCGTGCACCTAGCTTCCGACGTTTCTTATGTGCACATGTAGGTTAATTTGAAATAAAATATTTTGATTTAGATTTTGTAGAAATCGGAAACTTCAATAATTTTAATTTGCATACCTAGTTAAGGTACATAAAAATCTCGTCTAAACTTGGGGATCGGCTCACGTAAATAAACATGGACATTTCGAATATTACAGTGTCTCGAAAGTCAGATAAAAAAAATACAAAGAAATAATAATAATTTAATCTAATTTTATATGTTTCAATGTCAATCGTGGTTTGATAAACCATGATTGATAAATTTTGCATGCCTTACGGTCGAATATAATCAATAACAAACACCATTGTAACAGTGTTTTCTTCAAAAAAAAAATTGATTTGATTTGAATATTAAATAGTCCCAATATAATAAAAAATATGTTTAAAGATCAAAACTATCTACTCATAGTAGTATCTACTTACCTCTCTAAAGTCTGCAGGTTTCTCTTCCATTGTGTCTGATTTCTCTGCCGTTTCCGAGCTTTACTTTTATCCACAACGGTCGGGTTTGTATCCATCTTCGTAAAGATAGGATATTTACTTTGAAAATAACACAGTGGTGCCGATTCTGTTGTACACGGGTGTACTACTATGAGTAGGTAGTTTTAATCTTTAAAAATGTACACCGAACTAAACTATCACTAAAATTACTTACTTTTGGCTATGAGAATCTTAAAGCTCTTCAAAATAAAATATCTTTTAAAAATAATTTTGACACGACTAAAATCAAATTTGGCAATTGCGACTCCACGTGGTACTTTTTTGCCATACCACGTGTTTTTTTTTTAGAGCCAGATGCTCGCATTGTTTGCAGCCTCGACATGTTTTGTATGGAATTTGCACTTTTTGTATGGGAAATAAGAAAAATTATTACCAACACGTTTAATTTTAGAGGTTTAGGGGTTCATATAGGGGGTTGAAAGCTTCATTATTTTTGCGATAGGACACACCGTTTTCGAGATTTATGCAAAAGAAAAGAAAAAAAAGATACAGTACTGTTTTTGCATCTGAAGTCGAGGTGTTGGTGTGAATTTTAGTTCATGACAACTTATTTTATTCCACACCTTTTTAATCGCGATTAAAAATAGTCAGATTTAGTTAGACTATCAAATTTTTTGGTGAAAAACGTAAAATTCAGAATAGCAAAATTGCCATTTTCAGTAAATTTGAGATTAAAATTGACTGAAAATGGCAATTTTGCTATTTAGTTTATTTTTATTTATTTAGCTTTATGAATATTCTTTTGAATTCAAAGTTATTTTATTTCATTATTCAAATAATGCTGTGAATCTGCACTTGATGAACGTCAAATTACATTAAGACAGTCTCACCAAAACGCCCGCCCTTCACCACTTCCTAGTGCTTAAGCTGGAAAGAAGAAGTGGCGAAACTAACTGTCCAGCAGCTTGGGTATCTTGTGTTAGTTAGCGCAGTGTTTGATGATGCGTTGTGTTGCAGCTCGTCACAGTGAGTGCGGCGCGGGCGCGTGCGCGAATGGAGGGCACTGCGTGGGCACGGTGCGCGGGCGCGCGTGCCAGTGCGCCGGCGCGTGGGGCGGCGCGCGCTGCACGCACTACGTGGGCCACGACCACGCATGCGCAGCGCGCGCCTGCGCGCCGCCCGCGCTCTGCGTCTGGGGACCTGACCGTACGTACCACAGCTCTTTGACTGACCGCCCTCACGAGGCAAGCAATCGATAGCCTAACGAAGCATGTTCCCCAAGCAGCCTCGCGAGGCATCTCGGTCAGTCTGGACCTGGCTATTGGATGGCGCATTTAAGCCTATGGCCCATCTGGTGTTAAGGGTTCACTTCATGACCTATGGCCATAAGCGATAAAAGGTAAAGCAGATGCGTTGCCATCCCAGAGCTGTACACACACCGGCGGCACCCATATGCCCTTTACCATCCCAGAGCTGTACCCACACCGGCGGCACCCATGCCCTTTACCATCCCATAGCTGTACACACACCGGCGGCACCCATGCCCTTTATCATCCCATAGATGTACACACACTGGTGGCACCCATGTGACCCATGCCCTTTACCATCCCATAGCTGTACACACACTGGCGGCACCCATGTAACCCATGCGCTTTACCATCCCAGAGCTCTACACACACCGGGGGCACCCATGCCCTTTACCATCCCATAGCTGTACACACACCGGCGGCACCCATGCCCTTTACCATCCCATAGCTGTACACACACTGGTGGCACCCATGTGACCCATGCCCTTTACCATCCCATAGCTGTACACACACTGGCGGCACCCATGTAACCCATGCCCTTTACCATCCAATAGCTGTACACACACCGGCGGCACCCATGCCCTTTATCATCCCATAGCTGTACACACACTGGCGGCACCCATGTAACCCATGCCCTTTACCATCCAATAGCTGTACACACACCGGTGGCACCCATGCCCTTTATCATCCCATAGCTGTACACACACTGGTGGCACCCATGTGACCCATGCCCTTTACCATCCCACCGCTGTACACACACTGGCGGCACCCATGTAACCCATGCGCTTTACCATCCCAGAGCTCTACAACTCTACACACACCGGCGACACCCATGCCCTTTACCATCTCATAGCTGTACACACACCGGCGGCACCCATGCCCTTTATCATCCCATAGCTGTACACACACTGGTGGCACCCATGTGACCCATGCGCTTTACCATCCCAGAGCTGTACACACACCGGCGGCACCCATGCCCTTTACCATCCCATAGCTGTACACACACCGGCGGCACCCATGCCCTTTACCATCCCATAGCTGTACGCACACTGGTGGCACCCATGTGACCATGCCCTTTACCATCCCATAGCTGTACACACACTGGTGGCACCCATGTGACCCATGCCCTTTACCATCCCATAGCTGTACACACACTGGCGACGCCCATGTAACCCATGCGCTTTACCATCCCATAGCTGTACACACACCGGCGGCACCCATGCCCTTTACCATCCCATAGCTGTACACACACCGGCGGCACCCATGCCCTTTACCATCCCATAGCTGTACACACACCGGCGGCACCCATGCCCTTTACCATCCCAGAGCTGTACACACACCGGCGGCACCCATGCCCTTTACCATCCCATAGCTGTACACACACCGGCGGCACCCATGCCCTTTACCATCCCATAGCAGTACACACACCGGGGGCACCCATGCCCTTTACCATCCCATAGCTGTACACACACCGGCGGCACCCATGCCCTTTACCATCCCATAGCTCTACACACACCGGCGGCACCCATGCCCTTTACCATCCCATAGCTGTACACACACCGGCGGCACCCATGCCCTTTACCATCCCATAGCTCTACACACACCGGCGGCACCCATGCCCTTTACCATCCCATAGCTCTACACACACCGGCGGCACTCATGCCCTTTAACCGGAACACAACAACGCTGCTTGGCGGCACAAATTGTTTAGTGGTAATACTAACCCGGACGAGCTGTACACTTCAGACAAGTCTCTATCTATACATAGATTCCTCATAATAACTATAAAAGCTTTGTAAATTTATTGATGTGTGATTTGTTGTTGTGTCAGTGAGCGCGACGGAACCTGGCCCTGTATACTGCGCGTGCCTGGAGGGCGCCAGCTGCACGGCGCCACACACTCCGGTGCCCGCGGCGGGCCCGGGGGGCTCGGCGGGCACGGGGGGCTCGACGGGCGCGGGGGGCCAGGCGGGCGCGGGGGGCGCGTGGGCTGGCGCCGTGCTGGCCGTGCTGTCGCTGCTGGCTGCCGTGCTGGCCGCGCTGTACCTACTACATCGGAGGAGACAGTCAGTACCACAGTACACTAACTGAAGGCCAATTCTCTATTTATAAACGTTCAACAATCTAGTCGAATTGACATTTCAGCGACCATCAATGTCAAAACTTGTCAAAAATGTTCGAATATTAGAGTTATTTTTAACTGATTGAGACAGTAATTAGAATGTGAATATACATAAACTCACGCTTTATTCCCATGGGGTAGGCAGAAACCGCCACCTGCTACGATCTCTATATACTCCCTTTGCTTCGAATGTGAAAGTTCTTAAAAATACTGGAATTGCCCCTCTGATGTGTTATGTCTTGTGTTGACACTGAACTAATGGAGTGTGTGTTCATGTGTAGCGGCGCGTTCGTGCACGCGCGCCTGTCGGACAACGTGGAGATCAACAACCCCATGTACCTGGCGGGCGAGGACGAGCTCGACCCGCCGCTCAACAATCACACTCACAACGTGAGTACTCACCACCCACCACACCCTACACTACTCGGCTAGTACACAATGCATTACACACTACACACACACAGTTCTGTATTCTACACAATGGCAGGCGTATTTTATACAGGGTCATTGGAAGATGGGTGCAAAGCTTTAGGGCGAACATAGTACAGACAATTTAGAACCATTTAAGCCATGGTTGTCTTAGACGAAGTCTTACCCTTTTTTTTAACCAAATTTTTATGTTTTTGTTTCGAAAATTCCCAAAAATTTAATTAAACTGCTTATTGGCCAAATTGAATGATAAATGAATTTATTTATATTTTATTTTGTGGGGATTTTCCCTGCAGTAGATATTGTTAATTTTTAAGTTTAAATTTTCGATTGTAAAATTAGTTTTTATGTTTTTGGGTTTCTTTGAGTTCTTTGTTTTAGGATTAAGATTACCGTCGACCGAACTACCCATCTGTTTGGGATTTTACTAAATTCCTATTTCTCGAATTTCATCTTTTGTTTTGTCGGGTTTATTCTTATCGCAGTTTGGTTTACAACTCTTAAGTATTTTCAAATCTTGGTTTTTTCCCCGAACAGATGGACAATTCCAGTCGACGGACTTTTATGTCCCACTTTATGACTTAAAGACAAAAAGCTCTAAGCTTGGGACCTCCCTACTTTTAACTTTGTAGTTGTAATTGTGATCGATATTTAAAGGAATGGATTTCCGATGTATCAGTCAGTCTTGTACGCAACCTCGAAACACTGAACACTCAACTTGGAGTGTTCTCGCGATTGTCTCCTCGTGTCCGTTTGTTCCGGCGAGTCGAGACGCCGCCCGTGTTTATTCTATCGTTAAGTTTTTGTAATTGTTTTTTAGTAAGTTTACAAATAAATTGTTTAAATAAATTCGGTGTTTGTCGAACAGTTATTATCGTCACCTTGTCCCAACATTGGTGACCCCGACGTCATTCGCGTACGGATTTTATGAGTGACAGTGACGATATGTTTGTATCGCCGAAATCTTCGTCGAGTGGTGCGAGTTCTTCGAGTGAGTAGGACGAAACTCTCGTGGACAAAACTTGTGTCGAGCAAAGTTCACCCCGGACGATCCGGAGGTGTGGTTCCAGCAGGTTGAGTGGGTTCTCGAGGACGCTGGCGTGACAACGAGTGCCATGAAATTCCGTCAGGTCGCCAAATCACGAGATGGAAAATATTCCAGAGAGGTTCGCGACCTGATTAATAACCCGCCGGCGGGCGGACAGGCCGTACGAGATGTTCAAGGAAGAGCTCCTGCGACGCCTGGGGAAATCGCAGGCCCAAAAGATACGGCAACTGCTGGAGCGAGAGGACATTGGCAACCAGAAGCCATCACAGTTCTAGCGCTACCTGAAGGAACTGGCTGGAGCGGATCAACCCGTTCGCTCGCGCCGCCATCGCCGCACAAGCCGCCCAGCTGAATGTCACCCTGGACGAAGACCGCTGATTGCGTGATGGATGCAATGGGCGCCATGGCGCCCCAACAAAAACAAGTGCCCGCGGTGTCGACGAGTGAATCGCGGTTGGGTGAAGTGCTCGAGCGGTTGACAGTGCGGTTGGAAAACCAAAGCCGCGAGTTGAACGAACTTCGTTCGGAAGTGCGCGGTCGACAACAGTTCCGCGATAGTGCCAACACGCGTCGTCGTTCGCGTTCCCAGTCGCGAAATCGGTATGGTGGATTGTGTTTCTATCACTACCGATTCGGCCCAAAAGCTCATAAGTGCGAGCAACCATGCACTGACGTCGCCGGCGATGAAACGAAGCCGGGATAAGGCGAGGGCAGTCACTAAGTGCGGCTTTTTTTTTTTTTACGCGGGTAATCCTCTTGGACTACCTCCGCCTGGGGAAAAGGCGGAGGGGCGTGCCGGACTCTTACCGGCTAAAACCACCCCCACCCCGGTGTCTCCTAGCACGTGCGCGCGGGGCCGCGGGAATCCAAATTCTTCCGCAGCCCCACACTAGTGCTGGCCCGATCTGTCCGGGCCTCGTCTCCTGCACGGGGTAGTAAGGTGTTTAACTACTCCGTGCATCGCCTCAGAGGCGCGCGCTGACACCCGCGCGCGCCTCCACCTCGGGTCCATCAAATAGGGGGCGAGGACTTCCCAAGTCCCACGCGGCTAGTGACACCTTTTTTTTTTTTTGTTTCCGGGTTGGGAAATCCTCATGGATGTCCGCCGCCCTGGGGCGGGTGGCAGGGTCTGTCAGACTCTTACTGACTAAAAACCACCCCGGTGTTCCATCTCAAACCTACGCCGGGGGTCGCGGGAACGTACGATCCTTCCGCAACCCCCGACTGGTGCCGGCCCGCCACTGCGGGCCTCTTCGGGTCTGGGGGGGGAGTGAGGTGTTTGACTCCCCCCGCGACGTCTAAGAGGGGTGAGCGTGGAACACTACGCGCCGCCACCTCGGGTCCTGGTGTGTGGGGGGCGACGGACGTCCCCGAGTCCGTCGCCCCTGGACCCTTTTAGGGGGGCTGGAAGAGGGCGTTGTCCGCCCTCCGCCAACGCCCGGTGCGCCTTCTGCGGGCCGGGTGAGTGGACGAGATCTCCCTCTCCCTTTCCGCAGCCTCCAAGGAAACCATCGCGTCCCAGGACTCGTCGCTGCCGACCATCGACTCGACTACGGCCGGCAGCGACAAGTCACTGCCTACTTCTGAGATGAGGGCACGGCGCGGCTCCTCCCAAGCGGCACACTCTGCCAGCGTATGCCGCGCCGTGTCCTCCCGGCAGTCGGCGCAGTGGTGACACCGGGCGTCCGGCTCCCTGTTTATGCGACACAGGTACTTCCCGAAGCAACAATGCCCCGAGAGCACCTGCGTCGCCCGAAACGACAGAGAGCCGTGCCTCCTCCCGAGCCAGCGCTCGAGCACCGGCCGGACCGCCCCACCACGCGCAGCTTATTTTTGACGGACCGGAACAGTGCGATTGATTTTTTAATCGATACCGGGGCCGATTTGTTCGTGTTTCCGCGGAGATTAGTGAGTGGCCGACGGGTTAAAACCGGGTACGAGCTAACCGCGGCTAACGGTAGTACGATCGCTACATACGGTTCGGTTTCGCTCACGCTGAACCTCGGTCTCCGCCGCGATTTCGCGTGGAACTTCGTGATCGCGGACGTTCCCAAGGCCATCATCGGGGTTGACTTTCTGACCCACTTTGACCTCCTCGTAGATCTGCGTAACGGGCGGCTGCTCGATCGTTCTACGAGTGTTAGTGTCGTAGGTCAGGAGTCCAAGTGCTCGACCGTCGCCGGGATCAGAACAGCCGCTGGTGACACTCGTTACCACGAGCTACTCCAGCAGTTCCCGGAGCTGACGCGCCCCGATGGCGCCTGCAAGGCGTCGAATGTGAAGCACCGGACGGTGCACCACATTCACACAACACCAGGACCACCTGTCGCCCAGAAACCACGTCGCCTGGCCGCGGATCGTTACGTCGCTGCCAAAAAGGAGTTCGAGTCCATGCTGCGAATGGGTATTTGTCGCCCGTCGGAGAGCAGCTGGGCTTCGCCGCTCCACATGGTGCCGAAGAAGGGGGACGAGTGGCGCCCTTGTGGGGACTACCGGGGTCTCAACGCACGGACGATCCCGGACAGGTACCCAGTGCGCCACATCCAAGACTTCGCCCAGACGCTCCGCGAAAAGAAGATCTTTTCCACCATCGACCTGGTGCGGGCGTACCACCAGATCCCCGTCGCCCCAGAGGACGTGGAGAAGATGGCGATCATCACCCCGTTCGGCATGTTCGAGTTTCCGTCGATGAGTTTCGGTCTCCGAAACGCTGCACAAACATTCCAGCGGTTCATCGACGAGGTCCTGCGCGGTTTGGACTTCGCTTACGCCTATATTGATGACCTCCTAGTGGCTTCTTCATCCGAGGAAGAACACCAAGAGCATCTCCGTCTGCTTTTCGAACGTCTTCGGCAGTACGGAATTGTCTTCAACACAGCGAAATGCTGTTTTGGCGCCACGGAGGTCAAGTTCCTTGGCTACATGGTGTCCGGTGACGGAACTCAGCCACTCCCGGAAAAGGTCTCCGCCATCCGAGACTACCCTCGTCCGAGGACAGCAAAAGATCTCCGGCAGTTCCTAGGTATGATAAACTTTTACAGACGTTTTATGCCCTGGACTGCTCGGACTCAAGCGCCGCTCAACAACCTTCTCCACGACAACATCAAGGGGAAGACGCCAAACAACTGGAACGACGCCGCCGACGCCGCATTTGTCGCCTGCAAAGAAGAGCTTGCTGCGGCGACCAGACCCCAAGCTTGGCGCCAGTCTCTCTGGTTTGCGACGCATCGGACCACACCGTCGGAGCCGCTCTGCACCAGCTGGTTGGCGACGTTTGGGAGCCACTTGGTTTCTTCTCGAAGAAGGTAAGTGGCGCCGAAACCAAGTGCAGCGCCTACGATCGGGAACTTCTGGCCATCTACAAGGCGGTCAAGTACTTCCGGCATAAGGTTGAAGGACGCCACTTCTTCATCCTTACCGACCATAGGCCGTTGACCTTCGCCTTCAACCAGAAGTCCGATCAGTGTTCGCCACGTCGCTACCGCCACCTGGACTTCATCGGCCAGTTCACCACCGACATCCGCAACATCTCCGGGAAGGACAACATCGTCGCAGATGGCCTCTCCAGGGTAGACGCGATCGCAGCGCCACTCGACTTCGAGGCCCTCGCAGCATCCCAGCTAGAGGACCCAGAGCTCCGGGAGTTCCGCCAGAGGCACGACTCTGGCTTACTCCTGCGCCAGGTCACCATGCCAGGATCCAACGCTGCCGTCTTCTGCGATGTCTCCACCATGAGGGCACGACCCTTCCTGACGGCCGCTTTCCGCAGACAAGCCTTTGACACCATCCACGGGTTGTCCCATCCTGGCGCCAAGGTTACCACCAACCTGGTGAGAGCGGTACGTCTGGCCTTCCATGTCCAAGGATTCCCGAGACTCGTCCCGAATCTGCATCCAGTGCCAGCGTTCAAAGGTCTCGCGCCATGTCTCGTCTCCGATCGGCAATTTTAAACCGCCGTCGAGACGCTTCGAGCATGTGCACATCGACCTGATCGTCATGTCACCTTCCGAGGGATATCGGTATTGCCTTACCTGCGTTGATCGATTTTCTCGATGGCCAGAGGCTATACCGCTCCAGGACCAGACAGCGGAAACCGTCGCCAGGGCGTTTTACACCAACTGGGTCGCCAGGTTTGGTGTCCCGCTCCGGGTGACGACGGACCAGGGACGCCAGTTCGAGTCCCACCTGTTCCGCTGCCTGAACAAGCTGCTGGGGACGGATCACCTTCACACCACGGCGTACCACCCAGCCGCCAACGGAATGGTCAACCGCCTCCACCGTCCACTGAACGCCTCCATCAAGTGCTTGGAGCCTGACACGTGGACCCACACGCTCCCGACGTCACACCGACATCTACCATGGATCTGGACAACTCCGCTGACTTCGTTCGAGTGCTGCGCCAGCACTTCGAGGCACTCCGACCAGTCAGCGGCACCAGGCACGGTGAGCGAAAGATCTTCGTCTTTAAAGATCTCGCCACCGCATCGCATGTCTTCGTCAGACACGACGCCGTCCAGCGTCCGCTCCAGCAACCCTACGATGGTCCGTTCGAGGTGGTTTCTCGGACCGAGAAACACTTTACCCTCCGGATCCACGGCGAAAACGTCCCTGTGTCGATTGATAGGCTGAAACCAGCCTACATCGTCTTCGAGGACATTCTACGGCGGGCGCTGGAAATCCGGACGAAGACAAAGGCATTCTGCTCTTTGTGCCGGGCGAAAACCCACCACCGCCCCAGCAACCTGCTCCACCTGCTCCAGCAGTACCAGTAGCACCACCGGCACCACAAGCGCCAGCTCCTTACGTGACTCGCTCCGGTCGTCGAGTCCATTTCCCCGACCGTTTCCAGGCGGGCTTGTAATCCTCGCCAACAATTGTTCCATTTTGACGATTTTATTGAGTAATCGCAAAATGAAATAATTTGCGAGTTTTAGTGATGTTAGTTCAGTTTTTAATCTCGAATAAATTTTTGCAATTTGCGATATTATGTTTCAAATTGTTTTTGCTGAAATCTGAAAGATTTCGAAAAATCAATCAACTTTCTTAGTTTGCGTTCAATTTTTGCAAAAAATTATTCGTTACACGTTTTACTCCCTGTATTTTATTAATTAGTTTAGCAAACTTGCAAAATTGGTTGTAACTTAATTTCATTATCGTTAATCACTAGCAGGGGGTACTGTGGGGATTTTCCCTGCAGTAGATATTGTTAACTTTTAAGTTTAAATTTTCGATTGTAAAATTAGTTTTTATGTTTTTGGGTTTCTTTGAGTTCTTTGTTTTAGGATTAAGATTACCGTCGACCGAACTACCCATCTGTTTGGGATTTTACTAAATTCCTATTTCTCGAATTTCATCTTTTGTTTTGTCGGGTTTATTCTTATCGCAGTTTGGTTTACAACTCTAAGTATTTTCAAATCTTGGTTTTTTTCCCCGAACAGATGGACAATTCCAGTCGACGGACTTTTATGTCCCACTTTATGACTTAAAGACAAAAAGCTCTAAGCTTGGGACCTCCCTACTTTTAACTTTGTAGTTGTAATTGTGATCGATATATATAGGAATGGATTTCCGATGTATCAGTCAGTCTTGTACGCAACCTCGAAACACTGAACACTCAACTTGGAGTGTTCTCGCGATTGTCTCCTCGTGTCCGTTTGTTCCGGCGAGTCGAGACGCCGTGTTTATTCTATCGTTAAGTTTTTGTAATTGTTTTTAGTAAGTTTACAAATAAATTGTTTAAATAAATTCGGTGTTTGTCGAACAGTTATTATCGTCACCTTGTCCCAACAATTTAATTAAAGTAATGTGTTAGCAATTTAGTAAAACATGTTTTAGGCCTCCGTGTCGTTAGACTTTTTTTACGAACATTTAAAGTTCATAAACAATTTAAAAATTCATAAGTACTTTTTGTAAACCTTATTTTAATTAAAAACCGAGGGTGCTTTGTTTGTTCAAACCTTTTTGAAAACATGCTTGATAATCACTCTTTCTTTTGAGGTATCAGTTACGCGGATATCTTACAAATGATTGAAATTTGGACCTACAAACCAATTTGAGGGAGAAATTTTAAATTATAGGCAGACTCCTTAAAGCAAAATTGCTTAAAACAAATAGAAAGCGTCATGCTACGCCTGCTGGTGTCGTTTCAGAGGAAATTCTCTGTCAATGTATGGGCTGGAGTAATTGGCAGGACGTTGATTGGGCCCCACTTCTTACCGGATACTTTCAATGGTGAAAATGATTTGCACTTTCTACAAGTCGATTTACCAGTGCTGATAGAGGAAACCAGTGTCCCGATATACGAAAGAAACCGAACAGTTATCTTTCCGCAAAACGGCTGTCCAGCGCATTAGACGTTAAATGTAAGGGAACACTTGAATAATTGCTTTCCTGACAGCTGGATCGGCAGAGATGAACCCATCCCTTGGCCCGCTCGCTTACCAGATCTGACCCCGCTGGACTTTTTCGTGTGGGGCCGGGCCAAGGAACTGGTGTAAACGAGTGTTTTCGATGAATTGATAGAGATAATTCACTCAGCGTTTGAAACAATGCATCTGGAGACGATATTCAAAATAACAACAAGAGGAGTGAGAAGACCGTCTTTCGTCGTCTCCGTCTTCTTCCTAAGAATAACGGCAGACTTTTTGAACATGAAAAATAAACAATTTAAATTCAAATGTTGTTTTAATATTAGTCTGCCTAAAATTTATAATTTCTCCCTATAGTTGGTTTGTAGGTCCTAATTTCAATCATTTGTAAGATATCCGCGTAAATGATACCTCAAAAGAAAGAACGATTATCAAGCATGTTTTTAAATAGGTTTGTTACAAAAAGTATTTATGAATTTTTGACAATTTTATGAACTTGAAATGAATGTCTGTAATAAAAATGTCTAACGACAAGAGGTCTGAAGCATGTTTTGCTAGATTTTTTACACATTACTTTAATAAAATAAAAATGAAATAATTTATCATTCAATTTGGCTATAAATAAGTAGTTTAGTTAAAATTTTGGGAATTTTCGATAAAAACATAATAAGTACTTACTAAAGTAAAAAAAATGGAAAGACTTCGTCAAAAAAAAATGCTTTATTTCAGACGTTGATCCTTATGATGTTAGTATTATACACTCATAAACTATGTTAGTAAGTAGCAAATGTTGGTAATACAATATATGTATCTATTATTTTAATTCGATCATGTATCTGTTGCACTCACCTGACACCCCGGGTACATGCACATGTACCTGCACCCAATGTGCCATAATGGCGCAACATGGGCTAACATGGCGTCACACTGATGACCTTCAGGATGCCGTTGACGCTCCCGCGCACTCTGCGCAACATGGCGTCACACTGATGACCTTCAGAATGCCATTGACGCTCCCGCGCACTCTGCGCAACATGGACGCCATCCTTTTTCGCAGGATGGTATTGAACCCATCAGTATGTGCTTCGGCAAACATTCCTGATGCACTGCAGTAACGTGGAACGACAACATTCTGAAGGCACTATTATATTGAACTCTAACGTCTATCTCGAACGTCTAAGACAACCATGGCTTAAATGGTTCTAAATTGTCTATACTATCTTCGCCTTAAAGAACCTTTGCACAAATCTCCCCATCGTCGTATAATTATACTTTAGAGTTATTATTTCTAGAAACTACTTCTTTTACATTTAGTCGGGCGCTGTCACCTCTCCAAGATGATTGTCCACTGCAGACCCACCGTACCCCTGGCCGTACCCCTGGTGGTACGGTGGGTTTTTTAAAGTTAAACGATACCACCAGGTAATAGTGTTGTAACACTAGTTAAAACCACTTCTGACAGCAACAATTTTATTTAATCAATTCATTCATAATTTATTACAGAACAAATCTTAAAAACAATATGCCTTTAATCTAAATACTTAAAATTAACTAACGCTATAAACTTAAAACATGAAATCTAAAACACAACATAATAACGCATTACACACATTCGTAACTTTAAAAAGAAAACTTACACATTTAACGCAAGACGACGAGACAAGATTGAATTAAGAAAACCTAGAATTAAATATGGTAGGAAAAATATACGTTATGTATGAGGGAGTAAAACTTTATACCTAATGAAATACTTGATGATGTGTTAAACAGTAACAGATGGTATACATTTAAAAAAGCCCAAGAAGAATACGTTAGAACTAGGTACTAACACCAAATGTCACATAACCTTTTAATTATGATGATTTGCAGGTACAACGGTATGTGATATTGATCACAGAGACTGTATCTCTATGTACGCAATTTTTCTAATGCGTGACCAATTGAAATTTCTTTATTTATAATTTGTAGCTGTACGTCTCTGATAAAGTCATCATTGATAATTTGATCCTTTCTTCTCCTTTTTGGTATCATCTCCAATGTATGGATATGCTCCAATACTTTGAGTAATCGCATCAATGTAACAGTATTCTTGTGGACACGTTTATTAATTTTGGAGTGAAACGTTTCCAAAATGTTGGTCATTCTATGGCGTTCACCAAATACGCTTATTACATTAAATGAATGCGTCTTACACCAATATGTACAAGTACTGTATAAATCTTTCCATTTGTACTATCCCTGAGGACTCAGATTTCACATAATCAAAGCCATGTTGAATCTCGCAGTCAGGAAGAAGTGGCAAGGCACTTGCCAGGGCAACTATTCTTCGTCCTGGTTTATTTTTCGTACATCCAAAAGACTTTCCTTTCTTCCACATGTTACGAGTCCAATGGTAATAGCACCCTCGCAATGTGATATTTGGGAATACTTTCAAAATGGCGTTCATTGCTGCTCTTTCGTAGTCTAATGTGAACTTTACGAGGGTTCCACTCGGGTATTTGAGACTTTATCATGTTAAACAAAATAATATAACTTTTTTCTGTTCTGTCCGACTTAAGTGCGAATATTAAGGACTTCGCTTTAGTAGTTTCAACACCACTTCCCGTGTCACCATGAATATTATATAGGTAATTGTGAAAATGGTTTTGGGCAACTATAAAAAGTACCGTCAACAAAATATTCCACAATATTTGGAATTACCTGACGCGATTCCTTAGAGCAAAAGACTATGCTACGGTTTTGCTTGTCTGACTCGTCACAGTAATAATCTGCCAAAACGAAATTATGATATTGAACTGGAACTTCAATTTCTCTTAAATCGTGGGATTAACTTTTACACACTTGTGCAGATTTGTTTCTAGCATTCTGAAGAAAGTGCTTCACGCTTTCATACCGAGGATATTTTTTCCCTATAGCAAAATTCATCCCCATGTCTTTGAAATCGCTCTTTTTCCTGTTCGGTTGGTGCATCAGATGACACCGCAATTTCTCGCAATTTGCACTTTTCCTTTAACAATTCGTTAGCAGATGGATCTACTAAACAGCTATGATCTGTATTTTTAATTAACTTATTATCCAAAAAAATATAAGTATATCAGTATTTTTATTAGATAATAATATTGTAACAAAATGATAAAGACTAAACAAAATAAAAAAATGAATCAAAAACTACCTTTCCAGTCGTCACAGTGCCACAACATATACTCTTACTGTAAGATGAACACCGCCATAACATGGGGCCGTTTGTATAAGTTTTGTGACGATGATAGCGGTATTTGCCACAAAGCAGGGCGGTTCCGCCATTTATTTGGATGAAATTTATTTCAGTATCGTCCATTATAGGTTTGTCCACAATAATTCAAATCAATAAAATAATTCATTTTACAAATCTTTATGATTCTAGTCGAGAGTAATGTCAACAGTCATGAACACTTGAAAAAAATGTATTATGTACGGTTTAGGTAACTAAAGATTGCCGCATCAATTTATGTACCTACCTAACTAATGAATAAGTCATTAATATGCGAGATAACTGTTTATCATTTTCTGTCCGTCTAGTATCTTCATCAGCACATCACTATGTTCACTTCATACAGTGGTATCGTTTAACTTTAAAAAACCCACCGTACCACCAGGGGTACGGCCAGGGGTACGGTGGGTCTGCAGTGATGATTGTCTATCCTTTTAAATATACGTGGAAGTTGCATGGGAAAATATACGTGGAGGTTGAATGGGAAATTATACGTGGAGGTTGCATGGGAAAGTCATTCTGGCTTAAACCTCTACAGTATCCACTACACCACAGCCACTATAAAGAACACACTGCACACAGACAAGTGCTGGCCTAGTCTTGTCTACGAAACGCACACAACCCTCCTCTTTTGGAGACCTACATTTAGACCTAATAGTTACTATCCTATAGGTACCTACAGTTCATTGAAATTTATTGGTTCACCTTATTGAATGCTAGATGCAGTGTGAGTGGTCATTCTATCTAAATTCTAAAAAACTCAACATAACTCTAAAACAACAAATAATTCAAAATAAATTGCATGTAATAATGACAGTTCTCTAGGTATTAATAATGCCGCGCGATGGAATTAGTACATCTATGCATGGAATCCAGTTATTCTATTATTATTATTAGGTACACCGCCACTTTATATTTGGATATGCTTCAATGTGACTCTTCCACTCGTGCGGCTGAATTGATTTAATTCTAATGACTGCAGGTGTTTTTAAAAGTCAGTCCGAAGACAGACAATCTTGCAGTTTACAAATAAATCGGATGAAAGGAAGCAAATGGACTATGATCAACTGAAATTGTCCGTATAATCAAATCATTACTGTTATTCTTTGACAGTTGTATGAAATGGCTATTACACGGCAAATTGACCTAAGCTGTCAATTTGCTTATGAATGTCCCTTGTAGGTAGTTATTGTACTATTGCTACCCTGCAAACCCATTATTAGTTATAGGTAAACCGTAGTGGTCATGTTGCTAGTAGGTACAGGGACTGGCCGGCAATGATTGTAATTATGTGTGTGTTGTTTGTGGCAGAACGGCGGCAACCACTTCGCCAACCCCGTGTACGACAACATGTACGAGCGGCAGCAGAACAACCCCGCCGAGGTAAAACCACACTCACACTTCTACTTACGTTTTATTCTGGCTTGAGCAAAACTTGCCCGACGCGGACGTTTCGGAACTAGTTTGGCAGCAGTTTTCACCAAACAAAAGATAAAATTTCGAAAAACTTAATAATGAACAAATAATATTAACTCAGTGTAAGACCGATGTCCATTAAACGAAGTACAATAAAATTAATCCCGATTAGTCCCGTTGGACATCATCAAAAGCCATCCAAACACAGATACACAAAATATTAGAAAGTTCTAAAGAGTGACCATGACTCTGACGGGGTCACCGGGGCGCGGTCACGGTCGCAAAGACTGTTTCATCCGTAGACAGAGTAACTTCAACGAAATATTAAGTAAGTACCTACCTACAAACATTATAAAATTTAATACGAAACATGGAATTAACTCGGCGGTTATGAATTATGATGACAGATGTTGACTTATTGTATTCTTAAATATTCACACAATGGTGCCGATTCCCTTGTTTACAAACTAAACCAAATTTAAGTGCAGTGCATCTTTTTCTTTCTATTTCATTATGAAAAGGACAGAAGATAAATTTTAGTTTAGTCCTGTCAAATTTATCAGCGCCTGACACTACTCCATACAAGTTTAGACGTGATTAAAAAGTTGACAACTAAAATTACAGCAAATTACGTCAGGTGCTGACTAATTTGACAGGACTAAACTAATATTTATCTTCTGTCCTTTTCATAATGAAATAGAAAGAAAAAGAGGCACTCAACTTAAATTTAGTTTAGTTTGTGTACAAGGGAATCGGCACCAATATCCAGTAATATACATATTGAGTATTTGATATTCAGTAATTATTCTAGAATTAAATAGTGTTTAAATGTTTATCTGTTAGCAGACGCATTTCAAGTTATGATTGTAACATTTTGGTTTATGATATATTTAATTAAATAACTTTAACATTTTCGGAAATCTCGTGTAGCCATCACACTTGTAAGGTCGACCTGAGGAAGGTCGTCGTGCGGTTTTGACGTCAGCATTAGTACAGAAAAAACCAAATGTCATATTCAAAACGAGCGAGGATAGTAGGTACATCGTGTGGCGGATTCATCTAACAAGATGAAAAAAAGGGTTTTTCCCCACTGTCGAGGTCTGTCGCTAACTCGACGCGTCTTCACTTGTCGTGACTCGCAAACACGGAAACGTTGTTTTTCGAACTTAAGCAATCCATATAATATTCTGTTTGTATATTTTTATTCTCACAAACATAGTGGGTAGATTGACTTATAAAACATGCGTTTGCGCATTTACACGTGTATCCGCTGTGACGTCACACTGCATCTTATAATTTCATCGTCACGAACGTGATTAACGTCGTAGTAATGGATTTAGTCGCCGAACTAGAAGCGAAAACAGCGAATTGCCTCGAGTAGTTCGACCATTATTAAATAGTTAATCGTATTAAATTGTTGCTGATTCCCGTGGCATGTATCGGTGTTTAGAGATAAACCTACTAATTCAAAATAATTACAATTTGTAAAGCCAAGCACTTCGTGAGCTCGGAATAAGTAGGTCCATGTAGTTGCGCTTATTCTATGTTTAAGCTAGGAAGAGCCATGCTGCACGACAGGCTCGCCAGCTTCTCTGTCGGTTACTAAGAGCCATGCGGCACGACAGGCTCGCCAGCTTCTCTGTCTGTTACTAAGAGCCATGCGGCACGACAGGCTCGCCAGCTTCTCTGTCTGTTACTAAGAGCCATGCGGCACGACAGGCTCGCCAGCTTCTCTGTCTGTTACTAAGAGCCATGCGGCACGACAGCCTCGCCCGCTTCTCTGTCTGTTACTAAGAGCCATGCGGCACGACAGGCTCGCCAGCTTCTCTGTCTGTTACTAAGAGCCATGCGGCACGACAGGCTCGCCAGCTTCTCTGTCTGTTACTAAGAGCCATGCGGCACGACAGGCTCGCCAGCTTCTCTGTCGGTTACTAAGAGCCATGCGGCACGACAGGCTCGCCAGCTTCTCTGTCGGTTACTAAGAGCCATGCGGCACGACAGGCTCGCCAGCTTCTCTGTCTGTTACTAAGAGCCATGCGGCACGACAGGCTCGCCAGCTTCTCTGTCTGTTACTAAGAGCCATGCGGCACGACAGGCTCGCCAGCTTCTCTGTCGGTTACTAAGAGCCATGCGGCACGACAGGCTCGCCAGCTTCTCTGTCGGTTACTAAGAGCCATGCGGCACGACAGGCTCGCCAGCTTCTCTGTCTGTTACTAAGAGCCATGCGGCATGACAGGCTCGCCAGCTTCTCTGTCGGTTACTAAGAGCCATGCGGCACGACAGGCTCGCCAGCTTCTCTGTCGGTTACTAAGAGCCATGCGGCAGGACAGGCTCGCCAGCTTCTCTATCTGTTACTAAGAGCCATGCGGCACGACAGGCTCGCCAGCTTCTCTGTCGGTTACTAAGAGCCATGCGGCACGACAGGCTCGCCAGCTTCTCTGTCTGTTACTAAGAGCCATGCGGCACGACAGGCTCGCCAGCTTCTCTGTCTGTTACTAAGAGCCATGCGGCATGACAGGCTCGCCAGCTTCTCTGTCGGTTACTAAGAGCCATGCGGCACGACAGGCTCGCCAGCTTCTCTGTCTGTTACTAAGAGCCATGCGGCACGACAGGCTCGCCAGCTTCTCTGTCGGTTACTAAGAGCCATGCGGCACGACAGGCTCGCCAGCTTCTCTGTCGGTTACTAAGAGCCATGCGGCACGACAGGCTCGCCAGCTTCTCTGTCTGTTACTAAGAGCCATGCGGCACGACAGGCTCGCCAGCTTCTCTGTCTGTTACTAAGAGCCATGCGGCACGACAGGCTCGCCAGCTTCTCTGTCGGTTACTAAGAGCCATGCGGCACGACAGGCTCGCCAGCTTCTCTGTCGGTTACTAAGAGCCATGCGGCACGACAGGCTCGCCAGCTTCTCTGTCTGTTACTAAGAGCCATGCGGCATGACAGGCTCGCCAGCTTCTCTGTCGGTTACTAAGAGCCATGCGGCACGACAGGCTCGCCAGCTTCTCTATCTGTTACTAAGAGCCATGCGGCATGACAGGCTCGCCAGCTTCTCTGTCGGTTACTAAGAGCCATGCGGCACGACAGGCTCGCCAGCTTCTCTGTCTGTTACTAAGAGCCATGCGGCACGACAGGCTCGCCAGCTTCTCTGTCTGTTACTAAGAGCCATGCGGCACGACAGGCTCGCCAGCTTCACTGTCTGTTACTAAGAGCCATGCGGCACGACAGCCTCGCCAGCTTCTCTGTCGGTTACTAAGAGCCATGCGGCACGACAGGCTCGCCAGCTTCTCTGTCTGTTACTAAGAGCCATGCGGCAGGACAGGCTCGCCAGCTTCTCTATCTGTTACTAAGAGCCATGCGGCACGACAGGCTCGCCAGCTTCTCTGTCGGTTACTAAGAGCCATGCGGCACGACAGGCTCGCCAGCTCCTCTGTCTGTTACTAAGAGCCATGCGGCACGACAGGCTCGCCAGCTTCTCTGTCTGTTACTAAGAGCCATGCGGCATGACAGGCTCGCCAGCTTCTCTGTCGGTTACTAAGAGCCATGCGGCACGACAGGCTCGCCAGCTTCTCTGTCGGTTACTAAGAGCCATGCGGCACGACAGGCTCGCCAGCTTCTCTGTCTGTTACTAAGAGCCATGCGGCACGACAGGCTCGCCAGCTTCTCTGTCTGTTACTAAGAGCCATGCGGCACGACAGGCTCGCCAGCTTCACTGTCTGTTACTAAGAGCCATGCGGCACGACAGCCTCGCCAGCTTCTCTGTCGGTTACTAAGAGCCATGCGGCACGACAGGCTCGCCAGCTTCTCTGTCTGTTACTAAGAGCCATGCGGCACGACAGGCTCGCCAGCTTCTCTGTCTGTTACTAAGAGCCATGCGACACGACAGGCTCGCCAGCTTCTGTCTGTTACTAAGAGCCATGCGGCACGACAGCCTTGCCAGCTTCTCTGTCTGTTACTAAGAGCCATGCGGCACGACAGGCTCGCCAGCTTCTCTGTCTGTTACTAAGAGCCATGCGGCACGACAGCCTCGCCAGCTTCTCTGTCGGTTACTAAGAGCCATGCGGCACGACAGGCTCGCCAGCTTCTCTGTCTGTTATTAAGAGCCATGCGGCACGACAGGCTCGCCAGCGTCTCTGTCTGTTACTAAGAGCCATGCGGCACGACAGGCTCGCTAGCTTCTCTGTCTGTTACTAAGAGCCATGCGGCACGACAGGCTCGCCAGCTTCTCTGTCTGTTACTAAGAGCCATGCGACACGACAGGCTCGCCAGCTTCTCTGTCTGTTACTAAGAGCCATGCGGCACGACAGGCTCGCCAGCTTCTCTGTCTGTTACTAAGAGCCATGCGGCACGACAGGCTCGCCAGCTTCTCTGTCTGTTACTAAGAGCCATGCGGCACGACAGCCTCGCCAGCTTCTCTGTCGGTTACTAAGAGCCATGCGGCACGACAGGCTCGCCAGCTTCTCTGTCTGTTACTAAGAGCCATGCGACACGACAGACTCGCCAGCTTCTCTGTCTGTTACTAAGAGCCATGCGGCACGACAACCTCGCCAGCTTCTCTGTCGGTTACTAACCTCAGGTTTCTGTAACCGTAGACCACGGAGCAAATACAAAGAGGAGATGTTGTAATAAGGTTTCTGTATGAAACAACGGGTGACACTTTACGGGGTGAGGGGTGATCAGATCCCGCCCACTTCTTTATTTTACATCTACTGGTCAATATCAAAACTATTCCCTCGTCCTGTTGATTTTACTTTGTAGTTATGTAACTATCTCACACTAGATGTCACTACATGCAGAATGAAGAACTATTTTAATAAATTACGCATAAAATTACTGACAAATGAAATGTGATGCCATCCATAGCATCAGAACGTCTATCCGAGTAGTTTTTACAAGATAAAACACCACACTTCATTCTTTTTTTCTTCTAGCGCAAATATGCTGTAAAAACGGAACGTTTACAGAGCTGTGCACAGGACGAACGCCAACAATACACTGACTAAGGCCACGCCTACATGATGACGTCAGGACCTAGTTGAGAATCACAGTGCACAGTTGCTTAGGTCGTCTCCTCTTTGTATTTGCTCCGTGCCGTAGACATACGAAAGTGATAATTATTTTCCCAACACCTCCCATCTTCAGTGAATGACGTACAGTGGTACCGGATCAGTCTGTACGTAATCTATCTATCTAGCCCGTAATATCCCACCGTTAAGATGATCCCACCGTTCAGATGTGTGGAAAAGACAAAGGGAGGATCCCTTTCACACAGATCTGACCTCTGCCATGGCGGGCTAGTCCCTTCGGTAAGAATCCTTGATCTTACCTAAAGTGTAGCTATAATCGAAGCGTTTGATACAATGTTATATGTGTATTTGTGTCGTTCAGGAACACGCCAACCTGCTGGCGGAGCGTGCGCTGGACGCGTCGCCGACGCCCGAGCGCGCCGCGCTACTGTGAGCGGACTGGCCTGGACCTCAGGATCTACCACCCTGTATACCGACCTTGCTCTCACGGACCAAGACGTAACGGACCGCAGCGTTCGACACCTGACCTGACATAACAATTAAGTACGTAATCGTGATTCCCTCTCAATGTCTACGAGGCCCAAGTTGTCTGTATGTTTGTCACATGTCTTCGAACATATTGATACATTTTGTTGTAGGTTTAGATTGTCTATTTTAAAAACTTGACCAAATTCTGTAATGTCTTCGTAGGTATACTACATAGTGATCAGCCACGATCTATAAGGACACGTTACTGAACTAACGTAGAACATACTCGTAATATATTAGGAATTGTTCGTATGTGTGGCCTCGCTGTCGGCTACACTACCGTGTCATTTGAAGGAGATATTATTAATTAAGTTAGTAGCGACCGCAAGTCGTTTCTAATTTGTTTCGAGCAAAAAGGAAAGAAACGTGTCCGCTAGACGGGCGCGGCTTTGTAGCACTGTTACCATCAGCGACACAACCTGTACAATCAAGCTAATCAGAATCTTAGTAGATAGTTATACGTTGTAAAGGTCGCAGGCGCCGCCGCGCCGGATGTTGTGTGGTAGCCTTACAGTCGCTACTACTGTGTGTACGGCGACTGTACGAGTAGCTCTTGGCTTGGTTGTTTGCAATGATGCATGTCGTCCGCGTTGTCCGTGACCCGTAGGTAGGTGACGTGGATGTCTAATATGAAATGTGATCAATTTGTAGTGTTGTAAATAACCGATACACTCTTGCCTAGTTGTTTACACTGTCCTCTAGCAAGTCATGTACAAAATATTTAAATACGTATACAACGCGAACGAAATTGATAAAAATACGAGTCTCTTGAAAAATTCGTGCCATATCGGTGTTGTATTAGGATTCGTTTACAACCGTTCTTAGGATTTCTTCATATTATAAAAATAGCCCATTAACTGAAAAAGATCACATTGAATGACAGTTGTTATTGATCACAGTTGACATGTCAAGAGTCCATATTTAATGAAAACTCTTGGTTTGAATAAAACTTGGTCGAATTCAGTCACTGTTGCATTTAGCGACAATACGTTCCTACACTTTGGACACTGCACGCTGCACGCGTGTCGATGTGACGTAGACAACATTTATTTCAAAATTATTATTCCTGAAGTTCCTCAATCTATAAACTTCTGACATTTTGTATTGTTTTGAAATCTTTACAATGAATATGATAGATAAAAGGACATATAAGGCCAGTTTAGTTAATAAATGACGAACAGTCGGCGTTTAGACTTGAAAAATTTATACAATCATTATTTAGGCAGCTTTTTGACCTTGCGTTGTGCAACTAATGTGATTTTATGTATTTAATTTTTTGTACTCCCTTAGGTATATTTTAAGTTTACAATAACATGAGTGCGTACTGTTGATATAAGACTCGCGGGTGTGGCAGCTAGGTGTGACTCGCTCATTTGAACGACAGGACTTCAAACAAATGCAATACGATGTGCTTATGATAGCTGTAAGTGTGCTTTGATACCTTAGCCTTAACTTTGATACCTTAGCCTTAACTTGTGGAACTTGTGCCAAATTGTTGTGATTTATGAACGACGTGACTATTGCGTCGCGAGCTCAAATACATATCGGATGCTCATGACACGACGCTGTCTGACGTCTCAACTTATTCAATATATTTATAATTATTTGCTCAAATTAAATTCGCATTTAACATAGATGCTGAGGGTTGTGTTTGTGACGCGATATTATTCAAACAAATGTAAAACATATCAAACGAGATTATTTGTCGAGTACAACTTTTACGTTTAGTTTTAATGAAAATGAAATAATATCAATATTTTATATTACTTATTGTTCATAACAGAACGATCACTTCTCCGGTTTAACGTAAGAATAGTCGCAAAATAACTGTAATGTAATTAGTTGTAAGTTAATGAATTGAAAATAAAATACTTCATTGCAATTACTGTGGTTTTATTCATGTGTTTATGGACTAAAATAATAGTCTTTATAAAACAAACTTTCGAGGATAGATAATATTATGTGACATGAACGCAATTTTATTATAAAATAATTATAATATTTATACATTTCATAACTTCACTCACACTACATGATACATAAATGCAGTCTTTTACTTTATTCAGTACACGGGCGACAATACGACACATCGACTTGTAGAACGACACCGTCACACAAACGTACAAAGCTGAACTTTTCAGAAACCTGATGCGCTACGTGAGGTGGTTTGCGAAATTAGTTATTTTTCTTTTGCAATTTGTAGATTAGTGTCAGGTCGTATGTTGATCAAAATATGATTCGCAACCGTAACAAAAAGCATTTATTGCATTATTATTAATAGAACACAATACAACTATCTAAGTGAAAATTGGCCTAAAATGCCATGAAAATAATAGTCATTCAGTAAGGCTATTTGAGTGTATTTTAATAAACTTAACTGTAAATATATATTTGTTACTGTCGCGAATCATATTTTAGTCGACATACAACCTGCGAATTCCAAAAACGTAACAAAATTGTAAGTTCAGTCGCGCGTCGCTACCGCGCTCGCTCAGTAGAAGTCGTCGAGCTCGGCGTGCGCGGCGCCGCAGTTCCGGACGCCGTCCTGCGCGAGGTACATGCGCGCGACCTGCTGCGCCGACGTGGCCTGCTCCGGCGTCTTGTCGGCCCGCTCGCGCACGAACCTGCGCACGCGCAGGCGGGTCAGTGGCGCGAGTGGCACGAGGCCAGCTCGTGCCACTCGCGCCGGGATGATAGGGAGGCGCTGTCGGTAAACATTCGTTCAACTGTTTTGTGGCATGTTTTCAGAAATCAAGATGGCGGCGTTAATTCTGATTTCGGCCACATGCCAAAAGATTCTTGTACAGTTAGGTATAACATGTTTTAGCTTTATTTGGCATTTTATTGGAACGAAGTTCTTTCAGTAACAGCAAAATTTTAGAAAAAATTGTCCACATTGGTGCCGATACTCTTGTCACAAAATTCTCTAATCTAGACTAAAAATCACCAAAATTTTGTTTATTCCTGTCAAACAACGATTTCCCATTCTGAAATTGACTAAAGTGACACAACTCAACAAAATTTTTGTTTGACAGCACTAAGATGGCACGTAAATTATAATTTAGTGAAAATGGCAATTTTGCTATTCTGAATTTTACGTTTGTCACCAAAAATTTTGTTTGTCTAACTAAATCTGACTATTTTTAATCGCGATTAAAAAGATGTGGAATAAAATTAGTTGTCATGAACTAAAATTCACACCAACAACACCTCGACTTCTGATGCAATAACAGTACTGTATCTTTTTTTCTTTTCTTTTGCTTATACTCGTATCTCGAAAACGGTGTGTCCTATCGCAAAAATAATAAAAATGTCGACCCCCTTTATAAGACCACGAAACCTATAAAATCCAACGTGTTGGTAATAATTTTTCATATTTTCCATACAAAAAGTGAAAAATTCCATACAAAACATGTCGAGGCTGCAAATAATGCGCGCCTCGGGCTCTAAAAAAGAAATTACGTGGTACGGCAAACAAGCACCACGTGGAGTCGCAATTGCCAAATTTGATTTTAGGTGTGTCAAAATTATTTTTAAATATAGAGATTTTATTTTGCAGAATAGCGTTAAGATTCTCATAGCCAAAAGTAAGGAATTTTAGTGATAGTTTAGTTAGTTTAGTTCGGTGTACAACAGAATCGGCACCATTGTCACGTAACGAAAAAGCGTTGTACCCCATGCAACTTTTTATTATACAGGGTTAATTGTAATACGTCGACAATCCATTAAGGGCATGTGGGGGAGGTCATTTGCATCTAAATGACCCCTAATGAACCCTATGTAAATATCAAACATTTTCCAGTAATTTGACATTTTATATTTTCTTGTAGATACCTGGTATCACAATGTATCTCGTTGGATAGCTGAGAAAATGTACATGTTTTTGGAATGTTCTGTCAATAAAGTAGGTATATGCATGTTTTTTGCAGAAATCAACCACTCAAGTCAAATAACCTGCTCAAAATTATGAAAATTGTGTGCTTTCATTTAAAAATAATAAAGATAATTATCATTTGCATACGGGTCCTAAGGGGTAATTTCGTTGTAAAAGACCAGATGTATTACAAGTAAAATAACCCTGCATAATAGAAAGAGGCAGAGAGAGAGAGATATATAGTTTTCATGGTGTTACGAGGCTGCCAAAGCCGGTAATGAGGTCAAAATGAAAATCCAAAATAGCGGCTGCGTACATTTTAAAATATGTCGAGTTAAAGAAAAAGCGTAAGGAACTTTGTTCCTGGCTGGGGTCTCCCGACGCCGCAAATATATTTTTTTAGTTTCGATGGCCCCCTGGACCAGAGGCCGAGTTCTGCCACGGTATCTAGTCTCACACCTGGGAAACCTCAGAGAGATGCCCTTGTCCGGGTGCACGAGGCCGATGGCGGCGCGATGCGCGGGCGACAGCGACAGGTCGGCGCAGCGCACCTCCCACACGCTGCGCGTGCGCAGCCACACGTCGGGCGCGTGCGCAGGGTCGTACCTGCGGACAAATCGTCGCGGAGCGTCGCGCGTCAGGGGGTTTAGATAATAATAAATCAATCTAAACAGTCGACGAAGTAAATCAAAACCTTTCATCTTCAGCAAAAAGTGTCATTTTGCTATCAGAAAATATGAATAAACTATAATAAAATAATAAAAGATTATCTCACAACATAATATTAAGAAATAATACACATTATTATTATGATGAGAATGCCCCATAGGGCTAGTGGTCGACTATTTAACATGAGGTTCAGAGTCCAGTTCCCAGGTTGAGCACATTGTTATTGGGTTTTCGACATCACGGATTTTTCAATAGAGCCCAGTTTTAAAATTTGCCAAAATTTTTGAACTGGATCCTTTTCAGTTCTTAGTTAATAGCTGGCGATATATACACTACTTCCTTTAGGGAGTGTGATGTGGAGTAACCACCTTCGGTATTAATTTTATATAGATCTCTAGTACTGGACAGGTCCACTCAATCTGTGTGGTTCTTTCCTCAAAAGACCATTTCAGACACAAATCTACATGGTCCTCAAAGATTATTATAATATTATTCTAATTATTGTGAATGTGAGAACTATGTCGGTCATTGATTTATTTATATTTATTTTTGTATTTTTCTCAACGTAATCATGATCTGGCAGTTTGAGTAATTTATGCGGCCTACTCAAATGTCCTTTCTTTGGTATTGTTCGTCGAATCGTTGAGCTCCTTGAGTCTAAGTTGAGCTGCACGATTACTGACAATTGCGTGCACTGACTGGACAGGTCCACTCAATCTGTGTGGTTCTTTCCTCAAAAGACCATTGCAGACACCAATCTACATAGCTTTCACATGACCTGACCAAGATTTTGTCTGGACTTTAAAAGAGACTGTGATCTCTGAGTTTGTTTCGGCCTTTCTTCTCAGAGTAGTCAGATAGGAAACGCCGACCCCATCTAGTTTAAAAAAAATATGATTCACGTGTAAAAGTGTTTGTTCAAACCTACTTACAGAAATAAAATCATTTATCAGTAAACAACGCTGATAATAAATGTACCTATGTAAGTTCATTAATGACTTGAGTTTTCGAGACAACACAGCACTACTCTTAATATTTTTATCTAGGGAGGCAAACTGTCTCTCCTTAATACAGGTTGCTCAGCTACCTAGCTAGGAGAACAGTAGTTCACCCCGTTCAAATATTTGTTAGTTTAAGTACTTTCTTTACTTACTACGCTTACTTACTTAGTTATTTAACTGTAATATGTACGAACTACAAATACCCTATATGCAATAAAATATTATATTGTATTATTATGTACCTGTAGTAGTTCCGGGGCGCGTCAATGACGTCTTCCTTCAAGCTCTCGGTGAAGTTCTGCAGACTCTCGTCACTGAAGCCGGTGCCGATCTTGCAGAGCGCCTGGAACTCCTCGGCGTGCGGCTCGTAGCAAGCCAGCAGGAAGCCGCCGTACAGGCCGGCGCGCTTGCCTCGCCCGAGGTACGCGCCGATCACTACCACGTCGAGAGTGTCGCCCACGCCTTCCAGGTAGTCCTTCTTGAGCTGGTGGAGAGGTAGATGTGAAGTGGTTCAGATGGAATGGTATTGTCTCAATTTGAAATCTGCACCATGTGGTGGCAAACGGTAAAACAAAAGCTGGTTGAGTGAGATACAGTCTAATGCTATTTGTTACTAAAGTAAAGTAAAATCAGGGTTAGGAACTCTTTAAGATGATGGGAATGTCAAGGTACGCTGATCTGCCGATTGATTGATTGATTTTAACATTCAAAATAATGGTCATGGATAAATGCTAACTGTCGGTCATGGGCCACTTTCATAGTCTACAATATGGCGGCTTTTATTTGGTAATTATTGTCCTGGGTGCACATGCACCAAATGTCAAACATTAGGCCATCAATAAAAGTCGTGTTTTTCGTCATGGATATGATTTGCATGGTTTTGAGAATGCTAACGTGCTTACCTTGAGCCAGTTGTGCGACCTGCGCGCGATGTCGTACCGCGCGCGCTCGCCACTGAGCGCCTTGACCATGAGCCCCTCGCACGAGCCGCGCACGGACTCCTCCAGGAACTGCTGCACCTCGTCCACCGTGCTGCAGTCCTTGCTGGTCGCGAACTGCCACTCGCCTGCCAGCAACACCACACGTGAATTACTGAGATGTAAGCCTAATCTCTACAATGTTATAAACTAGCTGCTGCCCGCGGCATCGCCCGCTTGGATGTCGGAAATTATCTTACAGGAACGTGCTACCGGGACAAAAAGTACTCTGTGTTACTCCTTACAACATCTGCTATCTGCCTGTAAAAGTCCTGTCAAAATCTGAGAATTGATTACGGGAGGTTTATATGTATAATACATTAATAATCAGCACTCATGATTTTTCTCGTTTTTTCTTGCCTTCATAAAGATAAGCTACGCCTGAGTACACAAAGTTAACTCTAACCAAGCGGTCTATGAATTGATCAAAGTGAAGTACCAAGGAACACACTACAGTGAAGACATTTTGCAATTTATTTAAACCTTTTTGCAGATATTAAAATACGACCAAACTTTATTTTGCAAAAAAGAATCGTATAATAATTGCATCAGGTGTTACTTTGCGGAAATCCATGAAAACAAAATACATAAAATGTATTATTTATTATGATGCCTAATTTCCGGCACTTTACGTGCAGAGCACATTACCGCTGTAATTATTGAACTACTGAAGGTAATGACTCAGCACCTGTTGTGAGTATTGCTATTATAAGCACAACACGTATAACCATAACATCATTAATTAGTAATTAGTGTAATTACCCAACAATATACAACATTGAGACTGCAATTAAATGGACAACTCATATCGCTCGATCTATTGTTATTTGTGACTCGCATTAAATAGGAACTGGGTATTCCTGCCAGTCGCACGTTACCCAGGTGAACTAGTTGTCTCAGTAAGCTCTTACTTCTCAGCGTGTTTTTATGATCTTTGTGTGTCTGTGACGACACTGTAACCTGTATTTTGCTATAGTCTATTTATTCTAAAGTCAGTTTTAATGTCGTCATAAAGTTAAACCTAGATTGTAATTTTTAAAGAGCGACCACTGAATTGTTTCTCTAGCCTACAGTACATCATATTAGAAACTGCCGTATGCATGACAACCATACAGGGTCAGTTACACATGCAGAATTTCTAGCCTCGAATGGGCGATTATAGACAGGAGACGATAAAGATGACCCGAGTGAACAGCTTGTGAGGTTGCAAAACGTTGTAGGTTTCCTGGCAGTTTGGATTTATTTGGGTTGGATTTTGCTTTTAGTAGGATTTATTAAAATATTTGTTTTATTTTTTAAAGCTATTCCCACCTTTGGTTTCTAAACCATCTGTTTAGAAATGGATTATTACTCTTCCACTTTAGTTTCCTATGCGAATTTGTTTACCCACTTCAATGTTTTTACACCGAGGGCGGTGTTGGTTTTTGTGTACTCAAAAACCTTTTTGTGGGAAGTGGGGCATTCTGACGTTGCGAAAATCAATAATTAAAGCAACTAGTAGCGACACTTTTCGTGGGTCTGCTCAAGCTCGTAGGATGACGGTTTTGATGAAATTGTGTCATGCGAATTAATTGCATGTTTATTAGTTATTTGAAATAAATAAACATAATATAGACATAATATCCCACATTCTATTGATAAGCAATGTCTATTAAATTCGAAATGACTACTAGATGAGAATTCTATTTAGTCTGTGGAAGAGGATTCTCGAAAGGGATCAAGGTGGTCCTGTCAAAATGGGTGAAAGGTTTTTTTCCCCTCATGGCGTGACAACGAGGAACACGTCTTGGGAGAGGGACCAGTTCTGGGATGACCAGACTGTGTCGAAATAACCCGATGGGTTTTCTATGAGTCCAATCACCCCTGATCCTTGTGAGTATTGAACCATTTTCTTTGTTCTCGTTTTATAACCTAAGTCTCGGTTGTGAGTTTTGACACGAGGATGTTGTTTCAGGTCTGGCTGATTATGCTAGCCTCTCTTTATTTAATTGCTCTGATGCGAGAGTACACGTGATGCCTTGGTGTGGCCCCGTGGTCGGATGACTTGGAATTGATCCGGGTGCGGGCAATTATGAGGTTAACCCTTGAGGTGTGGCCATCTGTTATTGAAGAAGGCCTTACTGAACCGTTTAATGGTAAATAAGAAAAGCTCGCCGATCCAGGTAACAATAGCGTCACCGTCTTACCCGTAGGCCACGTTTATGCGTGTGACCGGTTAGTGCAATTGGTAGCGACTCTGCCTTCCGAGCCGCTGGTCCCGGGTTCGATCCCCGGACAAGTCAAACATTTGTGTGTATGAACATGTCTGTTCGACCTGGGTCTGGGTGTGTATATGTATATAAGTATGTATATCAGTCATCAGGTTACCGTAGTACAGGCTCTACCTAGTTCGGGACCTGATGACTCTGTGTGGACGTTGTCTCATATTTATTTATTATCCTGTGTTTGACGCCAAGGGTCTTGATACCATCTTTTGAAAGGAATATGCTTAGAGAACAGTGAGTTTCAACGGAATTGTCATAATTTAACCTCTGAGAGAGGTAGACCTATTGTAAGAACTAGGTAGTAAAACCAGTTGTTATAAATTATTGTATCTCCGGTTGCTTTGCAATAAGCTATGTATTTTCCATAAGTATATGAGTACAACCATAATAGGTCGATACTTATTCGATTAAGCTAGAAGTTATAAAGCAGTTCATCTCACGGACTCACTAAAGCGACTCTGAGTTATTGTTTTAGTCTCATTGCGCGTATTAACCCCGATATAACTAGGAAAGGTGACCTGGTTTTGTTGAGTGGACACTTAAGTGTGTGGGAAGTAAGTGTTGTTAAGTGTTTATCTACGGATCGTAGCAGGTGCCGTTCTGTAGTTTTTGCCTACCTCCATGAGAAAAAGGCGTGAGTTTATTTATGTGTTGGTGTGTGTAAAATCATCGTCAGCTCATCTTCGTTCTCGTAGTCTAACTATTTGTTATGTCAGCTCAACTTCGTTCTCGTAGTCTAACTATTTGGTGTCAGTTCACCTTCGTTCTCGTAGTCTAACTATTTGTTGTGTCAGCTCACCTTCGTTTTCGTAGGCTAACTATTTGTTATGTCAGCTCACCTTCGTTCTCGTAGTCTAACTAATTGTTGTGTCAGCTCCCTTCGTTTTCGTAGTCTAACTATTTGTTATGTCAGCTCTCCTTCGTTCTCGTAGTCTAACTATTTGTTATGTCAGTTCACCTTCGTTCTCGTAGTCTAACTATTTGATGTCAGCTCACCTTCGTTCTCGTAGTCTAACTATTTGTTAGATCAGTTCACCTTCGTTCTCATAATCTTACTTTTTGTTATGTCAGCTCACCTTCGTTCTCATAGTCTAACTAATTGTTGTGTCAGCTCCCTTCGTTCTCGTAGTCTAACTATTTGATGTCAGCTCACCTTCGTTCTCGTAGTCTAACTATTTGTTAGATCAGTTCACCTTCGTTCTCATAATCTTACTTTTTGTTATGTCAGCTCACCTTCGTTCTCATAGTCTTACTATTTGTTATGTCAGCTCACCTTTGTACTCGTAGTCTAACTAATTGTTATGTCAGCTCACCTTCGTTCTCGTAGTCTAACTATTTGTTATGTCAGCTCACCTTCGTTCTCGTAGTCTAACTAATTGTTATGTCAGCTCACCTTCATTCTCGTAGTCTAACTATTTGTTATGTTAGCTCACCTTCCTTCTCGTTGAGATGTTCCCGGAGCGCGGCGCGCCTCTCCAGCAGCGGGCGACGCACGTAGGGCTGCCCGTTGAGGTACAGCAGGTCAAAGATGAACACGCACACCTGCACCTTGATGTCAGCCTCTTTGGCATCCTTGCGCTTGCGGGTTGATAGGATCTGATGGCAGTATGTTGGTTTATAATATAATAATAATAATATATTAATTCATTTATTTGACATCAGAGGTCCATGGGTTAGTTACACAAAACACTTATAAACTATGTTAGTAAAACACACAAAGAATGGAATAGTAAAAACTTAACATTATTCTTGCCTCACCAGTATTCTCATAAAGTGTTGCAGAAAAGGTGAGTCAAGTTTATTTGTTATCATCCTCAGAATGCCATTTGAGCTCGACCGCGCCCTTTGCAAAAGTGAGGCTGTCTTAAGAGCGTTTACTCGGTCCGTGCGCTGCTTGGCTTAAAAACGTGATTTTTCAAACCAGATTGTCCAACAACCACTAATCTTACAAACATAAGAAATACTAATAACTTTAGGAAATATTGTTGTGTTTTTCTAATTAAGAGGTTTTTTCGATTAATACAACATTTGTGAATACCGTCAAGATAACTGAACAGAGGTTTACTTGATTTCACTTTCAGTGTCAATTTCGAAGCTAGTAATATCTGAAATTACTGATAGATCTAACAAACAAAATTTTTTATCTAACTGGAAATATCCTTAACAAAATTTGTAATTAGAAGGATTTTTTATTTTAGACTCATATCTTAAGAAATAAAAATCCAAAGAATATGATTTTTTTAGAAATTGCAGTCGATAAAATGATTATTTTCACCATCTTCCTTACTTAATTTAATATAATTTATACTTATTTATAATAGAAGAATGTCTTCTTTATAATTTACACCAAAAAAAATCAACAAAAATAACTCTATTATTTTTCTATAAATATTTTAAAACTACTATAAAACTCTGCGTACGAACCGATTCAAATCAGTCGGCAGTGAGCCTTTCCAGAGAGCGGACACGTCGCTGGGCGGTCTCCCTGACCCCTGTTGACCTTTGTCGTGCGTACACTGATAGCAAACGTAAAGTGTGATCGTCAAATCTTAATACTTTGGTAAGTAAATTATTTTATTTTTGATGACGAGCAATATTGTGTGATCGTAAGTACTTCCTTACTACATATAACCGAATTTATTTGATAGTGACAACAAAATTATGTTTCAGACGGAATGGGAAATAAATCAAAGAGAACTATAAGAAAGAGAAAATGGAAAAAAATTTAAAGTATGACTAAGGCAAGAGCTAAAAGGTTGGTTATGTTATATTAGCTTCTACCCGCGACTTTCAACCGCGTGAAATGTACTTATTTTCGACTAGTCAAAAGCGCCTGTACCACAGATTATTATGTGCAGTTGATGGCGCGAAGGACACTTGCGCGAAAAGACAAATGCGCGCATGGACTTTTGCGTGACATGGCCACCGAGGTTTACTCAGTAGAGTAACCATAACATCACGCCTGTTATTTTTATGTACTTGAAGGTGGTTTTTTTTTTGGATTTTCCGTTATGAGTGTCGCTTTCATGGTTTTCGGGGTCGCTGATACCGAAAATGTGGTCAAATTGAAAATACAAGATGGCGCCGAGAAAAAAAAATCGGTTTTTTCATCATGGGTGTCGTTTTCATGGTTCTTGGGGCCGTTGATTACGAAAATGACGTCAATATGAAAATCCAAGAAGGCGCCGAGGAAAACTTTCGGTTTTTTCATCATGGGTGTTGTGTTGTTCCCCCCCATGTTCATAGTGTAGTAACATAGTAGATAACTATTAGTTACGCTAATTACATTAATTAAAAACGCTACGCACGACAACCTACCCTATTAGAGTTCACGCACACATTTGCACGTGTACTTGATGTGTATTTGATTAAGTAGTAGTAATAGATGTTATAAATAATATTTTACGAGCGTTGTATGAAGTGTCCGATGTGTGATTATAGTTCAAGTGTAACGACTGACGTTCGGTTGACTGTGCGTATTACGTAGATTAATTACGTTTAGTCATTGATAGAAATGCATTTAATTTTTTTTTCAGTCTAAAAAATGTTTGTTGTTTGCGGTGTGGACAGGACAGGAATTCACTGTGAAGACCACAAAAATTACTCGAGACGACGGCTTTTGGAAAACAAAAATGGAATCCAAGTTATTGGAATTCTACGATAAATGTCTATTGCCTGAGATGATCGACCCAAGAAAAAGTCGGTCAATGACAATTAGAGATGTGCGATTTTAAAATTAAATACTTACTCTAAAGTTAGCTTGTTTTCATTTATTACAACAGTTCGATCCATAAAATAAAATCTTATAATACATCCTAAATAAATAAAAGTATCAAAATTATTCGTGCTAGCTGTTTAGCGCTCATGCACACAGAGAAACCATTGTACTATTGTAGTGTGCCGCAGCGCGTACGCCGTTCGATAGATCGTGTACATTTTGACTTGGGCTAAAGCGAACCAACGCTCTTAAGTCTCATCATGGCATAAAAGTCATGGGTGTGAGCCTGTGCGAACATGCCCGATGCACTACAGAAACGCGGCAAACCCAAAAGCATTCTGAAGCTGTTATTGTACCGGATTCGCAGCTTATCCAATACTCCACGCGTGTAACTGACCCACAGGCTACTCGTGTAGAAAGTTTGGCAATACGCTTTAAACAAGGTTAGTTTTACCTCTTTACTACAACGAGCAAACCTGCGGGCCAGCATATTAGCTCTCACAGCGAGAGCTCTGCGTTCCCGCTCAATATCTGCATGATCCCTAAGGTCGTCCGTTACAAAGTGTCCTAAATATTTAAATTGTGTCACTCTATGCATTACCTGTCCATTGAGTGTAATGACTAGCTCAAAAGAAAATCTTTTGCCGACGGCCTTAAAGATCATGTAGACACTCTTTTTAGAGTTGTACAGCAGACCATGGCTTCTAGCGTATTTGGTACAGCAGTCTAGAAGTTCTCGTATTGCGCTGGCAGTTGGGCTCAGCAGCACCATATCGTCTGCGTAGCTAAGGTTATTGACACAAGTGTCATCAATCCAACATCCAATGCGCTTGCTGCTGAGCCCAGCTATCAGCTCATTTACATACAGACTGAAAAGCTTCGGTGAGGTAAGTCCACCCTGCCTCACCCCGCATCCCAGTCTGTATGCGTCAGAAAGCGAGTTTTGCCATCTCACATTATTCACCTGATTTGAGTACCAATACTGAAACACACGAACTATTTCAGCAGGTACGCGTGCCTCCCTGAGCTTTTTCCACAAAATTTCGTATGACACAAGGTCAAAAGCCCTGGAAAGGTCAAGGAAGCACGCGTAAACTGGTGTGCTTCTATCAGTATAATATTTGACGGTTTGCTTTAGACTTAATATTGCGCTTTCAGTGGAAAGTCCTGGCCTAAACCCGAACTGAGCGTCATGTAGATTTATGAACTTATCCAATATGTTGTCCAGCAAACCGTCCAATACTTTGGCAATCACAGTAGCGAGCGATATAGGCCTATAATTATTTACGTCTGTGATGTCACCCGTCTTATTCTTTATAATGGGTACCACTAGCGTTTTCATTAAATCTGGTGGTAGATAAGAGTGACTAATACTTAAAGAATAAAACATAGACAACACCCGAGCACAATGGAACCCTGCATATTTTAGGTGCTCGATACTGAGACTGTCATGCCCTGGAGATTTTCCGCCCGTCATTTTTTGTATAACGCTAGATATTTGCTTGGCTGTAAATCTGATAACAGGGCTGTTCTGACTAGTCTCAGCATCGACCACCCCATCTGAGGGGCCCAGCGGCGAAATTACGCGAAAATTGTCTTTAAAAATATTTGCTATACCATTAGTTATTGATTATTACGTAATATTCAACACAACTTACAACTGATCATAAAAAACAAAACGACAAACCGGTCCTGAGTGAACAATATTGTTAGTGTTGAGACAGAATATATCACGCGTGATTATCCCCAAGGGGTTAGGCAGAGATGTAAAAGTACACCCACATTTCGTCAGTTTTGAAAGTCTATGGCAAAAAGAAAAAACAAAACCTAGTTCTGCTTTCGACACAGTTGGGTAGAAACAAACGAATATGAGAATGATTGCTAGGTAGTATAGCCTATAAGCGGCAACGGTTGTTACCATCGTGTGGCTAGTTTGCGTACCATGACATAACATAACGCGTATATTGATTGGATTACATTAACTTTTCTCATACCTGGAAGGGCAGGATCTGCTTGGTGGTCGTGTCGTAGGCGACAGCCTCGCAGTCCAGCACGCAGCTCGTCACCGACTCCTTCAGCAGCGCGGGCAGGCGCCGCAGGACGTCGGGGTACTTACTGAATGACGACACAAATGAACATGAGTGTTCGCGCAAGGTAGCAGCCTGACTATGGTAGCAGCAGGCTAGACTGCGTGTTAGTGAGCCACTGCTGCAAGATTTCAGTTGGCGCTGTGGCTAATAATATTGTATGCAGACTGTAATTACAATATTTAACATAGTTATTTAAACAGTGGACTACATACTAGGCAGCGCCTGTATCTTGGGGGCCTGGGTTGCGTTATCTTAAATTTTAATTCGAGACATGTGTGCGTTAACTAAAATTAAGTTTCAGGATGTTTGAAAATGGACAGAATACTTAATTAGATAAGCTTATTGAACTATTAAGATAAAATAAAATAATTCTAAGTAATTATATAGTGTGTTTGTAGTGCGTGAGTGTGGTGGTGAGTTGTAGGTGAGGGTTTTTGTGTTTAAGAACTGAATGACTTGCTTCTAGAATTTGGTGTTAAGTCACTATTTCCTCAGTGCCGTTGTCACAGTGGTCTTTATTCTCGTTACAATAAGGTTGTAGTTGGGTTGCACCAGTCAGAGGTAAAATAACTGTGTACCGCGTGATGAGGACACGGAACAAATGACAAATTGGTAATTTGGTGTTATTCATTCTATCATTAACATAACTTCACATTTGGTCTTATTAGGTTTAAAGAATCTTTATTCTCAATTAAAACAAACACAAATGTCACTTACTTGAGAACAATAAATTAGTGTTAACAATATAAAAAGGTTTGACTTCACCTCTATGTACAGTTTCACAAACACGACCCACCCAACGCATTCATTTCTGTGAGGGTGTTTTACTTGCTGTTAAATACTGACCGAGCTGAATTTTGAATGCATTGAGTGAGTGTACATTTCTAATACTTGATGGTAATTTATTATATGGTTGCACTCCTTCGAAAGTAACCATTTTTTTGCCATAATTGGTTCTAGTTTTAGGTAGCACTATTAGGCTCGCTCGTTATTATTTTATTTATTATATTATTCATTCTATCATTATCATAACACTTCACATTTGGTCTTATTCATTCTATCATTATCATAACTTCACATTTGGTCTTATTCATTCTATCATTATCATAACTTCACATTTGGTCTTATTCATTCTATCATCATTAACATAACACTTCACATTTCGTCTTATTCATTGTATCATTATCATAACTTCACATTTGGTCTTATTCATTCTATCATTAACATAACTTCACATTTGGTCTTATTCATTCTATCATTATCATAACTTCACATTTGGTCTTATTCATTCTATCATTATCATAACTTCACATTTGGTCTTATTCATTCTATCATTATCATAACTTCACATTTGGTCTTATTCATTGTATCATTAACATAACTTCACATTTGGTCTTATTCATTCTATCATTAACATAACTTCACATTTGGTCTTATTCATTCTATCATTATCATAACTTCACATTTGGTCTTATTCATTCTATCATTATCATAACTTCACATTTGGTCTTATTCATTGTATCATTAACATAACACTTCACATTTGGTCTTATTCATTCTATCATTAACATAACTTCACACTTGGTCTTATTCATTCTATCATTAACATAACTTCACATTTGGTCTTATTCATTCTATCATTAACATAACACTTCACATTTGGTCTTATTCATTCTATCATTATCATAACTTCACATTTGGTCTTATTCATTCTTTCATTAACATAACACTTCACATTTGGTCTTATTCGTTCTATCATTAACATAACTTCATATTTGAGTACGTTCATATGTTAGGTTATGTAGGTTTGGTTATGTTCTTACTTAGCCTTCATATTTAATTTGTGTGTGGATCAAGGAGTCTTCCCGGATTTAATGAAATAGAGTAAGGTAATACCACTTTTCAAATCCGGGGACAGTAAAGACACCAATAATTATAGACCCGTATCCGTGTTGCCAGTTTTCAGCAAGTTATTTGATAAGGTAATGCTTAATCAAATGCTCATTCATTTTAACACCAATAAAATCTTACACAATCAACAGTATAGTTTCACCAAGGGACGTTGTACGACTGACGCCGGGGTCACCTTATTAAAACACATATTTACGGCGTGGGAAGAGGCCCAAGACGCCATAGGAATCTTTTGTGACCTCTCCAAGGCATTTGATTGCGTCGATCACGAAACCTTGCTCTTGAAACTTGAGCATTATGGACTTGGAATACTTGCGCTCAGTCTAGTAAAATCATATTTAAATGAGAGGCAGCAGCAAGTTCAAATAAATGGTGTCAATCCACTTAGTTTAAAAGTAGAAATGGGAGTTCCACAAGGCTCGATATTGGGTCCTTTCCTCTTTTTATTGTATATTAATGATCTACTCCATTTATTAAAAAATCAACCACAAATGGTGTTATTTGCTGACGATACTTCTTTAATTTTTAAGGTAGAAAGAAGTGCTACAAATTTTGACGACGTTAATAACGCCCTAATGCAGGTCCATAATTGGTTCACTGCTAATAATTTAGTATTAAATGGGAAAAAAACTAAGTGTATACGATTTTCTTTACCTAATGTCAAAAGTAGTGATTGTGAGATAGTATCGAATTAAGAGAAACTAGAATTCGTCGATTAACTGTTTTCCTGGGGATCACGCTCGACTCGAGGCTACAATGGGGTTCTCATTTAACATCTCTGGCGGGACGGCTAAGTTCAGCAGCATATGCAATATGTTAGAATATGATTGTTATTTATTTCTTTCCAGCCTCTTATTATATATGTCACTTACTGAGTAGAAATTCTTTTCCCTTAACCATACTTTAAGACACCTTGCAAAATTAGCTGGTAAGATTTTAATACTGTCAGGTATAGCATTAAATATGCGACCACACATTGCATAGCTATTCTTACTATATAATGCTGTCCTAGGAATTATGAGCAAAACTATTCTATTTCTGTGCCTAGTACTTTTTTTAAACATTTCATGAGCTTTTTTAACTAACTCCAGGTGCATTTTAACGAATTTTGCACATTCAAAGATGTAGAGACTTGGAAGGGTTAGTATCTTGAATTTTTTGAAAAATGGTTTGCAAGATTCCCATGGGCGTATTCCTGCTATGGCGCAGATGCAATTTTTTTTTGTGCGATGAACACTCTCTGACTTTCTGTTGAGTAACCCCAGGTGATTGGACCATATCTCATCACAGAATCAAAGTACCCATAGTATGCAGATAGGACGGTTCCTAACGCTGATGTTTTTGAGAGTTCGTATAGAACGTACACAAATTTATTTATCGTGGGCCTTCCAGTTGCAGTGTTTGTCAATCGTGATACCGAGAAATGTCGTTTCGTTTACTTCTTTTAATTTAAGTCCTCTATAATTGATGTCTAACGTACTATTTTCTCGTCCTTAAGTACTAAACTGAATGAAATTAGTTTTTGTTAGGTTTACACGTAGATTATTTTCGTCGAGACATGTTATTATGGATTCAATTGTATTATTTATGTAATTTGTATATTTATTAATGTCAGTATTATTCGATGTCATTATTAACGATATGTCATCAGCGAATAGAAAACAGGGGTGATTAGTAACTTCAGGAAGGTCATTTATGTAGAGTAAAAACAATAGGGAACTAAGCACACCCCCTTGAGGCACACCAGACCTGTTATGTCTACAATTGGATCTGTATGATTTTAGTTCTAGTAGATTATTTTTTTTCGATTTCAACACACTGTGTTCTATTATTTAAATAACTTTCTATCCATTTAAGTGCTGGGCCCCGTATCCCATACTTTTCCAATTTGTCTAATAGCAATTTGTGTGATACGAAATCAAAGGCCTTCGATATGTCAAAAAATATGCCTGTTGTCTGACTTCGCTTATCTAAATTTGTAACAATTGTGTGAATTAGGTTAAAACCTGCTAGTGTTGTGGACTTTCCCTTTTGAAATCCGTACTGTTCTTTCCTTAGGATAGCATGCTTATCGATGAATTGAGTAAGGCGTTTATGCATGGCAGTTTCAAAGATTTTTGATATGATGGGTATGAAAGTAATTGGCCTGTAGTTATCTGGATCTTCTTTGTTACCTTTTTTGTGGTGGTTTTACAATCGATTGTTTAAGTAGGCTAGGAAAGCATCCAGATTCAAAAGATAGATTTACTAAAAATGTTATGACCGGTGTTAATTCGATTGAGCAACATTTTAGAATTTTTGTTGCTAACTCATCATAACCTACTGAGTTTGTATTATTCAAAGATAATAAAATTATGTGTATCTCCTCATATCCATACGGTTTTAGGAAAATGCTGTTTAAGTGTAACACGAGTATTTTTAATGATTTCGTTTGTTAGATCTATCCAGTAGTCATGGAATGTTTCAGCAATTTTGTTCGGACTATTAACTAAAGTACTATTAAATAAACAAAGATAAGCATGCTCAATTAAGAAAATATTCCTGCGAGAGCGCAGCTAGTGACAAACCACACCCCTTCCTAGCTTCCCCCAATTAGAGACAATATGCATTTGTGTGAGACTAATGAGCAATGATCGGAGTAGGTAGATTGAAATGGGGTCATTGATCCGAAACGTATATATTAATATGGACATTCCTCCGGAATTGGTGGATTATTAAAAAAAAACCGGAACTTATGTAGGAATTTTATTCTGCCAGAGTGGAAGGAGTCATTTGATCATTTGCCATCCTCAAAAAAAAGGTAGTCATTGTAATAAAATGAGCAATATTATTCTTTATTATTCTTCATATTTTTTTTAACGGCACAGTCACGATTTGACAAAACCCAACGACCATTCAGAACAAAGGATCATGGGTGGTACAATAACCGGTTATCAGAACAATGCGTACGCCCGCCGACGACATGCCAGGTAGCTCACTCGTTTACTTCGGTTCGTAGAGTGCGCATCTTTGTTTGTTACTGTGTTGTGAAAACGTTACTTGACATTGTAATCGATGAAGATTAAAAATGGGAATAAATGTAAAATGTACATATTTAACAATAAACAATGTTGATTTTTATCTTTTTTCTTTATTCTACCCCTTTTTTTTTTGGTCCTAAAATTTGACTAAAATCAACCTGTTCCTTCGTATGACCTTTACGTTTCAGAGTCGTGGTGCATCCTTAGAACAGTCTCACGACCCCAGCAGGCATTGGCCCTCTATGGGGCCCCGTCATTTATTCTACCCTTAATGCAAATTACCATGACCACTATGAAACTATTTAATTTTAAGTGCAACAATTTATGTCTATCTATAAAAGTTCTAGCCATAAAAGGCTAAAAATAAAAAAATAAAAATTAAAGCTTCGATCGGAATTCGATTGTTTTTATTATTCAACAGATAAATAATGAATTAATTTAGTTTTGATACCTTCCTTTAAATTTTGAATTGAGTAGGAATAATATCACTACCAACATTAACAATATTTAATTGAATCCGGAAATACCGGAATTACTTTCCGGGAAAATGGCTTATCCATGTTATTCTTTCTGTGTGCATTTATGATACAAGTACCAAAAATCAATCTACCTACTCCGATCACTGAATGAGCGAGTAACATAAAATAACAAACATTAGCTAGAGCGCGGCAGTGCCAATTTGCTCTCGCTAATTGTTGACGCTTCCCTTAAATTCCTATCGCCATTTCATTTTACGACCTGTTTATTTCTATCGGACTGATTGCCTGCCGAGAAATCGAGAAAAAAAAAATGCTGTTCCCTACATTTTGTCGAGTTATGCAAACATAAATGTAGGGAACAGCAGATTTTTTTTCGCGATTTCAGGTATAGTCTCATAGTAGAAGTTGTTCATAATGATGAGTACAATGACCCCTTAAAAGGATGCCCATGAATTCAATTTCACCCTGTATTATTTTAATGGATAAAACGAATATTACAATTACAGCTCGCGCGATAAGAGTTTGGCTTTGACCGTTATTGCGCAGAAATCAGAAATTGGGTATCAACGGGCAATTAGCGGGGTGCGGGGCGGGTGTGTAGGCGCACGCGGTGCTCTGATTGGCGCTCCAGTCGTTCCCTGCCTCTCGCATCGATACGACGTACCGCGCACTCCTGTTGTACAATCAAAAGTTCAAAAATCCGAAGGTCAGAGCCAAACTCTTATCGCGCGAGCTGTACCTACTGTTAAAAGTATTAAACCAAATACAAGGAACAGCTGCAAAACATTTGAGATAATCCTAAGGTAATAAAAATACGTATAGCCGTTGTATTAAGCCGTCCTTTATTGTTTAACCGAATTTCCAGACATTCCCACTAAATAACAATGGGACTTAGATAATGAACTTATTTTTATTGCAGTTGCAAGAGTTGTGCGGCTTGCGGCAGCTATAAACAAAAAGCTCTGATAACATTGTATGAACTGCGCAGAGTATTGGTTCAAATATTACTGTAATTTCCAAGTATTCCCAAATTGCCCAAGTAGAAACAAACACATAGAAATTTAGATAGTTATTTACTTTTAATAAAGTCGATTATACACAAAAAATTTCAATATAAACATTTGATACCTTCATGCAGTGCCGGTCAACGCACCTATACCTACCGTATTCAGGGAGCCGTGAGATAAAAGGTAAACCAACCATAAATGTCTGTTCAATCGATTTTGAATGCTATTGCGTTGGTGGCATGACAAATGGCAGCTGCAGTAAACATTTGGTATTGTAATCACTTTTTTGCCTTTAATGCCATCCATAAGCATACGGAATAGAAGTCAACATCGGTGGAACGGACTGTAATAAAACGGTTCGTTTCAATGTCTCATCTTATTGTGAATGGAATATGGTGCGGTCGCTGCAGCATGCGGCATCACATAGAATATGGTGAAAATTGGAGAGGCAGTGAAAGTGTTCATAAATAATCTATATCTATAGACCCGATAGAGAGAGGAAAATATTAAAGTGGATTAATACATATAAATTGTAGTTTGACATATTTGTTATTAGTTATTACAAATTATTTTTGTAAATACTGCAATACCAATTATACATTTTCTAAACCAAACAAACAGAAGATATGAGTACTAAAATTCATTCTTGTCAATAATAAAATAACAATTCAATTCAATAACAAAGAGCTCACGCCGCGCTGGCCGTGCCCATTAAAAACTCGTCTCTTATCAGTAAACAAGTGAGCATAGTACGCTCCTAGTGTGAGTGTCACACATTCTATAAATGATTATACTAATACGAACACCACTAAAATACGCTTTGTGCATCCTATTGCTCAAAACTCGTGCATTGTGCGATCGAGTCGTGAGTCGTGCTATGCGATTATCGCCTTTAAGGTGAGCATGCGGAAGTTTGGCCGATAGTACATTTGTTCCTTACTTTTTCTATGACTTTTTCGCTCGTAGTACTGATGGACTGTTTTTTTATCAGTTGCCATGCTGCCTTGCATTTGTTTTTAGAATTACTGATAAATTGATGATTAGGTATTGTAATAGACCCATGTATGCAGCGCCGAAGGAGTTTAAATTACTGTTTAAACTTTGTTTTATTTTGAGAAGCTTTTTTAGCGTAGTATGTATTTCGTAATTAAAATTTAAAAAATTTTTGGTTTTCCAGCTTGCTCTAATACCTTTAGATATCCATTTTATGTGTCGATCCTTGTTTGACATCTTTATTCTTCTGATAGGGAAACATAATTTATAAAATAGTTAGATTAGTTCGTAGAACTTTTCGTGTGCTACGTTGATATTGGATTCTTTAAATACTTTTGAAAACGATAGCTCAGACATACGTTCTTTAAATTTAATGATGTGATCTTCTATACATTGAATATTCTGTCAAAGCTGTTTCCTTGTTTCTCACGGGTGTTGAATGAATGCCGAAGTTAACCGTCAAATCATAATCGGTGGCCACCATACAAATGGTCTGCTACGTAAAACTACGTAGTTGGCATCACGGATACCAATTTATAGAAGGATGCCGTGGTACGTAATATTGCGTATACGTAATATTGCGTAGGTAGGCACCACTAACATTTATTTTATCCAGGTTGCTTACCTACGCAATATTGCGTATACGCAAAATTACGGAAGCATAGCACGGAAGTTGTTTTAGATCTCATGGAAGGGTATTTAGAAAAAGGGCACGTAATCTATGCTGATAATTTTTATAATTCACCTGATTTGACTAGACGTCTTGGTCAAATGAACACATGCATATGTGGTACACTTCGGAAGAACCGCAAGAACCTCCCTGTGGATGTTACCAACGCCAAGTTGAAGCGTGGAGAATTAGCTGCAAAAGTATGCAATAACATCTCTGTTTGCAAATGGAAAGACAAACGTGACATATTGGTAATTTCTAACAAACATAACCTTCAGTTGGTAAGAGTAAGAAATAAAAATGGAAAAATCTCATTGAAGCCTAACATCGTTGCCGACTACAACTTGGGCATGTCTGGTGTTGACAGAGGCGACCAGATGGTCTCATATTATTCATGCCTCAGAAAAACTCTTAGGTGGCACAAGAAGCTCGGACTGCGCGTTTTTGAAGTGTACATACAAAATGCACATCGATTACTTCGCCTACGTGATCGCACCTCTAAAATGAGACTGCTACAGTTTCGTGAAGATTTTATAAGAAATTTTTTAGGACTGAATTTTAATTATAATTTGACTCCTGCAGTGACATCGTTACAGACACCGCCAGTACAGCCACAAGAAACCCAAGCAGGCTCATCTTTACCATCGTCATTGATACAAAGACCTTCTGAACTAACTCCATCGCCAGCTTCTGTTGTGAGTCGCTAATCATCAGCCAACATAAATACTCGTGTACCAATAGATAATTTTCACTATTTAGAAAGGCTACCACCAACCGCTAAGAAAGCCGTGCCAGCCAAACCTTGTCGTGTTTGCACCAAAAATAAAAAGCGGAAGGAGTCATCTTTTGTGTGTGCTACTTGTCCTGAAAAGCCCGCCTTATGTGTAGTCAGTTGTTTTGTTAAATTTTTTTAAATTTATTTGAGAAGTAATTGTTTTGTTTTTTTTATTGTTGATTTAGTAAGAAGTATTACTGTTTTCGTTGAAAATAATTACTAAGAAGTATATTGATCTACTTATTAGACTATAAGTTTTAACCGAAAAGTGCCCTTGTAATTTTGTGATTTTAGATATTTGGAATTAATAAAGTTACTACTTTTTTATGTCGTGTTTTTTTTGAGATGCCAAAGTGTCTATAAACCTCCATTCAAGGAGGCCGAATAACACAGGTTACCATATAATCTGTAGGGAAGCCCTACGTAATATTGCGTATAGTTGGCATCTGCCATTATTACCAGCTACGTAATATTGCGTAGTTGGCATTCAATGGGTTAATAACTGTGCAGTATTATGCTCAGAAAGACCCAGGTGCAGGAGTTCACCTTAAGCCGATTTGATGTTGCTGATTAGGTGGTAGTATACAAGAATTTTGTCTTGTGGGTTCTTGAATATGGAGCACTAGATCATAATGTATTTATTTATTTATAAATAGGAGAACCAACAGCTGTAACAGATGTATAACAATTGCATACGTGACACAAAGCCAATTACAGGTTCTCACGAGTAAAAACAGAAAAGTTATAGAAATCTTAAGATCACTGAAAAGCACGGTAACAAAAAAAAAATTAAAAATAATTAAAATAAGGTACAATAGCACTGTAAACACTCTGACACCAGGTTAGGCACTAACTACTCACACAAGAAAGAGAAAAATAAAAAGATGCAAATACTACGCGCTTTTAAAAAAGTCGGCGTTCAGCCGAATGCGTGCAGAGTAGGATTTGGTGTTAAATGGGTCAAATGAGAACTCTTTACAAAGAATATTAAAGTCTTTACTCGCTCGCACTATGTATGAGATTTGCCTGTAATTAGATGAGGATAAAGGAATGGAGATAGGGGGGTTAAATCTAACTGACTTCTGAGGGACTTTGAAATACAGTTTATGCAGGAGATCAGGACCGTCAATCTCGTTATATAAAATTTTTAATAGAAAGTTGCAATCTGCTAGTCGACGACGGTTGATAAGTGGCTGTAAATGAAATTTCTTGCAAAGATTTATGTAATTCTCAGAATGGAATGGAATACGTAACCGAAAACTAAGAAACCGAATAAATCTTTTTTGTATACTCTCAATACGATTTATGTATTTGTCGTAACACGGGTTCCAAATTTGTGAAGCATATTCAAGATGACTTCTAACAAAAGAGCAATAGAGAATCTTAAGGGTTTTGGCTTTCTTAAAACATCCAGCGAGTCTCATAACAAAACCCAGTGACTTCGAAGCTTTTGCTACTATTTGCTCAACGTGCACGTTAAATAAAAGTTTGGAATCATGAAAAACACCTAGGTCGCGTACATCTTCGCATCTCTGTAACAACTGTCCCTTAAGTAAATAAGTTGAAGGCAGGGGGACGCGTTTCCTGCTAAAAGAGATTACTGAACATTTAGAAGGATTCAAATCTAGTTTATTAGTTAGACAGTAACCATCCAGACGCGCCAGGTCACATTGTAGGGCATCCATGTCTTCACTCGATGATATTGCAGAAAATATCTTCATGTCATCAGCGAAACAAAGTAAATTTGAGTTGTGGAAACACGAGTCAATGTCACTAACATAAATAATAAAAAGTAATGGACCCATCAAGGAACCTTGAGGAACACCACTGGGAGCTGAAACCCAGCTCGACATGTAATTGCTGATAACAACAGCCTGAGATCTATTTTCAAGGTATGAGGTAAACCAACGAAGTAAATCTCCTCTGATACCATTGTTAAAAAGCTTGGTTTTAAGAATGCTGTGGTCAATTCTATCAAAGGCCTTACTGTAATCCGTGTAAACAACGTCGACCTGTACCCCATTGTCCATTCTGTCCGTTAGAAAGTCATTAAGTAAAGCCAGGTTTGATACAGTTGAACGGCCCTTAAGAAAACCGTGCTGAAAAGGGCTAAAAGACTGACTCAGTGCTGCGTAAACTTGATCGTAAACGACCCTCTCAAAAACTTTTGCTAATATGCACAGTTTGGAAATAGGTCTGTAGTTAATGATTTCATTTTTGTGCCCCTTTTTATGCACCGGGGTTATAAAGGCCGATTTCCAGATTTGGGGAACAGAACTTGAAGAGAGCGATTTTTTGAGCAAAAGTGATACTGGCAAGGCAATAGTTTTGGCACAGCCAAGCAGCAATTTAGGTGATAAGTGGTCCGGACCAGCGGATTTATGTTGATCAATTTGACTAAGTAACTTTACTATAACATTTAGGTCAATCTCAATTTCGTGAATATTTGAGGGTATTATGGAATTTATAACAGTTTGGGGAGGACACAAAGTAGCAGACACATCGTTAGCAGGATCCAGAAAGGTGGAATAAAAGTGGGAAGAAAACGCATTACAAATAGACTCGGGAGAAGAGACCGTAACATCACCGTACTTAAGGAAACTAGGTATAGCATTGGACTTAGACCTCTGCTTCACAAAGCTCCAAAAGCTATTAGGATTCTTTTCAATAGAGGCTTCTGTAACTGCTAAGTAGTTTTCGTAACAATCCGCTTCAAGTTTATTTACTCGCTCACGTAAATGTTTAAAAGTTGCCTCGTCAGAAAGTCTCCCATAAGTTTTGAATTTACGGAGAAACTTAGCCTTTTCTTTAATCACCCGTTTGAGTGCCGGGGAGTACCAAACAGGGTATGAGCTGTAAAAAACTGTCTTAGCAGGAACAAACTTACTTTGTAGATCCGCTATAGTAGCATAGAAGTAGTTTAGGGCGTCGTCGAGCGACATGTCAAAAAATACGTTCGTCCAGTCCATAGCTGCTATTTCCCTGTTAATGGCCGCAAAGACAGCTTTACTGTAAAGGTACCGAGTAAAGGGAGCGGGAGTTAAGTAGGTGTACTCGGCAAAGTTCACGTCGATACAGAGGGCCGGATGATATTTATCAACAGGTAACAAAGGCACTAAGCACTCAAACACCGAAACAACTTCATTACATAAAACTAAATCAAGAATTTTACCAAACGCGTTTAACACTCCATTGCATTGATTAAACCCCAACACACGCAATTCATCCGTTAGCATGTACTCGTCACAACTACAAACATTTTCGGGTAATAATGTGTTGTTATTTATCTGTTATAATCTTGTTATAATTTCGACTAATTTTGATTAATGCCTTCGATTTATTATTTTGCACCCCCCTGTCAGCTCCTGACGGATATACGTCGAATTACAAGGAACCCTGTATAATTGTGTGGATCTTGCGGTAATGGCAAGCTGTTTTTATGCATATACATTTTCACTAACGTTAAGGGTTCATGTTACTCGAAAATATATGTTCTGTTACTATTATTCGGGACCATCGGGTCTCGGACCTTTGGAAGGCGTACGAGCGGCCGTAACCAACTCGACGAGGCCCCTTAGACCATTGTAAATGAAATGAGACAGCGACCGGCGACCGGCGAGTATCCTTTTTTTTTTTTTGTGTATGGCATCTCGCAGTTGGCCTTGAGAGGCCGTGACTGCTTAACCGGTCAATCCTGTGGTGCCTTCGAGCTAACTCAAAGCCTCCTGCCAGATGCATAATATTAATTATAAACTAAGCGACCATCACCTAAGGGCACCCCCTGTGGGGTACGAACCTCGGCTTAGGGCGTCGCTGGGGAAGGACAGCAAGTTGGGGACAGGCTGGATCAAAATGGGTTCATTATTATTAATGGGTAAAACTACTGGCTCAGCTACGCCACCAGCTGGCTCTGTGGATCCGATCAAGGGAGGGGAAGAGGAATTTATCGGGGAGGAACGCGGACGCGGACGCGAAGGACCTCGGCGGCGAGGTCGGAACTTCGTTTTGTGTCTGTGTATACTGTACTGGTGGCCCTACTGCTTTCCTGGAGGAGGGTGGTGGGGTCGTCGGGGTCGGTCAGTGCGTGCCTTGGCCGGCGGATTTTACTGATTCTAGAGGGGACATAACTGGCGGCCTTCACAACCAGAGGGTTGCGATGGCTACCACCGGTATCGAAGAAACGCTTGCAAGCGCGTTTTATGAATTGTTGAATGGTGGGGATTTTCAAGTCTAAATGTAAGTTAATGTTACGAACGAACCAGGGGGAACCCGTGATTTTACGTAGAAAACGGTTCTGTAGGGTCTGCATCCTGTGGATGTGCCGGGAGTGGGCCTGTGCGAAAACAGCACAGGCGTATGTCATAATAGGTCGGATGCATGCCGGATAAATGCGCAGTTTGCACCTGAGTGACAATTTACTGCGTGCATTTAGGACGGAATGTAGTCTACTCAGAGCAAAGGCGGCTTGCGAACGAACCACCTTTGTGCTCTGCGAAGGAGAGACGTCTGTCCAAAGTCACACCCAGATATTTGGCATGCTTCTCCCAAGGGATCGGCTTGCCAAACATCTTGATCGGGCGGGTACCGGCGAGTATCCCTGTTTGTGCTTATTATTATAAGTGCCAGAGCCCGCGCACCGCGCCCGGTGGGACTCCTAGTGTGCCGCCACGCGAGTGAACTGTGTACTCGTACTAATTTGTTGTTAAACAAATGTATGTTTGCTCAGACGGGTCGAAGGTCAGGCTTATATTAACACTAGCTTCTGCCCGCGTGTGCCAGAAATTATCCCACGGGAACGTGCTACCGGGATAGATAGTATCCTACCATCCAAATCCAATCAAACGTGAAAGCGTCAAAAGGTAAGAGACAGACTGATAATAAATACAAATATTTATTTTTATTAAACAGGTTTTTATGATTCTAAATGTCTAACTTAAAAATATTAATCACCGTTAATTTGAAACACTAGCGCCGCCATTTACCACGTACTTATCTACATATTAGCTATGTTATTTTATAACTTCAAACTTTTTAGCGAACTGTTTAAGGCGCTCCCCCGGGCAACACCTTGCGATAGTGATGCATTCAGACACTATTCATTAAAAAATTTACAGTAATAAACTACATCTAAAAGCACATTATTAATGTTCGATATCCTATAATTACGTTGCACGTTCTTATTTGTTGTTATGTGTTATAAATACATTTCAAATCTCCTCGTATAAAATGACTATAATGATTGATTGCATGCATCGTTTGCTAAAGCTTTTCTTTTTTTATCGGAAGGACGGAAGTAGGACAGAAAACAGTCACGCAAATATGATGGCGTGTTAGGATTGTGAAGGAGGATCAATAGCTGACACAATATCTGAGAGTTCCTGCGAAGTCGAATGGGAAGCCACTTGAGTATCTTGCGAAAGTTGGAGACGTGATCATACATTTTAAGGTTAAAAAATGAATACAGATATTTTGCAAAAACTCAATTTATTTAAAAGCTCATCGGTTGCATCCAAATAACAGGCAACGGCGTAATCTATGAAGTAAGGCTGAGTGAGAGATTGAGCAAGAGAGATTTTGGTGTCCAAGGAGAAGGAGAAGAAGAAGATTATCTGTGTTCATGGTAAAGTATTAGGTCCACTTGTACCACACATCACTAAATGCGTTAGCGTTACTCATACTTAACACAACGATTGTCAGAAACAAATCGATGTTTTAGATACTTCAAACGTATTTAGCTATTTGTGCCTTGGGCCTTCGCCATCACAATTATTTAACCTGACAGCATCAACCCAATAGCGACCTTACTTTAACAGGAAAAAATATCACTGTATTTGAACAGATTGTTAAAATAAGTGTGAATAAGCTGTAGTCTGCACGTCCACGTGTTACTCCGCAGCGCACTGACCTGGTGTTGTTCTCCTGGTTGCGGCTGAACACGGCCGCGTGCTCGAAGTCGGGCCGGTCGGTGCCGGGCACGTGGATCTGCGCGCGCTCGCCGTCGTACTTCCACTCGCACGTGAACTGCTCCTTCTCGAACCTAGCCATTCATCCATTTAAGTTTCATAATAATATGAAGTGAGTGAGTTTGTCGCAATGAGTGGAAAATGAGGCAGTGTGACAAAATGAGGACTTTGACAAAATGAGGACTTTGACAAAACGAGTAAACTTGACTAAATGAGTGGCATTGGTTAAAACAGGACGTTTGACAAAAACATTGAGAGCGTTTGAAAAATGATTTGAACCAAATTAGTGAGTGTGATAATATGTTACTTTGGAAAAACAATGAGACAAAAATCATAAGTTTTAATAGGTCGCTGCTCACCTGTCGAACACGTGCGTGACCTGCTTGGTGGGATGCGCCAGCATGGGCTTGAGCGGCATGCCGGGCGTCAAGCGGCAGTGCGCGGGCAGGCCGGCCACGCCGTGCTGCAGCAGGACGGGCACGATACTGTCGTAGGAGGGACACTCGCAGTAGGTGCTCTTAATTATGAGGGCGTGTTCGTCGACTCGGGCCTGGGGGGGGGGAAACAATCATGTTTATAGATATTATACAGCAATGAGGTCAGTGTACCTTGGCATTATAATAAATGATACCAGTCTATTACTGTCCCACGGCAGAGCAAAGCTCTTCTTATACAGACAAGGTACGAGTATTGACCACCATGCTTGCTCCAAAAGGGGTTGGCGATTTCAGACGTTATCTAAACTAATATCCTAATTTCCTAATTAATATTATAAATGCGAAAGTAAGTTTCTTTGTTTGTTTTTTATACACATTGACATGGATGAATTTTATATATACAATGACATGAGTATTTACTTTGCAAAGTATTATAATATTATTTTAACTATGGTATAGTACTATGTGGACCATTATTTTTTTTTTCTCAGTTAGTTTTAATCATGATCTGGCAGTTTGAGTAACTTATGCGGCCTATCTATAAGTCCTTTCTTTGGTATTGTTCGTCGAATCGTTGAGCTCAATAAGTTCTGAGTTGAGCGGCACGATTACTGACACATGGGTGCACTGCCTGGACAGGTCCGCTCATTTGTGTAGTTTTTCCTCAAAAGACAATTTCAGACACCAATCTACATGGTCTTCACATGTTCGTACCAAGATTATGTCTGGACTTTAAAAGAGACTATGACCTTCATTCATCATGAAACACCAGAAATGGAGGTTCTTTTATACGGATAAACTCTAGTCATGAGTACAAAATTATAGATATCAAAGAATTGTGTGTTTACAGCGTTATAGAATGTTGTGCGGTTGAGCTAATGGTCCATCAAGCGATTGTTATTTGTATTGATGGGCCTCCAAAGTACAGTAAAAATACTACAGCTGTGTTCTTTGAAAAACTAGATCGTATACTTTACTTGTGTAGCCGAAACATTGGAAAAAAGTTTTATTTTGCGGCGACTTTAGTATTGATATACTTCAAAATACAAGATGATCTATAGAATTCCAGCATCTACTTTTAAACCACAATATAAAACCAAGTATAAATAAACCTACACGTATATGTAGCGGTAAATGCATTGACAATATGATGTATAATGTCAAAGGTAGTCAAGGAGAAATTATAGACTTAGCTTTGTCTGATCACACAGCCCAGCTCTTTAAATGTTCAGTCAGAAAGACTTGATCACTGGCATACAATAAGTCAAGACTACAGCTCTCAATAAAGAAAACCAAGAAAAGTTTGTAGATTGCATGCATAAACTTAGCTTTGATTACTGACAATTGCGTGCACTGACTGGATAGGTCAGCTCAATCTGTATGGTTTTTCCTCAAAAGACCGTTTCAGACACCAATCTACATGGTCTTCACATGATCTGACCAAGATTATGTCTGGACTTTAAAAGAGACTGTGACCTCTGAGTTTGTTTCGGCCTTTCTTCTCAGATTTATTTTTTAAAATATGATTGACGTGTAAAAGTGTTTGTACAAACCTACTTAAAGAAATAAAATCATTTATCATTTGCGAAATGGCTTTCAACTCATTTCATGACTTTTTAAAACTTTTCTATGACCTGTGTTTCCCTACTGTAAAGAAAAAGATCTTTAGTCGAAAATCTCCTAAATGGATGTCTAAAGACATTAGAACTTGCAGTAAACGAAAAAGAGTTATACTTTGGCAATACAGAAAATCGCCTTCTAATGAAAACAAACAATTATTAAAACAATACTCGAAACAACTCAAAAAAGTTATTTACTTGACCCAAAGAGCAGAAACTAATTATCTTATAAACAACTAGCTTCCGACCGCGGCTTCGCCCGCGTAGACGTCGGAAATTATCCCACAGGAACGTGCTACCAGGACATCTATCTCCTTGCCTAAATCTTGCGAAATCCGTTCAGTGGTTTACGCATGAAAAGATAGCGTATAATATATTTCGTGAAAAAATATCTAACTGATGGTGAAAACCGCATCAATCCGTTGCGCCGTTTAAAAAATCTAAGCGTACAAAGGGACAGGAGAGAGAGGACATGCCGGTAGCGATTATGTTTTATAGTAAGGAAAGCGATCCGTCCCGGAGAGCTCCGATAAATGAGTGCGATCGCTGCAAATCCTACAATGCTATAGGACGAGGCGCGTTTTTTTTTGTGTATAGCATTTCGCAGTTGACCTTGAAATATTGTCAATGCTTTAACCGGAGTATCCTGTGGCTGCCTTGAGCGGACTCAAGCCAGAGGCGAATTTCTTAAATTACTAAGCGACTGCACGCTAAGGGCACCCCCTGTGGGGTACGGACCTCGGCTTAGGGAGTCGCTGGAGGGACAGACTGGATCAAGTTTGGATAATTATTAATGTTTTTTTTATTACTTTGGATTGGAGTGCGGTTTGGTTTGGCCGCAGCCGGTGTATTAAATGGCAGTTTCGTCTACGAACAGAGCTATCTGGGCCTTTTTACTCTTGGATATCGCCAAGGAACAGCGTGAACATGAGGGGAGCAAGCACAGAGCCCTGAGGGACTTCTGCAAGTATCGGATGGGGGGAGGATAACACTCCTTCGATGCGATAGCGGAAGATGTGGTTCGACAAAGTCTCGTAAGATGAGCACGAGACTGTTTGGCACACCGAGTTTGTAGAGCTTATATAATAAGCCGTTGTGCCAGACTTTGTTAATTGCCTTCGCTATGTCGGAGAATACAGCACGCGTCATCGAACAACGTTGGAAACCAACGTTCATGTGTTCGATGATACGGTGCAGGCAAGGAGCGGCCTTTGACCCGCTATTTAAAGGCACCCCCCCCCCTCCTCCCCCCGCCCTTGATCGAGGAAGTGCCAGTCCGCGCCTGTAGATTTAAATTCCCCCAATAATAATAATTATCCAATCTTGATCCAGCCTGTCCCACCTTGCTGTCCTCCCCCCAGCGACGCCCTAAGCCTAGGTCCGTACCCTTAGCGTGCAGTCGCTTAGTAATTTAAGAAATTCGCCCCTGGCTGGAGGCTTTGAGTCCGCTTAAGGCAGCCATAGGATAGTCCAGTTAAGCAGTGACGACCTCTCAAGGTCAACTGCGAGATGCCATACCAAAAAAAAAAACCCGGCCGCTGCCACCCGGAACAGACGTATGGCCCGAACGGCCACTCTGCGCCCGCATTTTAAATCTCTGATATCTTCTAAGATATTAATTTTAATTATATGCTGTAAAAAGCAATTTTGATCTACATTAAATGCACAACGAATGTAACGTATTTAATTAGATAAGGAATAATACTGTATTTTTTAAAATAGCTTCTTAAATAACCCATTTTTTTGTAATATGTAAAATATAAAAATGGTTATTGTGGGTTATCCTTGGGATATAGACATATACTATCACGGACGTTTTTGTGGATCTTTTTAAAATATACAATTCCGTAGAACATTATTGTGATCTATCTCGTAAGGTTTAGCAGGCGTTTGCAATGTAAGCACACAAAAATATGTTTTTTACGACAGCACATTACAAATCTTTGAAATTCTCGGCTTTTCTCTACTATAATATACATGTATTAATCATAAGAACCTTTGTCTTAAATCACGTCAAGCATACACACAGAAAAAGCGACTTTGTTTTATACTATGTAATGATGATACTGATAACAAAACTAAAGCTACGTGGAAAGTGATAAATAATGCAAGTCAAACTTTCCTTCCAAATCCTTACACAAAATACATCATACCAATGATAAAGTAATAGATGAACCTAAAAGAATTACTAGAGCATTTAAGAGCGTTTACTCGGTCCGTGCGCTGCTTGGCTTAAAAACGTGATTTTTCAAACCAGATTGTCCAACAACCACTAATCTTACAAACATAAGAAATACTAATAACTTTAGGAAATATTGTTGTCTGTTTTTCTAATTAATAGGTTTTTTCGATTAATACAACATTTGTGAATACCATCAAGATAACTGAACAGAGGTTTACTTGATTTCACTTTCAGTGTCAATTTCGAAGCTAGTAATATCTGAAATTACTAATAGATCTAACAAACAAATTTTTTTATCTAACTGGAAATATCCTTAACAAAATTTGTAATTAGAAGGATTTTTTATTTTAGACTCATATCTTAAGAAATAAAAATCCAAAGAATATGATTTTTTTAGAAATTGCAGTCGATAAAATGATTATTTTCACCATCTACCTTACTTAATTTAATATAATTTATACTTATTTATAATAGAAGAATGTCTTCTTTATAATTTACACCAAAAAAAATCAACAAAAATAACTCTATTATTTTTCTATAAATATTTTAAAACTACTATAAAACTCTGCGTACGAACCGATTCAAATCAGTCGGCAGTGAGCCTTTCCAGAGAGCGGACACGTCGCTGGGCGGTCTCCCTGACCCCTGTTGACCTTTGTCGTGCGTACACGGATAGCAAACGTAAAGTGTGACCGCCAAATCTTAGTACTTTGGTAAGTAAATTATTTTATTTTTGATGACCAGCAATATTGTGTGATCGTAAGTACTTCCTTACTACATATAACCGAATTTATTTGATAGTGACAACAAAATTATGTTTCAGACGGAATGGGAAATAAATCAAAGAGAACTATAAGAAAGAGAAAATGGGAAATTTTTTTATTTAAGTATGACGGCGCATTGCTAGCGCCATCTGTTGAAGATACGTCGGAACTAGATTTGACATCTGTCAGTCTAGCGGAGCGTCGAGTCTATGGTCGGCGCCGCCATGTTGAATGTCAGTGGCTTTCGGACTTCAACGGCGAGCGCACCACTGATACGACGAATCGCTTTTGTTCCGCGTAATCCTATGCGTTTATGTTCCGGAATTAAATTGGTTCGGTTGATTTAGTGTTTTTCTGATTGCTAGTGACTGTATTTCGATTAAATTCTGTTCAGAAGACATTTTGTTAAAATAACTTTAAATTAAATAGTTTTGATTGTGACTCGAGTGATTCTTTGCTGCTTCCTACCCACGTTGCCACTTGCTGAAGCATGGCTGACTCTGATATGGACGGGCACGTGCCTACATCAGAAGTGGGATCCCATGAGCTGCCGACCGAAGAAAAACGACCACCTGACGAAAATAGTGCCCTGAAGTTGTTAGGAAATATGGAAGCCTTGCTTACACGCATGTTAGCAACGTCGCAACCGCCGGTGGCAAGTACCAGCGCCCAGTCTAATGCAGTGCAGCTCGTTCAGTTTAATCCCGATGATGCTGATGCGGATATTGAAGGACTTCGACAGTGACCTGCTACATTTGCGGTAGTCCAGGACACCTTGCAACGAATTGTCATGAAAAAGGGAAGGGTGCTGGAGCTGCTGCGAGGAAGGAGGTCAATCTCTGCGAACAATGACTGTCGAGAGGTACCTTGAGGACGTTATCCGGTGAGTCGGTCTCCTTCTTATTTGATAGTGGGTCGTCTTGTTCTTTAATAAAAGAGAGTTTCATTTGTAAATTCCCAGGTACTGTGCGCAATGATCTCGTGTATCTTACAGGTATTGGAGGCGATGAAATAAAATGTACGTCACAAATTTCGAGTGAGGTAAATCTTGGAGATATTTTGCAAACTTTGACATTTCACGTAGTACCAGATATTTGCCTCATGGACCCCGTTATAATAGGTAGGGACATTTTAGAAAATGGTGTGAGCGTTAAAATAGATAATGCTAACTTGATATTTCATTTTAAGGAACAAGCTAATGTTTGCGAGTCGATTGCTACCAAGCCAGACTTTACTCAGATAGATACGGATTTGACAGGTGACGATAGAGACAATCTCATTAAACTATTGAACAAATTTGCTAGCTGTTTCATAGAGGGTGTTCCCCACAGGCGTGTGAAAACAGGAGAGTTACAAATTGATTTATTGGACCCCCATAGGACCGTTCAGGGACGTCCATGTGGGCTGGCACCAATTGAAGGGCAAGTCGTTAGAGGGGGGATTCAGGAGCTCCTGGATGCGGGTGTGATTCGGGAGGGCTCTTCGCCGTTCGCGGGCCCCATTCTCTTGGTGAGGAGAAGGGACAGCACTGGCGGAGTGTGTGTCGATTGTAGGGAGCTTGGCTCCGGTATACGACCCGAGCATTGCCCTCTCCCTCGTGTTGAGGAGCGGGTAGATCGGCTTGGTGGTGCCCATTACTTCTCCTCCTTAGATGCTCTCTCTACCGCTGGGTTCTCATTAAATCTTGAGGGGTGTAGATTTGTGAAGGGGAAAGTGGACTTCCTGGGATGTTCTCTGCAGTGCGGAGAGGTGGGACCAGGCTCGCGCGGAATGCAGGCTTTGGTGGACTCTCACCGGCCCGAGGCTGCGACGCAAGTCCGTCAGTTTTTGGGTCTTGCGTCGTGTTTCCGAAAATTTATCCCTAAATTTGCGAACGTTGTTGGTCCGTTGTACCCCTTAGCAAGGCTGAAGGGTCCTATAGGGTGGGACGGGGAATATGAAGGGATGCGTGGTGCCATTCTGGAGATGCTTGCGTCCGAACCGGTTCTGACGATCTTTGACCCGGATTTGCCCGTTGAATTGCATTGCGACGCTGGCTCGGGGGGCTGTGGGGCGGTCCTAATGCGGAGGGGGAACGACCTGCCACATGTTGTGGAGTGTTTTGGTCGACGAGCATCTGAAGTCGAATCCCGCTGCCACTCGTGCGAACTGGGGACGCTGGCAGTCGTGCGAGCGGTTGAACATTTCCGGCACTATCTGTACGGCCGGCGTTTCAAGGTTTTCACGGACTGTGGCTCGCTGAAGGCATCGAGGTCGAAAGCCGATCTGGCTCCACGCGTTCATCGTTGGTGGGCGTTTTTGCAAGCATATGATTTCGATATCATATGTCGCGGGGGTCGTGGCGTGGAGCATGCGGGTTGCCTCTCGAGAGGCGCCTTGCCGGACCCCAGTAGCTTGGCTTCCGCATCGCAGGTCTCTTCTGGACCTGTAGCCAAGACAGTGGGTTTTGTGGAGTTGCATCAGGGTTGGCTTCATGTAGAGCGGGGGCGAGATTCGGAAATTCAAGACTTAATAAACAAGCGTAGCAGTGGCGATTTTCCCGAAACGGTTGGTCAAACGTGTGACGTTAGAGATGGCATTCTATATAGGAAGGTTGCAAGAAGCAGGATTGTTTCGTGGCTGCCAGTCGTCCCTCGCTCCTTGATATGGACTTTGATTAATCACATTCATAATGAATTGCAACATCTGGGTGGTGGCAAAGCCTTGGACGGACTGTATGAGCGGTGTTGGTTCCCTCGGATGTCCAAGTGTGTTGGAAGGTTTATTGACTCTTGCATTGTTTGCAAGGCATCGAAGGGTCCTTCAGGCGCTCAGCCTGTGCAGCTGCACTCCATCCCGAAGGTGTCGGTGCCGTGGCACACGATTCATATAGATTTTGCCGGGAAACTGAGTGGAGGGGGTGACCGTAAGGAGTGCTGTTCGGTGGTCATCGATGCGGTCACTGGATGCGTGCTATTGGAGCATACCTCTTCATTGGACGCAGCCCGTGCAGTTCCAGCCCTTGAAAATGCCGTTTGCCTTTTTGGAGCGCCTGAGCGCATAATGGCCGATCGGGGTAGGTGTTGTATTAGTCAGGACTTTAAGAACTTTTGCTCAGAATGTGGTATTGAACTGCATTTTGTAGCGACGGGCTCCAGCAGGGCAGACGGGCAGGTGGAGCGCGTGATGCGCGCTTTGAGGGGTTTGCTAACAGTCATCGAAAGCGACCCCAATGAGGCGTGGCGCGACGAGTTAGGAAGTGTTCAGTTAGCACTCAATGGTACTAAATCTGCGGTCACCGAATTCACGCCAACAGAGCTTGTGTTCGGTGTCCGATCACACTCTTTGGGCATGTCGAGGATTGGGTGTTCGGGTCCAGATTCGGAGCATGAGCGGCGTGTCGACCTGGAGTCGGCTGGACGTGACGCGTCCAGAAGTATGCGGGGGGCGGCGGAATCCGGTGCTCGACGGTTTGGCCAGGGTCGTGCCAGTATCGGGCCGTTTTCGGGGGGTGATTTCGTTTTTATCAAGGGTAGTGAACGTAGTCGAGCCGGGTTAGATGGAAAGTTTAGGGGTCCTTTTGTAGTGGCTGCGGTGTTGGAAAGCGATCGCTACGGGCTGCAAAGTTTATCCGGTTCACATCGTGCTTTAAGGTGCGCGCACGAGAGCTTGCGTCCAGTACCTCCGGGTCACGATGGGTTGGTTGAGATATCTACTGGTTTGATGATGGAGGAGGAGGCCATGACGGCGCCGGGGAACGTTGAACTCGATGAGGGTCGCCTCGACGGACTGAGTAGTTGTGATGCGTTATCTGCGGATTCCGAAACCCTTTCTGCGCTGTCAGATGCAGTTACGGCAGGGTCTGATACCCTGGGCGTTGCTTCGGATCGCGAGATTGTTGAGCGTGACGTCCAAATTCAAAATGAGCAAGAAGATTGTTCGTAACTGAGAGGTATGTGACATTTCTGTTCCTTCATATTAAACATGTTGTGATAAAACTGGTCGAAAGGACAGCGTCGTCCGGTCCATGTCACTTTTACGGCTGGTCGAAGGGACACGCTCGTCCGGTCCATGTTTTTGGTAGTTAACGTCTGATAATGAGTCGGTCGAAGGGACAGTGCCGTCCGGTCCATGCCATTGGGGCTGGTCGAAGGGACACACTTGTCTAGACCCTGTCTGTGAACCGGTCGAAGGGACACACTTGTCTAGACCCTGTCTGTGAACCGGTCGAAGGGACAGTGCCGTCCGGTCCATGCCATTGGGGCTGGTCGAAGGGACACACTTGTCTAGACCCTGTCTGTGAACTGGTCGAAGGGACAGTGTCGTCCGGGCCATGCACGAGCGGCTGGTCGAAAGGACACACCCGTCCGGTCCACGTTCACATTGAGAGGAAAGTTGATTAATGGTGGTCGAAGGGACAGTGTCGTCCGGGCCATGCACGAGCGGCTGGTCGAAAGGACACACCCGTCCGGTCCACAATAATAATTGCGTTATGGTTGATCGCAGCACGACGGTATCGTCCGAGCCAAATCTGAGGGTTGGTTCATGGGACATACTGATCGGATTTAGACTGCACTGTTAATAACTGTTAGAGAAAGGTGTCGTCCGGTCCATGCGTGGTCGAAAGGACACACGCTTTCTTGCTGGGGAGTTTGTTCCGCCACTTCTTCTTCCCAGCTAAAGCACTAGGAAGTGGTGAAGGGTGGGCGTTTTGGGGGGACTGTCTTATGTGATTTTGACGTTCAAAAAGTGCTGATTCTCAGCCTAATTTGAATAAATGACTTTTGATTTTGATTTTGATTTTTGATCTTGTGTTCTGAGGCACATAGCGACTACTTATAATAATACAGTCATTATGAGAAAAGTGTTATGTCTACTGGTCATAGCTTGTCAGGCTGAACGAGCGGGTTATAAGATAGGTAGATACCCGTGCGATTGACTGTGTGATTGTTACAAGACTGCAAACTGATGCGCCCGAGGACGGTCGAATGTCAGTCCGGCCGTGACGGCGCATTGCTAGCGCCATCTGTTGAAGATACGTCGGAACTAGATTTGACATCTGTCAGTCTAGCGGAGCGTCGAGTCTATGGTCGGCGCCGCCATGTTGAATGTCAGTGGCTTTCGGACTTCAACGGCGAGCGCACCACTGATACGACGAATCGCTTTTGTTCCGCGTAATCCTATGCGTTTATGTTCCGGAATTAATTTGGTTCGGTTGATTTAGTGTTTTTCTGATTGCTAGTGACTGTATTTCGATTAAATTCTGTTCAGAAGACATTTTGTTAAAATAACTTTAAATTAAATAGTTTTGATTGTGACTCGAGTGATTCTTTGCTGCTTCCTACCCACGTTGCCACTTGCTGAAGCATGGCTGACTCTGATATGGACGGGCACGTGCCTACATACACAATGACATAAATATTTACTTTGTGAAGTATAATATTATTATTTTAATTATTGTGAATGTGAGGACTATGTGGTCCAGTGTTTCAGTTTTAATCTTGGTATGGCAGTTTGAGTAATTTATGCGGCCTACCCAAATGTCCTTTCTTTGGTATTGTTCGTCGAATCGTTGAGCTCCTTAGCTAAGTTCTGAGTTGAGCCGCACGATTACTGACACATGCGTGCACTGACTGGACAGGTCCACTCAATCTGTGTGGTTTTTCCTCAAAAGACCATTTCAGACACTAATCTACGTGGTCTTCAAATGATCTGACCAAGATTATGTCTGGACTTTAAAAGAGACTGTGACCTCTGAGTTTGTTTCGGTCTTTCTTCTCAGAGTAGTCAGATAGGAAACGCCGACCTCATCTAGTTTTTAAAATATGATTGACGTGTAAATGTGTTTGTACAAACCTACTTACAGAAATAAAATCATTTACGTTTTCACGCCCAAACGACTGAACGGATATGGATGAAATTTGGCACATGGGTAGATCATGATCTGGAGAAGGACGTAGACTACTTTTCATTCTGGATCGCAGACGAAGTCGCGGGCAACAGCCAGTTAAGTATAACTCCAGGTTTCCGCAGGATGTTTCACCTTCACCGATGTCAGTAATGTCAAAGATAAATTCAGAAAGTACATAATATGTACTTTCTGAATTATGAATTGAAAAAAATTAACATTGCTACTTGCCCGGATTTGAACCCACAACCTTGTGTATGAGAGGTGAGGCCTTAACTACTAAGCCATCACGACATTAAATTGCATTATTTAATCATTCTAAAACAGTGAAGGAAAACCTCCAACTTCATCCAAAGATTCAAAGACATGAAACATTCACCAGCCCGCACTGGACAGGCGTGGTGGATCACCACCCACTTCGTTTCACAGAGAGGAGGCTTGGAGTCCCAGCAGCGGTAACATTATAGGCTGAACCAATAGCTGCTAGTTCACCTTGAAGTTCTCGGCAGACATGCCCCGCGCCGCGTCCAGCTCGCCGCCCGCGCCGGCGCCGGGCGGCGTGCGCGCCGCGGCCTGCGCCAGCGCCTGCAGCACGGACTGCTCCGCCAGCCCGATGCGCAGCTTGCCTTCCAGCGACCTGCCGACATAGCATTTCAATTCTAAATAATTCATTCCACATAAACCTACATGGGCCACTTATGAAACGTCGGAAGCTAGATGCAATGTTCCAATTGGTCGTTTCCTATGGAGAAGACCCGAAAAGAAACTCCACTTTCAAAGTCAAAGCATTTATTTCAAGTCATACACTTGTACATAGGGATTGCAATCCGGATTCTTCGAAATTCGAAAATAACTGTAAAGTCCGGATTTTCTTGACATTGTTAAATCCGGTTTTTAAGACTCAACTTCGGTTTTTTCGGATTTCAGTCAAAACCGATTTTAACGGATAATATTTATATTTATCTACAAATTTTCAGTGTAAGTAATCGGTAGATCGATATTACCTACCTAGTCTAATGTGCAAATCCGAACAATATTTGAATTGGTAGGCTTAGGTGCAGGCAGCAGCATTGTTTGCGCGAATTTGGTGCGAAATCCGTGATAGATACAGTTTTGAAAGTCTGTGTGAATCTAGTTCCGATCCATCGCCACTCAGTTTTAAAGAAAAGCTCAATCGTCAACTTTCTCTTGCAAGTGTGGGTAGTGATCATCACCACCAGTCAACGAGTGTGATCAACGCAACTGATTTGCCTTCAATGATTCACGTTGAAATGGCGTTATTTGAAAACGGTGGAGGTCGTGGAGAAATCCTAAAAAAAGCTCTGAACGGGTTGCTTTCCATACCGCCGACCAGTGTTGAGTCCGAAAGAGCTTTTTCTACTGCTGGCATGTTCTGTAATAAAATAAGATCGCGCCTAAACGATGAGACACTTGACGCGTTCATGTTTTGAAGATCTCGTTTTTTAAAAAAGACTGATTAAAATACGCATTACTATTATGATATTATTATATTTGTAACTGACTTACGTTAAACTTTTTCTTGAGACTGCATTTTTATAAAAAAGAGGAGGATACCTCAATTATCTTAAGTTTATGTTATGTTATCTAATTATCTAAAGTTTAAGAACAGTTTATGTTAAATGTTACTTATGTAACTTATGTTTATGTAAATTTATAACGGGAAAAATGACTGATACCCTAAGTTTTGTTGATTATATTAGTTGATTTTATTCTGTCGTGCTGTGATTTGAGCGAATAAATACCGATTTTAAATAATTTATGCTATTTTATTCCAATTATATCAAATCAACTTAAAACACTAAAAAGTTCGAAAAATCCGGATAATCCGGATTTTAATCGGACAAGAATACAGAAATCCGAATTTTAAAAAAAACCGGATTTTGCAATCCCTACTTGTACATACACAAGTTGATACATATTATGTGAGCTGTCGCACAGAGTAGTCAAGTATCTATTATTTAAACATCTACCCCCAACGCAAATATTCCAACGAAAAAACTATTACAAAAAATCACCTGGGCTTGAGTGTAACAAATGTGGCAAAATAGTTCACGCAAACCAACTATGCACGGGCTTATCCTTCAAGCAGCTGTCAGCCCTGCGGAATGCAGAACACCTGGAATGGACATGCGAATGTCACAAGGAGTCTCCTCATAGCAAGTGTTAGGTTTTGATTTATATTTATACTATTTGACGCAATTTATTGTGATCAAAGTTTTAATGTAATTTATTCTTGTATTCGATTATTGGTAATCGACTAATTGTGCTGACAACACCGAAACGATGCGATCCGTATGATTTCTCTTAGGAAAAAAGAAAGGGAAAAAGTAACGGCGTTGAGGTCGGGCGCACAATTATTGGTTTATTAAATTTTTTGTCTCTATCTGGATTAATATAATCATTCTATTTGAGACTGGTATTGTAGTAACAACAATAAATATATATACTGGAGTGAAGCAGTTTTATTACACAAGTCCTTCGTAATTCCGGAAGATGACGAATATGAGGATGATAATGTTAGTGAGCTGGATGGAAACAGTACTGCGGTGAATAAATTGCTACGTGATATATCAGTTGAGGTTAAGAAAGCACTGAAGAAAGAACTGGCATCTGTGAATGAGTCGCTAAGCACTTGCTGCATAAGAATGAATGCTATAAATTCAACACTGGAAATTCTTACGGAGAAAGTTAAAGACATGGAGAAGAAAAACACATACCTTACGAATCAAAACACACACTTGGAATTAAAAATTGAAGCATTGGAACAACACATCAGAAACGTAGAGCAAAAAAAAAAGTTTTTATTTTAATACAAAATTTTACATTGTCACGAGAACCAGACACGTATGGCAAATTTCAGCCAGATAGAACAAGCCTGGACATTCTCTCGAATAAAATAGCTTCGAAGCTTAACGTGGAGAAACGCAAAGTTACAATGATCAAAAAACTTAAAGGTAAGAATGGTAAAGAAGGAGTTATTCAGGTGATGTGACAACAAGAGGAGCAGGTGGATCAGTGGATACGTACAGCGCGGAAAGGAACTATTGTTGTTCAAGATGTAGTCCCTGAGGTCAGTCCTGACTTAGCCAAGTCAAAAGTTTTGTTTCGATACGCTCTTACCAAAGCAAATAAATCACTACTATGGCAAGCTAAACAAACATTGAAGGAAACGCATAAATACGTCTGGTTCCAGAATGGCAGAATATTGGTTCGTAAAATCGAAAACGACAAACCGATTGTCATTAGGAATACTGGTGATATTGATAAAATGGCGGTTCAGAAAAATTATTGTCGATAATAGTAGACTCAGTGATCAAGTCAGTTTCTTGACCGGAAATATCAGAATTACTTGAGTGTTCGACCATCAACGAGTTTAGTAATCACCTTTCAAATAGTAAACAAAAACTAAACATTGTCCATATTAATATTCGCTCGATTCTTAAAAAATCTTTTTTAGTCCTTCATTTCATTGATTCTTCTAAAATGAATATTGATGTTATTATTTCAACACAGGTAGGTATTTCTAAAAACAGTCATCTCATTAAATTCTTCAATATAAACGGCTATGAAATGTATCATAGGCTGCGGGAGTTGCGTAGGGGTGGTGGTAATGTCATGTATGTTAAACGTATCAACAGCTTTAATATCATAAATGATGTATCACTAAAACACTGCCTATATATAATTGGATATTTGAGCACGTCAAATCACTACACGACATCAATCTGCACAGTGTATAGACCTCCCAAAGATAGGAAGCACTTGTTGCTCAAAGAATTGAAAGAGCTGTTAAGTGAGGACACCTTCGAACACTCAGGTTTATACTTATTAGGGGATATCAACATTGATTTAAAATTGAATGAAAACATTCGCAATTACTACATAAGTTGTTTGGCTGAATGTGGCCTAACAAGCGCGATTTCAGATTACACTAGAATCGAAAAACACTCATCACTACAAGTTGTATTGAACATATTTTTGTAAGATCGCGCTCGTCAGACCTTTAAGGTCTCTGCACACAGCGGGCGCGGCGCGGCGGGACGGGACGGCGACGCGACACTGAGCAGTTGTAATGTACTAGATATTACGGACGACGCCACACAGAGAGACGGTTACCGTCGCGTCGAGCGGGACGGCTCTGTGTGGCGTTGTCCGTAATATCTAGTACATTACAACTGCTCAGTGTCGCGTCGCCGTCCCGTCCCGCCGCGCCGCGCCCCCTGTGTGCAGAGACCTTTACTCAGCGGCGCTCGGTACAGTTATGGCAGGCCATCGCATGATCGTGTTGTCTTGTACTGGAGGTGGAGCTACAGACGTTATACAGAATGTTGCAAAAGTAAAAGAATTAATTGATTATAATAAATTAAAACCAAAGTTGGACGGCATAGTTTGGAATGTTATTAAAAATTGAGTGTTGTTATGAGCAATCCAAGAATTCTACAAAATTTAAAACTTGTAGCAAAAGAAACAAAGAGTTGTGGATAACCAGTAAAATTAATAAAATGTGTCATAAAAGAGATTTAATTTTCAGTCAGTGGAAACAGGATATAAATAATAAAATACTGAGATTACAGTTCAATAAACAAAGAAATAAGACAAAAAAAGTAATAGATAAATCAAGAAATCAACAATACTTTATCCTAATTAATAAAAATAAAATGAGGGACATATTAAACAGACTATCTGGTCGAATATGTAAGTCGGTAGACGAAGCTATAATCAAAGCATTAAAAACTAATTAACTATAAGTACAATAGCCAACAATTTCACTAAGGGATTTTGCGATAACGTAAATAAAATATTACCTAGGTGCAACATAAAACTAATCCCTGAATCAGATTACATATTTCCAGTTAACAAGTCCATGTTATTAAAAAAAAACCTACCGTTCGTAATATATCAACAATTATAAGAAATCTTAATATTAATATAAATCAGCTGGTATAGATGGCATTCGATGTATAGACGTGAAAGGGCTAAGCGATAAGATAGTTAAGCTAATAAGCACTAGTATACAAGTTGGGGAATATCCTCAAAAATTAAAATCAGGTATCGTGCGACCAATTTATAAAAATGGCTCTCATAGTAACTATGACAGCTACAGGCCCATTACAATATTACCAGTCCTAGATAAGGTACTTCCTAGAAAAATACGTGTGTCAACAAATTCAGATTTTTTACATTACAAACGATATCTTATCGGGTTATCAATTTGACTTTCAACCTAATAAATCAACTACAATTTTGCTTTCTAAATTCACGGATGAAATAAACCAAAACCTCAATAGCCAGATCCACACCAGACGATCCAACGCGCTCCGATCGCGGGCGGCAGGAGCGAGCTCCATAGGAGCGTTTGACGTGAACTTGCCTCGCGCGATCCAAACTGCGCGCTCCTTGCCGCGAGCGATCCGTCAGTTGTTGTTAAAATGAAATTGATGGCTTCTAGGATACCGATACATTTCCCTGTAAATACGGAAATCTCTGGCGGGCCAATGCGGCACCAATGCCCAAAATAAAAGGGCAATTTTAGAATTTTGATAATACGTAGAAACACCTGTACATCCTATTAACGATAATTTGGATGCGTCCGTAAAAACAAATTCCAACCCTCCCAGTATCTCTTGATGGCCCGATCAAAGTCACCCTTTACGTCATGGCATGCTTTGGAGATACCAAGTCCCAAAACGATCTTTAGCCTGAGCTGGACCACCTCATAAGCGGATGAAAAGACCGGAAGAGAAGAGTATTGACAAACAGGTGAGGAAAGGAGCTTAAGCTCTCTGTACCTATTCATCAATGGAATAGATTTATTATTCAAGTAGGAAGACACGTTAAGAGAGTGGTAGATTTGTTCCAAAATGGGGAGTAAAGGATGGGACGAAAGGGAGAAAACTTTTGACAAGAAGCGATCTGCTAAGTATTGTCTTCGAAGGTTAAGAGGAGGTTCTGCACATTCAACCTGGAGAGCATTTATGGGGGATTTCATGGCACCAATTACGATCCTCTGACATTTGGCCTGGACGGAATCTAGTCTACGCAGAGCTTTCTTGTTACATGGCTCAATTAGGTAACTGCAATAATCCATCACGCTTCTGACCAGCGCATTGAAATTAATGTGTGTAATTTAATGTGTATGGGTGAGAACCCCACCAGACACATGCGGCATGCCCACGGTTGGCGCAGTGGTTAAGCGATTGACTGCTGCGCTGCGTGTCGCGGGTTCGAGTCCCGCACGGAACAAATATTTATATGACCGTAGATAGTTGTTCCGGGTCTGGCTGTTTGTGTATGTGAGTTTAAATGTTTGTAAACGCACCCACGATACAGGAGAAAAACCTAGTGTGAGGCAGCGTTTAAAAAAAAAAATATTAAAAAGCCTTGAGGACCAAAACCGAGCGCTCACATTTTTTTAAATGTATTATTAATGTGATCCACTTCCGACAATTTGTAATCCAGGGTGACCCCAAGAAACCTGGCCTTTTCCTTAATGGGGATGGCCTGACCGTCAATATTAATGTCAACCTGCGTGATTAGGCGTCTACGAGTAAAGACAACTGCGGCAATCAATGGACCACTTAAAGATAACCCGTGACCTAAGCCATTGGTTTAATCAGGACAAAGAGATATTGATGGACTGAGCGGCAGCTTCGATGGAACTGCCACAGACCAATAATGCAATATCGTCAGCATACTGACACAATTGATTTATTCTTTACAATTAAAATTTAGGCAAGAAGGAAGATCAGAGGTATAAATATTGTAAAAAGGGGGACTTAGAACTGATCCCTGAGGTAGACATCTCAAAACCAACCTCGGTTCTGAGTTTTCCCCGGGAATCCTGAGTTGAACACTGCGATCTGAAAATTACTGCAAATAATTTGACAAATCCTAACCGGGGATTTCAGCTCTTGCATTTTCTGCCTGAGAACTGGCAGGAGGACCGAATCATAGGCAGCAGAGATGTCTAAGAAAACGGCTACCACAGACTCATTCTCCAAATAGTAGGTATTAAATTAACAATTTATAACATTTTTTTTTTGTTTTTATCTTAGATTTTTATTATTATTATACTCGTAACTAGGTATTCAATTTTTTATTTTGTTATTCAATTAACCCACAGTAAAAAAACTTGTCATAAAACTAAGTAACTGTCGGTGAATTGTCCGCTCCGCTCGGCGACCTGTAGCGCTTTGTGAGTGCATCGTGGATGGATCAATCTTGCAAGGTAATCGCCAAAAACAGGCTTTGCCGAGTTGGTTCTTGTTGTTTTCGTTTTGTAAGTAATTATATTTGATTACTAGTTCATTTATTTATTTATAAGTATAAAAATATGTATTATTTATTAGGTATTTACCTATGTCGAAACTGTTTGTACTCCCCGTCACTTGTCCCTAAAGGTTCATTAGAAAACCAGCGTCAGACAGCATGTGTCTGGCATTCATGCTGAAATGATCCTTTTTGGCGCAGCCGTAAACACACACTATTGTTGTTAAACCATTATTTTATTATTGTTATTGTTGTACTTGTTATTTGTATTCTGTTTCACGAACTGTGTCCAAATAAACGTTTATTTATTTACTATTACCACTTACATTTGTTTTTACAGGTGAGAACCCAATACAACAATGTAGTCACAATTTCCACATTCGAGGACGTCACACAAAAACCCATTAATAGACTGATACCACCACCAACAAAAATAAAGTCCCAAGTAGGTATACTATTCATACAGAGGACAATATGTCAAGTGTCACCCTCTGGAATTCCGCCAAAGAGCAAGTAAAGATATCCAAACGCAGAGAGACGCTGTTGAGTATACCTATTGAACGCCCCACCGGTGCAAACTTCAACAAGTTGGTAGGAGCCACCGGGACTTTGAACAGCCTCTCTCTCGGGCCTTGTCGCAGCCTACTGTTTGGAACGAGCAATCCCAAACATTCCAGTATTTGCGGATTATTCATCAAACCACGAAAAACCATAAAAACATATTTCGCTAATGCGAAATTACGCCTTACCTCCAACTTATAGTAACCAACCATCCCTATTACAAAGAGGGTTGGATACATAAGTGGATAGAATGGGTACACACCAAATTGCTTCATATATAGGAACCGGGTAAATTTATTTTGATTTTTTCTACCATAAGACAATACTTGGATTCAAACGGATTCCAGATGATGGCACTCGTTTCCAGGTTACTTCTAACTAAAGCATTATAAAGCGACTTCACAGCTGCTGTGTTAGTAAATTCACGGGCTTCCCGCATAACAAATCCAAGATTCCTAAAGGCTTTCTTGCACACCTGTACGATATGTGTGCGAAACAATAAATCTTCGGAGAAAGTGACCCCTAGATCACGCACCGACTTTACCCGCGGTATTACATGCCCGTCCATGCTATATTCGTGATGTCGGGGAACCGCGGCCCGCGTAAAAGACATCATGTTACACTTCGTGACATTAAAGAGCAGCCTGTTCTCAATACTCCACCCTACCACACGATCAATGTCCTGCTGCAGCAGTTCGCAGTGCGAGTGATCGGTAATTGGCATGAACCACTTCAGATCATCTGTCTTTCTTTCATTCCTACTAAGGGCCAGCCGGATCTCTGATGTGAGGATACCCACACTATCAGCTGTACCCAGACCTTTCCTAAAGCCGAAGTGAGTCGTTGGGAGCAGTTTCCTATTTTCTACAAACCATTCTAAACGATTTTTAATCAGATGTTCTTGAAGTTTGATAAGTATGGACGATAGAGCAATTGGCCTGTAAGAACAATGATCACTAGGATCTTTACCAGGTTTCAATGTGGGGGTTACGAGTTGAAACTTGGAGGAATGTAGCCGGAAGTAAAACAATAATTGGCTAAGTCCAGATAATATTGGTGGGTCTTATCACCAGCTTTAGTAATGAAGGAGTAAGTGAATCCATCCACTCCAGGAGCAGAATCTTTTACAAGGGCGAGGACCGAATTAAGTTCCTCCAGAGTAAATGGCCTATCCAGAGGGTCATCTGATATCAGCTGAGAATCCAAAGCGACACACTCATCCCTATCGGGAACATAGATTGGAGCGATCTTAGAAAAAAACTGGTTATCCAGTTCCGCAGACAGTATGGTCCCGGAGGGTGGCCTCACACCATTTCTGAAGAATTTCAGTTTATGCCACACTGCTGATGCTGGAGTGGATGGATTCAGTAACCCACAATACTTCCGCCAACCTTCTCTCTTCTTGTTTTTTTAGTAATTTCATGGACTTAGCCAAAAGCAAGGATGTTATCTAGGTTTATGTTGGAGTTGAAATCCATTTCAGCTTCATTCCTGGCCCTGATCACGGCAGAGCTGTACCTATCCCACCATGGCGGGGATGGAATTTTGCGCGTCGGCGGTTTTTTAGGAGGGAAGCAATGATGCTGTATAGGATATTGTGTTGGAAAAGCATTCCTGAACAGACTCGGCATTAATTGATGGAAGGGAAGAGACACGTAGGTCTAAGGTTATTGAGTATAGGTCCCAATCCACTCAGTTCAGCTTGAATTTTAACAATGGAGGGGGCATTTTGTCGGTAATAGTTTTGGAAAAGATTTCAACCATAATGGGATAGTGATCACTCCCATAAGTCATATTCAAGCGACTCCAATTAAAAAGGCTAGCTATACTAGAAGAACAGAATGTTAAATCCACACAGATGCTGTTCTGCCCTGGCGCAGACCTGCGTGTGGAACTGCCATCATTAATTACACATAGGTTAAGTTCATCTTATATATTCACTAGGCCTATGCCAAAGTTGTCACAGGTTTCAAACCCCCATCTATAATGGTGGCCATTAAAATCATCCATAATTAGTAATGGACCTTGTACAGCAAGCTTTTTATTACAATAAGGTCTTCAATTTGTGGGTGTGCAATATAAAAACTAAATATATGTATTTATATCCTCAGACTTAACAGCAACAACATTGATGTGGTCACCAACAAAGGGTAGAGGAATCTGGGAGAATGGTACTTTGTTATTAATGAACAAAGCACATCCCCATATCCATCTGATCTGTCATGTCGAACACCAGTCAAACATGGTATCCTGTAATTACTTTAGAATGAAGCCACGTCTCAGCGATGCCGCAGATCAATGGTTTGTACTTATTAATTAGGAAGAATCAGTCAGGTTTCCTGGGCGAAACACTCCTCACGTTCCATTAACAGAAGGAATGTCAGGGCATGGAACATTGTGAATGTAATTAACAATGGATGTCAGTTTGTCGGCAACGTGGTCAGGTAGGGATTGTTTCGGATTTGCTCATACAGTCATTAGCATACTGGATATAATATTCAAAATATTTTCTGAATTGTCAGGACTGGTTGCACCTTCTCTAGGATAAGCGCTACCGTTTTGAGAAGGAGTAGTTCTGAGTAAGGGCTTGATGAGCCTGCTTATCATAGCTAGGTGAAAGTGGGGCGTGGGATTAAGGAAAACCGTTTTACAGTACGATTTAGAATTTTGGGGAAGTGGACTGGGGGAATGAGATGGACTGGCTTCTGGTTTAGTCTTTGAGATAATCTCGACACTTCTGCATAATTATGATCTTGAAACCAGAGGAAAGACCTGATTTGCTTCCGCATATGATACTGACTTCTCAGTCATAAGAGCTTTTATGCCCTTCTGTCGACCCAATTCAGGACAAGCCTTATCATTAGCATAATGATTGCCAGAACAAGAAATACAAAAGGCACAATCAAATGAAACTTGGCATACATCTCCTGGGTGGTCTTGACCACATTTAAAGCAGCGGAGATTCGAGCGACATACTGTTCGTGTGTGACCATACCGACAAAAATTGAAGCATTGGTTACTTGGGTACATGTATCTCTCAACTGAAAGAGCAGAGTAAAAACAAAAAACACGCTGAGGTAAAATTTGGCCGTCAAATGTTAGAACAACAGTTTGAGTGGGTTTCCATTCGGTAACACCCAGAGAAGTCACCTTACGGCTCATTCTCCTAGCCTTAATAACAGGGCCGCACCCAGTGGGAGCCTTGATGTTCTCTATAACTTCATCCTCAGGCCATTCGATGGGAATGTCTCTGACAAGACCTAAGCGAGTGATGTTAAATTGGGGGATAGAAGCAACAAAGTTATTTTTTATCTAAAATGGGACTGATTAGAAAGCTGTTGGCATCCTGGTGAGACTTGAATTCGACTGAAACCCGATTTCTTCCTAAGCGTTTGACACTGCCTAGGAGTACCTATATTATAGTAAATTATTTGTGTCAAGAACATACCAAATGTGACAGGGTGCAGAAAAGTACCAGGAGTCTGACCAACTTTTAAAGTATACGGGGTGTAATCTCTCATCATATAAATCTGTCTTCGGCCGACCTTTTCCTATTTGCAAATTCGGAGTCCATAATTGCACATTGTCGTCGGGGAGAGTTGTTACACTCCGGTGTTAACTGTTGTTAACACCGGAGTGTAATCAAAGGGATCAGGAGGTTTTTTGGTATCCATAGTGGATGTCGGGTAAAATCTTTAAAAATGTTAAAACAAACCTTACTCTAAAACACAAACAGAAAGAATAATCTCGATTGAAGTTCACAGTAATGAAGACCACTTAAAATCGAAAGATTTCGCAACACACAAATCACGTGCTAAGCCTTCACCACTAGACCACTACCCTCCAAAGTCGCAAATTTGATATATAATAATGTTACTAGAATTGTCGCACTGACAGCTGTAACGCATTCTCTCGACGCGGACGGCCGGATTGTAGTTATAATTATTTTTATTTCGACATATCAAGTGTTGGCAACTCCGTGGAGCGAGCGCCTTCTGTTATTGGAGACCGGAACTACGAGCGCCGCCTAGCTAGCCGTGACATCAACATCGGACCACCGCTGCTGGTGGTAGGGAGCAGACCGGCTCGCGCGGACTCGCGCAGCGCGCCGGGGTTTTCTTGCTTTTGGACCGCACGACGGAACCCTCATTTTTATTTTAACTCTTTAACTTTATTTGCAACAGATTATTATTGTTATTTGTTTGTTTAATCTTACAACTGATTTTAACTAGTTAGTTTGTCCCGTTCATTCAATTTACTTTTAAAAGTTTTGTTTTACTTGAAATGTTTGCTGAAAGTTAAGCTAATAGTTGAATTTATTTGCTCAATAATAGTTAAAGTGTATAACATTTAAAATAACTACATCTACGTATTAATAAATTGATTATTGTGTGTTAATATTGTTTTATTTTTAATACAAGTGTTTCTTAAAACCAATTTACAGAATAAACATCATTTATCACAAGCACAGTAGAATTTGTACCATTCCCATTTATTCGACACAAGGATTCCCAGTCTCGTGGGGGTTTCATAATGTAAGACGAGAGAACTACAAATAAAATGATATGAATTATTCGAGACAAATTCACCGGCATTAACATAGTTCTATGGGTATTATAACAACTGAGTGCTGTTATATTTATGTGTTACATAATTATGTTAACCTACCTTATAAGATACTTGGCCTCGGAGTGCCTGCACGCGACGTACAGCGACTGTATCTTGTTGATCTTCTTGTTCACGGACGCCGTGCCTGCCAACAGTCATTCGGTTAGTTTCATGTGTTCAGTGTAAACGGGCAGTAGGGTCACGACAATACGACGGTCGCATCCATTCCGAAGGATTCAACGAAAGCGTGAGAAGTATTGATTTCAGTTCTACAATACACAGGGTTATTGTAATACGTCGGCAATCCATTAAGGGGATGTAGGGGAGATCAGTCGCAACCAAATGACTTCTATGCAAATATCAACCATTTTCCAGTAATTAGTTTTTTTTATTTTATATACAGGGTTATTGGTACAACACCATCAACCTCTTAAGGGGTCATTGTACTCATCATTATGAACAACTTTTACTATGGGACCAAATATAAAATCACGAAAAAAATAATAAGCTGGTCCCTACATTTTGACGAGTTCTGCAATCATAAATGTATGGAACAGCTGATTTGTTTCTGGATTTGAACGGGATATCTGGTATTTTATTGTATCTCTTTGGATAGTTGAGAAGTTGTACATATTTTTGCAATCTTCTGACGATAAAGTATATATCCATGTTTTTTGCAGAAATCAACCATTTTAGTCAAATAACCTGCTCAAAATGATGAAAATTGTGTGCTATGAATAAAAAAAAGTTTCTATAGGTTCTGCATCTGCCTTAGATGTATCTCTTTTAATATTTCGTGTATGAATAGATACACCTTTATATAACATGACCGATGTTAACTTAGCAACAGATTTTTTCATGGGGTCGATATCTTAAGCCATAGATGAAAACTCAACTCAACTCAACTCAAAGCATTTATTTCAAACAAACCGATTACAGGCACTTTTGAATTGTCAAGGGGTCGGTCAGTCAGAAAGATGAAGCTAGTTGCCCATTCCAAAGCGTAGTAGGTACCTATGGAGAAGAACGGGCAAGAAACTCCATGGACACTCTTTTAAATCATAATATTGTTACAATAAAGTGGTTACATCATTCATGTTGTAATTATACATGTGAGAACTTTGTGAGAACGATGTAGAAACACGTGCACGTTAAAAGCGTCCGTAATAAAAAGATAAAAATAATTATGGAATTAAAATAAGCCGTGGCAGCTAAGAAATGACCAGTGCCTACTGACGGCGCCCGTTCATGAACATGACGTATGGATCAGCACCATTCAGCTCAGCCATTTTGAAGGGAACTCAATGATCCAATACAAGCACAAAACACGCACAGTATAGCCAATCATTACAAGCACCGGACGCAAAAGAATTCTTAAGCCCTGGATAACAAAGACTTTTAAAATGTATGAGAAACCGCGACAAATTTTATATAAAATCAAAGAAAAATCCTGGTAATGGAATTATTCAATGCGCTTAGCGGAGATAAAGGAATATTTATAATAATATTTTAAGGAAAGCCACTATGAAAAAGATTTGATTAGAAAAGCCGGAAATAATAACAAGAAGTTGTGGGAAACCATTAAAACATTACGTACACCTCAAAAAAAAGGACAGTCCAACACAAGTAATTTCCCCAACAATCCATTAGTTTTGGTCAATGATATAAACTCGTTTTTTGCAGGTGTTGGTAAATCGCTAGTAGAAAAAACTACAACTAATTAAACTAATGCACCATACAACACTAGTTCATCTCAATTCACAAATGCCTTCGTTAGTTCGATAGTATTATTACCTACAGCCTCAAAAATGATTGTGTAGTAGGTGTATATAAAATCTCACGAAGCTTCTTAAAAAAATTCACTGATGTGAACCCATTAACCTTCTGCTATATATAATCCCATTTTCAAAAGTGGGGATATGTGCTGTGTCAACAATTATAGACCTATTTCCATCCTTCCAACACTAAAATAATGGAGCGCCAAATGAACATCAGACTAGTTAAGTTTCTGGAAACAAATCAGCTATTGTCTTCATTTCAATTTGAATTCCGCGCACATAAATCAACATCAAACGCTGTTCGTCAATTAAAGGAAGTCATAATCTCGAAGCTAGATAATAGGGAAAAAGACCGTGGCCATCTATCTGGATTTAGCCCAAGCATTGGACACAGTGTCTGTCCCCATTTTGATCAACACACTTGAACACTTGGGCAGGGCTCGGAAACCGGTTGAAATTCTTAAACGGTTACGGTCATTGTCGCTTAACCGAAATCGATTTAGGTTAAAGGTTGCACTTTACCGGTATTAACCGGTTTATGCGGAACACCGGTTTTTCATGAATTTTGGTTTTGATAGTGAAAACTAACCGGTTAAAACAAAGATTGATAGGGTCCCCGGCCCCCGCTACCCTCGCTCGCTAGGTCTGGATGTTGCGATATCATTAAGTTACAAAATAGGCGCAATTAAGCAAGTCGAAACATGAATCTACCCGCACAATTTAAGTTCTCCGGTTGTATTTGACGTCCTCGGATCATTTTCTGTTTCTTCATAATATTTTCTAGGGTAATGTCACTATAACTTGTCGGAAGTGTCAAAAAAGTAGACGAAAAAAATATACGAATTACGGAATTAACCAGTTAATTTGGTAACGGTAACTGGTAACCTTTATCATTTGGGTTACATAAAAACAGGTCACTTGTTTAACCGGTAAATGAAGGAACAATATATTTACCGGTATTTAATCGAAATTAACCACTCTTTTTAAACCGGTTCCGAGCCCTGCACTTGCGAATTAGAGAGTTACCACTAGAATTATTTGCAAGTTACCTGAAGGGTGGAACACAGGTTGTAAGAGTGGAAGGTTGGGCCAGTGATGAACTACCGATACAATATGGCGTCCCACAAGGCAGTATCTAAAACTAAAAATGTAAACTGAACTTGATTAAATCCTCCGGGCATAAAGGGCGCGCCCGCTTACATGTGCAATGCTGGATACATGTGCAATAAAAGTTAACATCATATTTTGTTTGCAACAAAGCTGCGCAACATTGTTTCAGCAACATGTTCACGTGTAGCAGGAAACAATGTTGCTGGCTACATGGAATGTTGCAGTGTTGCTGCTGGCAAACGCTGGCAGCATGCCGGTGCTTCGTATTATGGTAAAAAAAACATCAATACATGGCTTTAGTTACCGGTCATGTGGGCTATCTCCTTGAGCGCTGCGAACACCTTGCGCATGGTGAGCGGCGGCGGCGTGAACATGGTGCGCTGCGTGGCGCGCGCCTGCTGCGCCACCTGCCCCAGGTCGCCGGCCGTCTGCGCAGCCGCGCGCACCTGGGCCAGCGTGCGGCCCGTGCACTGGCCGATGGCCTTCATCAGGTACGTCTCGGCTATGCCTGGAAAAAAATACTATTTTCTTTAATAAATTAATTCCCAAATCGCATGACTGAGAAGTAATTGCGAGCGAATTGTGACAATTCAACTACATTCATTGCATTATTTAAGATAGCTCACGAATATTTAAATTATAATAAAAAATGAACAATGGAATTGTTTTCTTCAAAATTCTTCAGATTGTATATTACGTCATTTCGGTGCTGGTTCTCAAACTATAAGCACGCTTACTACCTGCGCCCCGTCGCAGGTAGTTGCCGAGGATGTACCATCATATGACTTCACTCACCCAGTTCCAGGATCTCATAGGACGGCGCGAGCTGGTTCACGCTGCGTGAGCACCGTCACGGAGCGCAGATAGTTGGCGAGGTGTACCATCTTATCATGACGTCACTCACCCAGTTCCAAGCTCTCGTAGGATGGCGCGAGCTGGTTCAGACACATGTACACGCTGGGCAGCAGGTCCTCGGGCGTCAGTACAATGACGGAGCGCAGGTAGTTGGCAAGGATGTCCACCATTTTCAGGCGCGCAGTTGTGCCCTCGATGAGCTCCAGCGTGCGCGCCAGGGCCAGGTACGGCACCTCCTGCCCCGCGCGCCAGCACGCGTCTGTTATCGGGTGATACTTGGCTTTCGCTGGGTTGTACTCTACTTCTGTTTAGGGATGATACATGTTGTTGTAAGACTTGAAATCAATAGGATAGAACACAGGTATTACCAGTCAAGCTTACATAATTATGCATCTGCAACATAGATAGACGTATGTCGTGAATATTTGATATTCTGTGAGATGATGGACGAAAGATGATTTTTTTGTGTCAATATTATTGAAATTTGACTTGTTTAATTTTAAGTGTAATATTTATAATTGTAATTTAATTTAAAGAATATGTATTTTTTTTTACTTAAACTTAACTGAGCAATAACCTGGATTTATGTCTGTAATGTTGTGTATGTTGTGTGTAAATTATAAATTTAATTTTCTCTTCAGCGTGAGATGCAACAAGAGGGTTTGAACGCGATGCATATGTTCAGCTAGCTGATATGCAATTCAATGTTTTGAATAAATCTAACAGACTCTGCCACTTTATATTGGTGATTTTTGCAGTTGTGACATAACAATGTGTTGAGATTTAGAGAATATGAAGTGACAACATAATGTAGCTATGCACTACAATGAAACAGCAAACAATAACTTGGTTGTTTATGTATACCATAGTAGTGGTGAATAAGACTCACCCGGGACCAACTCCTTAGCTTCACTCTCATGTTCTTTTTCTTCTTTACTTGACTTGTTTTCACTTTTTGTTTCCTTCTCCTGTTCCTTTTTTACTTTTTTCTTTGGTGTGACCTTCTTCTTAGTGTCTTCTGAACGGTCTTTCTTTATTTTCTTAGGCGATGGACTATTCTTGAGGCTATTTGGTTCTGTGAGCGGTTTCTTCTTTTTACTCTTAGGAGATGCATATGTTTTGGGTGATATTGACTTCTCTACTTTTATTACTGGTTTCTTCTCTGGGGATGGGCTTGGTGATACTACAGTGTTTTTTACCAGTGATGGTAATACTGGGGTCTCTTCTTCTGGTAATGGTGATTTTGGTTTTGGTGAGATGTCTGACTCACTGCCTGAGCTTTCAATGCGCTGGCGTTTTACTTTCTTCTTCTGTAAAATTATCGAAAATGATAAATTAAAAGATGCATTTGTACCTCTTGTTAAGGTTTAAGTATAAATGTGGATGGCTGTTTGATAGGTACCTTATCGGAGCTTACTATGGGGCTCTTCTCCTTCTTCTTTGGTGATGATTCACTTTCACTGCTCTCTAGCCGAGGCCTTTTTGAAGCTGTCTATGCAAAAAAAATATTTTCATCAGATATTTATCTAATACACAAAACAATGAGTCTTTATGTAGTGTAAAGCTACAATTAAGTAAAAAGTAAGTAAGTTTTATTAAGTAAAAGTAATAGTTTTTATTAAAACAATTTGATTACCTTAACTTTTCCATTTTTGATGGGTGAATCTACTTTATCATCACCATCAACTTGTTTATCCTCATTTTCCAACGTTTCCTCCTTTACCACAGGTTTAGGTGGAGACACCTTGAAGAAGGATGTGATGCTTCTCTGCGCCATCGTCCTGACACTAATACATGAGACTCTTGTGGAAATAGGGTTCAACACTTTAGGAATACTACTGAATATGTTCTGATGTACTTGTCTCACTACTCTACATGATACAACCAGCTTCAATATGCTGTTCATATGTCATTTGAAGCCGAATTGTGTTCAAGCACTGCCTCATTCATCTAGAGCTGAAATGAAAATTAATTTACATTTCATAGTAACCGCAGAAAACGTTTACAGGCTTGATAATATTATTGATATATATTTTGGTTTACCCCGTGTATGGTCGTGGCCTGTATGTAAACAACAAAAACTGGCACTTGATGTGACATGTGCACAGTGCACTACACTCGTACCTATCTTAAAAGGTATGCAGCGCTGACACTAAAGTGGAATCTATTGCATTAACTGATTACAAGGAACAATCAATAACTATAACATACCTAGTAGTTACAAGGACATAATTATTATTTACAGGTTGTTCTTGACTTTAAAAAGGTAACATGAAGTCGCACCATGAACTTTATTTAAACCAAGTAAAAGTTATTTTACCTGCTTTAATCACTTTATTCGTTTCTTTTCCACGGTTCCACCGATTAGTAGAGTAGAAGTTCTAGAAAATACGAAATACGATTCGGAGCGGATTTTCCAATTTGGTTGACATAAAACGGCGGCTTAAACGGCGCGAAAATAATGACATTTCGTCTACACTTTTTAATCTGGCAGATTCAGATTCGTTCTAAAATGTACTGCAGTGTCTGCAGTACTGCGAATGTTCTTTATGGTGAATAGCCATCATTGTGTGATCATCATTTTTTGTGTTCATCATCATTGTGTGAGATAGGTATGTATACAGGCAAAATGTCCCATTCATTTTATTTTTACTAGAATCGTCAATCGATAGAATCTTATTAAGCAGTGCAGTATCAAATTATTCAAATCGATTTGATGTGTTGCCAGCTAGCATTTAATGTTTGGATACGCTGCTTGAGTCAACGTTTTCTAAAACTTTAATGGCCTCTCTTTTCATGCATATAAAGTTCTGGCTAAACACAACCTGTACGATGAAATAAGATGTTTCCTATCGATAAATAACGAATTTACGATAATAATAAAATAAACATTAGGCGGACTGACGCAATTGCTTCAGAGTTGTTGGGAGTGTGTATTCGAAAAGATTTTTTCACATCCTTTTTTGCTGTTGTCAAAATAGGCATGCTTAAAGCCAAAGAGCAGTAATATTTAATTTTAGAGTCTTAAAAATCATAAAATATACTTAGCTAAGACTGTTCAATACAATAGGTGTAAATAAAACTGTAAATGATATTGTTATCTTTTGTAAGTGTCTGATTTGAGTTAGAACCCAGAACTTATTTTGCTAAGATGGCTCCCTCTAGTTGTTGAAGTGTCAACTATACGCGTGTCGCTGTCGTCCATGTTCCGAATGTGGTGTGACTTATTTTTGTTTTGTGTTAATTTTCATTACAATATTATAAATGTGAAATGCAACAGTATGTGTCATCCCATATAGTGGAACCTTGCTCCGGCTGAATGGATCCCGCCGTCGCGTGGTATCAGCCCGAGCAGGAAGGACCCGCGAAGCGCCTGTGGCTTCGTATCTGGGAAACCCAAAGTGATATAGACAAAATGAACTTGAAAAACTTAGAAAACGCTAACCCTAATGTGAATAAAGCGCAAGACTTTATACCAATAAATGATGTGAACGGTGAAAGTAGGAATAACAATTATTTCAACCCCGCGCGGAGGAAAATGAACGATAACCGCGCATCGACGTTTAACCTGAACAAAAACCACGATGCTCTCATAGGTGAATACGGGGGTTGTCCGTGGCGGATACCCAACTATAATTATAAGCCGGGGATTTTGGGGTGAGTTACGTTTTAATTTATTATTTTGGTGTTGGCTAGCGATGTCAACGTGTTTGACGTGTTGGTTATGAGCGGTCGGCGGCGCGGCGTGACACTCGCGACGGAGTGCCGAGCCGTGGCAGGCCATGTGTCGCGGGCTGGCATGTCACCGGCGGCGCCGAGCGTCGGGCGAGCGCTCGGCGCTGCGCCACCCGTGCCCTAGCTACTCGTGGACACACTATTTGACAATTCAATTATTACAAATCAAATGCTAAATAGGTCCATATTTAATTTGTTTATTTTGCACACATTTTAATTATGGATTCCGAAGAATACCAGAAATGGTTCTTAGGTGACTTGATATTCAGCAGGTTTTGTTAACACCAATCAATTAAGTATTTCTAAACAAACCATACAGACAATGATTGTCTGTTTTGGTTTTCAAACTCATAAACTTGTGCCAGAAGTTTGACAGTGATTGTTAAAGTGTCACAAAAGTCTAATAGTTAGCCATAACATTTTGGATACTGCATGATTCAAATACCAACTTATTACAAAAGAAGGAAAAATAAAATACCTTATCCCAATATAATTCTATCAGTTTGTACAACTAAACTGAAGCCACAGATTATAATTATGTACATTTGCTTGATAAACATTCATTCAATACTCTGTAAAAACCTAATTATGAATTAAAATAAACTAGACTGGTTGGTAATATGGGTTCCTAACTAACTATGATGTGCTCAGGAAAGGGCTTGCTGAAGCTGACTAGCACCGCATTGTACAATTTTGATGATTATTCATGGAACCTGAAACCTAATAAATTATTTCTAAATGGTGCCAATAATGTGTGTCAAACAAATCAACATGCCTATGATCTAATTTATTTCTACATGTACCTATACCAATCAAATAGTTCAATTAAATAATAGATCTGCATGCTTCATTGGCTTACAAAAACAAACTGTATTTTAATGTGTGTACAATAAAGCATAATATTGAGTTGTCAAAAGTTTTGTGGGCATAATAGCCTACTAACATTAATCAGACTATAATGTTGCTCCTTTGGGACTCACGCCTCCTCTCAAGAGGGAGGGCAAAAGCCTTATACTCAACCTCATTTGTTAAATATGTCAAGTTCAGGCTCTCCAAACGGATTACTACTGCTACAGTACTAAAGTATTAATCAAGATACTTATATCATTGATTAGTTAAAATGTAATTTACTTGTGCACCTAGCACTGCCCATGATTCTGTCCTACTGTTCCCAAACCTAACAGCAATTTCAATAGTGGACAAAACCCTGACATTTGTGGGAACTGGAGATTACAATCCTAGTTTTATACCATTCAGATAATAGTTATGCCAATTTACATGTAATGCAGTACTAAAGCTATGCGGTCATAGTTATGAAACAGGAAGTGCTGTTATCATTCAATGATTAATGTTTATTCACATGTTCTAGAACTTAGTGCTTACCATGTACTTGTCAATATTATTATGTTGAGGTACCCACTTAATATGTCATGTCAAATGTAAAATAATATGACCTTTTAATTAAAGAAATCAGCATTCTCTTGCCCTGCATCCCAATTTATTTCTGGTTGGTGCAACATGTCTTAAATACTATTAATATGCATCCTACTTGAGGACAAAAGCCTCCACCATTAATAGAAGTGAAAACACGTTAGTGAAGTGACACTATAAAATATTAAAATGATTCACAATAGACACCTAGTGACTTACAAAATGTAAATGAGGCGTTAAGCAAGTAGTTCAGATTGAATAATGTAATACATTAATATGCCAGTGTTTGGACAGGTGAAGCATTATTTGTGCCATTGTTCTACGAGTTCACTTCCAGATTGTCTCAGAGAGCTGATCACTGATTATAGAATGCTCACTAAGAGATAAGGACTAGAGGCCAAGGGATGCAATTGAGGTTTTTTTTTACTTCAGCAAAATCTAGCTGCCCTCTAGAGATAATCAAACAGATGTTGATTTTCAATCCGCAATATGTTGAGTAGATCCACACAGACCTGTGTAAGTAACTTTTGGCATGGGTTGGTCAACTACTCACTGCAAAACGACAGGATACGTCAAGAGAAGTAGCGCGCGCACCTCAGCCTCGAATATCCTAGCTAGAAGTACCTATTTCCGAGCTGTAGTATTGTGAAATGCAGCAGGTTTCACTTTGTAACATGGTCGGCCCAGTGCCTAGTGCAGTAACATCTCGCAGCTGAGCGGAAAGATAAGCAGCCGATACGCTGCGTGTTTTGCTTTCGCTACAAGATTGCCACGCAGTCGCATGATTCGGGCCCATATAATATAACGTCTTACTTATGGAACAAAACGCTGTACCTTGTATAGCACCTAAACAAAGTTCGTAAACTTTGAAAGTTTTTGGAACAAAAGTTAGGATCCCTTTATAACCGAGCGCGCCTGTTGTTCCCTCTTCAATCTGGCCGAAATATTAGGATCCTATTCTTATTTAAATATTTTGGCAATGGACTATAAAAACTTGGAATTACTTCTTATTCTTGGAACTAATTCTGGTTTTGTAACATAATAATCTGTCGTGTTTCCATACTGATAGCACCAGTTGTCGGCTCTGTGTTCCGGCGCTGACTCACGGCTACAGCGCCGCGAGCGCACAAAATTGCGGAATAAGCTATTAGCCGACGGTTGTTGACATTCTCGAGCGCACGATATATGTATTTAGTAGTTAATGTTAGCGTAAAATGTCCGCCGATATACTTGCCGACGTGAATTACATTTTGTTGGACACCTCTTGGGATGGTGTGGCTGGAAGTTCATCTTTTTGCAATGAATTTCTTTTGACGCCTTATAGACAGTCTATCGCGCTTTAATTCGGTCATAAGCAAACCAAATGACCCTTTTTTTTTGTTTTTTTTTTGTCGTTGAGAAATGCGTTATGCGCTCCCGCTCGTGGGGGACGTGACGGCGTATGTGGGACTCCTGTCGAAATTCGCAACCGACAGTATACCCACTAAAACACAGCGGTGTTCCCACAACGCCGTGATGGGAGGGCTATGGGAAATCGGCTCAGCCTTTGCTTCCACAGCCCTCCCGGCGTATGCCCGCCTAGTTGGCGGGCCCCGCATGCCCCCCATTTAACTGGGGGGCTACGGGAATGGCCGGGAACACCCGGCCACTCCCGTCCGACACTGGTGGAGGCCCGTGCAATACAGGCAAAGGGCGCCCCCGCACCCACCGCCTGCTGGCCTCCACCCGGGAGGAGCCGGAGGTGACTACCAGACCGGCGTCTTCCTCGACCCCCCCCCTCTCCGGAGCGGCGCCGCGCGAGAGAATCATCCCCCCGCGCGCGCGCCGCTGCCTCCCTCCGGGACAGGACCGCCTAAACCACAGCGGCGGCCCTGCCCAGTCTACGCCCACTCACCTCCCTCTGTAAGCAGAGGAGGAGTGGGCGTATCTGCCCTCTGTAGCCCGGTTCCCTTCACCGACCATCAAGCATGATCGGTGATTGGAACCGTGACCTTTCCCCGCTTGTTGAAGATTAGCCGCCAGCCCCAATTGTCCACCAAAACCGCACTGGGAGAAATTGGAGCCAACGTTGCCCAGGGTGCGCCACGAGGAGGCTCTTCAACATGCACCCCGTTCCAAATGACACTTTTTTTTTTTGTCCCTGAGAAATGACATTACGCATCTCCGCTCGTCGGGGGACGAGACGGAGTATGTGGGACTCCCTGCCAGAGTGGCAGTATACCCACTAAAACTCAGCGGTGTTCCCGCATCGCCGTGATGGGAGGGTCATGGGAAACCGGCTCAGCCTTGACATCCACAACCCTCCCGGCGTTCCAAATGACCCTTTTTTTTTTTTTTTGTCGCTGAGAAATGACATTACGCATCTCCGCTCGTCGGGGGACGAGACGGGGTATGTGGGACTCCCTGCCAGGGTGGCAGTATACCCACTAAAACTCAGCGGTGTTCCCGCGACGCCGTGATGGGAGGGCTATGGGAAATTGGCTCAGCCTCTGCTTCCACAGCCCTCCCGGCGTATGCCCGCCTAGTTGGCGGGCCCCGCATGCCCCCCATTTAACTGGGGGGCTACGGGAATGGCCGGGAACACCTGGCCATTCCCGTCCGACACTGGTGGAGGCCTGTGCAATACAGGCAAGGGTGCCCCCGCACCCGTTGCCTGCTGGTCTCCACCTGGCTGGAGTCGGAGATGACCGTCATACTGACGTCTTCTCCGACCCCTCCTCCGTCTTCGGAGCGCCGCCGCGTGAGGGTCGTCCTCCCGCGCGCGCTCCGCCGCCTCCTTCTGGGACATGACGTGTTCGCAGAAGGAGGCCACTGCCGCCCAGGACCTCTCATCGCCCAGCATGGCGTTAACCAAACCGGGGAGTGAGAGGTCCGGTCCGATCACCGCAGTGAGACTGTGGCGCGGCTCGGACCACGACGGGCACACCGCGAGGGTGTGCTGCGCCGCGTCCTCCGCCGCACCGCAGTCGTGGCACGACGATGTCTCCTCCCGTCCGATCGGTTGCAGGTACGATCCGAAACAACCGTGCCCGGACAGCACCTGCACCAGACGGAACGAGAGGAACCCGTGCGACCGATCGAGCCAGTCTCGCAGGACCGGCCCGATCGCGTCGAGGGCTCGGCGGCCGAAGGCTGCGGTGGCGAGGTCCCTCGTCCAATGGACGACGATGGCGTCCCTCGCCTCCCGCCGGACGGCCTCCCGCTCTTCCGGGGCGGGACGTTCTCCTCTCGCCCCCCGCCCCGCCGTCCATTCGTATACTCTGGCGAGCACCCACGCCTCGAGTTCCCAAGGAGGGGTGCCAGCCAGAGCACACGCTGCCGCGAAGCCCACCGTGCGGTAGGCCCGCGACACCCGCTGGGCTATGGCCCTTTGGGGGGCCCGCAAGGCGGCGGCGTTCTCCCGCCTTTGGAGGGAGTCCTCCCAGATAGGGGCCCCGTAAAGGGCCATGCTCCTCAAGATGCCGGCGTAGAGTTGCCGGCATCGCGCGCTGGGCCCCCCCAAATTGGGGAGCAGCTACGAGAGGGCGCCCGCAGCCTTCAGCAGGCGCGTCGACAGCCCGCTAAAATGCGGGCCGAAACGCCACCTGCTGTCGAGTACAAGGCCCAGATATTTCATCTGGGCCTTCACCTCCATTCGGACGCCCTCCACAAATATGTGGGCGTCTGGTGGTTGGCGCTGCCGAGGCCCGTGGAAGAACACAGCCTCGGTCTTGTGCAGCGCCACCCTCAATCCTAGGCGGCGGATCCTCCCGCCGAGGCCAAGTTGGCCGCCTCTCTGAAACTCTCCCCCCGGGCGGTGAGGAGAGTGTCATCCGCGTAGCAGACGACACTCGTACCTCGGAGGAGAGTTCCCCGCAAGAGCCAGTCGTAGCCGACGTTCCAGAGGAGAGGTCCCAGGACTGACCCCTGTGGAACGCCGGCCTCGACTGCGTACCGCCGGACTTGGCCAGCGTACCGCCGGACTTGGCCAGCCCTGTTCACGAGGACGATCGCCCGATCCTCCAGGTAGCTGGCCAGTAGACGCCGCATATATTGAGGCACCCCGTGGAATCGGAATGCCTCTAGGATGGTGCTGTGGGGAACAGAGTTGAAAGCGTTGGCGATGTCGAATGACACCGCCAACAATCCGTCCCCCACATCCATCGCCTCCTTCACCTGCCTCTTAAGGCAGGCCAGCGCGTCCACCGTCGAACGCTCAGCCCGAAAACCGAACTGAGCGTCCGACAAGTCCGGCCCGATACGCCGCATATGGCCCTTTAGGCGGGCAGCGATTATCCCCTCGAACATTATTCCGACCTCATCGAGCAGAACGATGGGCCGGTATGCCGAGGGAGAGTCTGCAGGGCGGCCCTCCTTGCGGAGGAGGCACAACTGCCCCTCCTTCCACGGTTTCGGGAACCTCCCAGACGCAAGGCATGTGCTGAAGAGGTCCCGAAACCGCTCCTCCATTTGGGTGGTGGCAATTGCCACCACCCTCGCCGGGACACCGTCGGGGCCAGGAGCCGTCTTCTTGGAGCGGATATGCACAATCGCCGCGCTGAGTTCCGACTCCGTGACAGGAGAGGGAGCCTCCTTCCTCCTCATCCTCCAGCGGGGCTCCACACATCACTGGCGGGGTGAAGTTGTCCCTGCACGGACACAGGGACAGAACCACCCCATCCAGAAATGTGGGCTCCAGGGTCTCGACAACCGGGGGACCAAAGGGGCGCAATTTGTTGCGCGCCGCCTTATACGGTCTTCCGTAAGGGTCGTTGTCGAGACCCGACAGCAGCTCGGCTCTCGCCGAGTCTTTGGCGGCGGCGATGGCCCGATCGATGCCCATTTTTGCCTCCACGTACACCTCGTAGAGGCGGTCTTCGTTGGGCCGGTTGCGTCGCCGCCGCCGCCGACTCCGCGTGTAGGCCCTCCTTGCCTCCACGCACGCTGCTCGAAGTCCCGCCAGCTCCGCGGACCACCAGTACACGGCGCGTTTGGGTGGTGGTCGGCGAGACCGAGGCATGCTAGATTTGCATACCTCGGTCAGAGACTCCCTCAGCTGGCCCGCTGCGGTGTCCACATCCAGGCCGGCGGTAGGCGGCGACAGCCAGTCCTGGATGAACGCCGCCTCCGCCGCTGCCTCCCTGTCCAGGCGGGTCAAAGCCCACCGCGGGAACGGTGATCGCCCCGAGAGGGGCTGCACCGCTCCGGGGCCACTGGCGGAGATGTCGAACCGCACGTAGCGGTGGTCCGACATGGTCTCCACCAGGTCCACCCGCCAGTTCAGCACGCGCGCTGCCAACGCAGGGGTGGCAAAGGTGACGTCCACTATCGAGCCACCCTGCCGCCGCACGCATGTCTGGACGTTCCCTCTGTTAAGGAGGGAGAGCCCAGAGGAGGCCGCCCACATCTCCACTGCCCGCCCGCGAGGGTCGGTGGCCCGGTTGCCCCAGGTCACCGACTTGGCATTCAGGTCTCCCAATACGGAGACCTGACGCGGCGCCGCCCTGCCGACCACGGCGGCCAGGACTCCGAGATAGTTCTCGAAGTCCTGAAGAGGGCGGTTTGGGGAGAAATAGACGCCCACGAGGGCTACCTCTCCCCACGCGGCGGCCACGTGTCCCGGTCCCCTCTCTAATAGCGAGAGAGGAGGGGAGTCTGTGGAGGACCGCGCCGCTAGTGCCACCAAGCCGTCGTCGTCAGCCAGCCAACTGCTGGGGATCGAGTAGGGCTCGGCGACCACCGCTACGTTCACCGACCACTCAGCCATGGCCTGCACCAGCAGGTCCTGGGCCGCTCTGCAGTGGTTGGTGTTCGCCTGGAGTTCCAAATGACCCTACAACAACCAACTCAACCAGTCGTTGCAAAATGTGGCAAAAACTCGGTGAGCCTTGAACAATGGCGGGTACAACAAATGTCGCTAGACTAACATAAGCTCTCATATCAATGTGTATGTGAACAATCTGCAGCGTTTTGCGAGCACACGGCCGAGCCGCGCTGTGTCTATCGCCGGCCGAATAATCTGCACTATTGAGCACTGTGCCACTCTAGCCGCGGAACATACGGACAACAGACGAACAAGGTGTGCTATACTGCCTCCACTTGTGTTTGCACACAATGACATACCTTTCGAACAGAAAAGCAGGTTGGTGACCGCCGAGCCGGTCTTGTAGCTGTAGCACTGCATGACACTTACCAAGAGCGCCATCGTTCTACCACTGATGCGGAAACACGTCATAAGGTGTAAGCTATAAATATTTTTGCAAGATGTTGTCTTACTCCAATGACTATGCCTATGCGATGTCGTTATCTGGTGTAGTTGTAGTAAATCTGCTACAGCTTGTCATTCTGTTCGACGTCGTCGATGACGACCTGTAGCTGGCCGATGGCCAGCGGAGCGCGGTCGGAATAGACGCAGCAGCCAGTCCTGACCGCGGTCATGACGCGCAACTACATGACATAACGATGATAATCCCTGCGCGGCTGTGGGGGGTGAGAGCTCAATGTTGATGTGCATTATACTATGTTCTGACTAGCTGCCAGCTCATCAGGTGGAATAAGCTCTTACTGGCCAATTTCGGGACTTGACGAGAATGGTAAACAGCAGTAAATTGACCGAATTGGTCCAGTATTTAGGCGTAGATAGGACGTTCATTTAAGAAGTCAAGTATTCTAATTTCGGTCACTCTGGATCTCTGTAGGTCGTCCGCCTTCCGCATCCCGGCTATAAAAAAGTCTCCGTAGATATCTGTGCATCTGATATTCTTCAAATCTAGAACTACACTAACTTTCTAAGATGCGTCAATCGATTGAGTAAGTATGACTTCCGTCCGCTTTTCCGGAAGTTTATAATGGCACCGTACTAGGGCTTAGTGAAGTGCCTCCTCGGCAGGAGTTGCAATTATATTTTAATTACATCCGGGACATTAACTAACAATATAATATATATGTGCGCGCAAATCATCGCAAAGCAGAAGTAGGTACAATACCTACATAATTATGAGGATAACTTGTTGACTGTTGACCACAAAAGTGTATTTTTAGTATAATATTTGGCATTATAAATATAAATATAAATATCGTCTGACATTGCACACAGCACCATCTAGTTCCAAGTTAAGCACTTAATTAAGGCTTGTGTTATGGATACCAGATGGTTGATACACTACTTAAATACATTTTTTTTCGTAAATACATACATATTATAAATATACATCCATGACTCGGGTACAAATGTCCATATCATACAAACATTTGCCCCTACCGGGATTCGAACCCAGGACCATTTGGTTTCGATGACTACACTTAGCCACTGCAGCCACTACACCAAACGTGTCGTCAATTTATCAAATTATTGTGGTGAGGTTTGGCCTGGTCTGAGGTAATCTATTTCTATAATCGGATGTGTACCACATACACGCTTTAATGTCACTAAGCTTCACTCACACCTACAAAATATTAGCTTTAGTAAACTTGTAGGTACTACAGCCAGAGTGCCGCAGGATGGTTCCACACAATTGATAATGTCAATTGTGTGGAATAACAATTTACGGCGTGCACAACGTAAACAAATACAACATCGTATCAAACAATAGTTCATTACATGACAGTGTGATTGAGTCAAAAATAAACAATTATATTTGTAAGCTCACTAAACAAGGCAGTATTGAAGTGGTGAGGGCGACGGTGGCGACCTGATGACCTTGTCTATGGCAGTCACTAACCCGAACCCCTGACACCGCCGCGACGAGCCTAAATCCTGTGCCGCATTATTCTTGAACTATTTTAAATATTCCAATCGGTTGTGAAGCACAACTTTGAAGAATACAGAGGTTTTGTACTGTCGAACTAGACAATCAGACCTAGATAGGTACTCTTGTAAGGAAAAGAAGTTGCACTGAGAAGTCACCGAGTCAATATTATAAGTTGGAATAAAATTAGGACGGTGATAAGTAGTGAACGTTGGTTTAAATGTCTAATATATTGATTTTAATCATACATTTTGTTTTACATTCTGTTTTTATTTTTAATCCTCGAAAAGTCACAAAATGCGCTAACAATCAGATCTGAAGATATCGTAATTGAGTAAATCCGATGATATTGCAACAGAAATAACAAACTCTGCGATCGTTTCCAGTTTAGTTGCGACAGTTTTGTCCAGTCAACTCACTTCACTGTTGCAGTAATGATATAGCTGGCTCTTTTCGGTTTATCGCCTCGTAAAGTAAAAATAGTACTCAAAATATAGGTATATATAAATATAAGTATAGGTACAAACAATGTATCCGATAATGTGTCAATTGTAACTTGTAACGCTCGCGACGCTACAATTGTAACTTGTAACGCTCGCGACGCTACAATTGTAACTTGTAACGCTCGCGACGCTACAATTGTAACTTGTAACGTTCGCGACGCTACAATTGTAACTTGTAACGTTCGCGACGCTACAATTGTAACTTGTAACGTTCGCGACGCTACAATTGTAACTTGTAACGCTCGCGACGCTACAATTGTAACTTGTAACGTTCGCGACGCTACAATTGTAACTTGTAACGCTCGCGACGCTACAATTGTAACTTGTAACGTTCGCGACGCTACAATTGTAACTTGTAACGTTCGCGACGCTACAATTGTAAATTGTAACGCTCGCGACGCTACAATTGTAACTTGTAACGCTCGCGACGCTACAATTGTAACTTGTAACGCTCGCGACGCTACAATTGTAACTTGTAACGCTCGCGACGCTACAATTGTAACTTGTAACGCTCGCGACGCTACAATTGTAACTTGTAACGCTCGCGACGCTACAATTGTAACTTGTAACGTTCGCGACGCTACAATTGTAACTTGTAACGTTCGCGACGCTACAATTGTAACTTGTAACGTTCGCGACGCTACAATTGTAACTTGTAACGCTCGCGACGCTACAATTGTAACTTGTAACGCTCGCGACGCTACAATTGTAACTTGTAACGCTCGCGACGCTACAATTGTAACTTGTAACGCTCGCGACGCTACAATTGTAACTTGTAACGCTCGCGACGCTACAATTGTAACTTGTAACGCTCGCGACGCTACAATTGTAACTTGTAACGTTCGCGACGCTACAATTGGATTTGATTCTTTAAGAAACGTAGTAAGTGCTCATAATGATATCATATAATTACGTTCGTTACATCAGTGCGTAAACGTTGTAATTTGGGTTTAAAGACATTTATTTCTCAAAAAAGAACATTAAGGTTCACTTACATATTGAGAAATGTATAGAAAATATATAATAAAAGTAGATACAGTCTCTGTGATCACATACAGATAAACAAAACAACAGAATTAGAAGATATAGGTGACATTCGGTGTCAGTACTTCATTCTAACATATTCCTCTAGGGCTTTTTTATATTAATGTATTACAACTGTTACTGTTAAACACATCATCAGGTATCTCATTATAAAGTTTAATTTAAGAGTTTTAAATAAATAAATAATAAATAAATTTTCGCATCGGTTGCGTCATGTGCATACCGAGACTACTAGTTGCTGAGAGGAGAGGAAATCGCGTGATACTACGAAATATGTATGGAATTAAGTCATCAGACAGGAATCTCTGATAACCGCCAATAGAGGCCCGTTTAGCTCATGTCATGTTCGGGAGTTCCCCGAAACTAGATAGATAGATATAATTCATTTATTTGCACGAAACTATTAAATAACTATTTGATGGCTATACCATCAGGACCCTATGCGTAAAGTTAAGAAAAGGCTGAAGCATCATGATCTCTTTTCAAATAAGATACGATCATTGAATCAAAATAAATGTTAACGGAAGTGTCGCGAACACTTTTTATTTTTCTACGAAGTCCTGCTGCGATATAAATGACGAGTTGCATGATGATCAGCTCCCATGTGGACGGTCACGCATTGTTTGTTTACGAGGCGAAAATAACATTGCGACGCGGTACCGTGTCGTTTTACTGCGAACTCATTGGCATTTTAATATCCGCGATACGGAAGCCAATAAATTGTAAATGTCTTTCTGACTTCACTCCTACTCGGGGACATTTTCTATAAAACAAGTTAGGCGCGACTGCTGACGAACCAGCAGTCTTTGAGCACCGTGATTAGAGCCTCAGAAGGAAGTACTAAATATAAAACAATACCTACCTAATAAATATACTACAATAACAATAAAAAAATTAAGCGAGTAAAGGAATAAGCAATATTAAATATAGGTAATTAAATAAATGATAAATGAATAGATATACCTGCATATAAAATATTAATAGAATAAGTGAATGAATGGAAATACAGGATATAAAATAATTCTAACTTAATAACAAAGAAAATTAATAAAGCGCTCTTCCTCTCTCTACTTATTTAAAAATTTGCTGTGCCCGACAGGGTCCAAATTGTTTCTATTTTTTTTTTATCTACCACCTGTAATTGTACATTATAGATTGCAATAAACGATTTGAGATTTGAAGTCCTACAAACCATTCAGCGATATTCAATCAATTTCGTATTGAATTAATATCGATAAACGTTTAGCATGTCGCACTCGTAACATTGATACGTAAATTGAATGTGTAAACTGAATGAATGAGCCTGATCCGAATATCAATCATTTCGATGCCTTTCGCGTGACATCCGAGCAGTTATGAATGGATTCATGCAGCTGGCATCGTATATATCCAATTCTCCAAGTGTTCTATCTGTACACCGCTCAGGTAACAGTTTTGTTTGCTTTAGTAGTAGCAAAGTTAGCAGCTGTGTCAGTGCTGTGCTGTCCTAACTAAACATCGTTAATGCGCGTTTGTTTGTTACGCCATCACTCGGGAACTACTTGACAAGCGTTGCCAAGATTTTGCGCCTACACTGCATGCCTACATGTAAACAATACGCAAGAGTTTTGTCGTGGAAAATACCTGTGTATTTTGTCAGCCAACGTTTTCAATGCTTTGGTCATCACATTTGTATCATAATCATAACGCAGTTTTAGCGCCAGTTCATTCAACCTACATTATTAATTGAAAACTCGTTATTTTATCTTGAAAGAACGATTGCTATAATAAATCGAGATACAGATAAATCAAGTTTCATTGTGACTAAACTTTTTTTTCATCAAAAGCATGAGAGGTTATTAACATTTCCAAACAGATATAAACACAGACTTTCACATTTACAACAACAGTTCGTCATAAACTTAGTTTAGTGCCAAAGTTTCTACAGAAAATAATCGAGATTTGTTCTTGCCTTCTTAGTGAATGGCGGAATACTGAGGCGAACGATCGTTAAGTATAAAACATGGAGGAGAAACTCTGCGTTAAAAACAAGCGGACATGGATAGTTACGACTTTGCGAGGGAGGCACAAATTAACAGTTGCACTCTGCTGATGACGAGGTTTCGCAAATAGCAGAACAATGTCTGGAGCTAAATAGGAATTGAATATTCCTTTTTAAACATTATTATTGGACACTGTAACTCTGACAAGGCACAGAATCAACGTCTAACTAACACATCACTACAGTTATTCCAAGTCTTGGAGGGTAGACGAATTGCTCTCTGAAGATTGACACCCCCACTTGTCCTTCTAGACCTTTTGATCTTATTTTCCGATCAGCTTTTATGCAAGAAAAAGTCCCTCTTAAGTATAGGATGATTACGTAACTCTCGCTTACTTTATAAAACTTAGGACTCTGCAACTTTGCAGAGAATGTCCGACAAGTTTGAAGTAAGTACGCTCAGGACATTTCTCTGAGGAAGTATGCACTTTATTCCCCGTTATAAAAGTTGCCATTAGATACAATATTGTGAATGAATGACATCAGCGGTGTATACAATTCAAAAGTTGTTCGTAGTGCAATGAGTCTATGCTAAATAGGCGGTCAGAGCTGCGAACATCTGGTGTTGCAAGCTAGTGGAATACCTGAGTAATTGTCAAGCGCACGGTGAAGTCTAGGGGTTAGAGCAACGTGCCCTATACTTATTCGCGTCCGCGGTTACTTCACAACTAAAACAAGGTTCTAGAATTCTTTGGAAACTTTCATTAGCCTAAAGCTTCCCCTCTTTGCTCTTGGTAGGCTAAGTGGCTTACTTGGTCACTAATTGTAGATAAAATTCTTAAATCGCAGTCACTGCACATGTCTAAAACATTTGAGCATGTTATGTTCTTCCAATTAATTTAAAATAGAGACTGGAATGCAATCAGCTGCGTGCTCGGCATTTAAGCATTTTTGTTCCTTGAAATATGCATTTCAAACTTTTTAATTGGCAGCTTTGAGCGGCTCTTAAATCTTTGTCTACAGGCGAAATGCCGACTCGGCCTATTGCAAAAATATGTAATCGTTTATTATTATTTTCCATTTTGAAAACTGCTGGACTAAAGACGCAAGCAAAGTAAATTTATTATGAAGATTACATATTAGGTTATCAGCGTTTTCAAATATATAACGATACATATAGGTCACCAAGTTTAAGGTGTCTCATTAGTCTGGTCAGCCTTGCGTCTAGATGCAGATCACGTCTAAGCGCCAGCGCGGCTCCCGGGAAATGATAAATGGACAGTTGATTTATGTTCACAACTCTTGGGGATGCCCACTGGCTGGCTAACATTTTTATGAAGATACTCATTCATTTGGGACATGTAGAAGACACCAAATGCCCGAAGAGTTCTGTTATGAAGCAACACATGCTGAAACATAGGTTAATACATTTCTGTCAGTTGACTTTATGCATAGTATATTAAATGAACTCCATTCTATTTTCAGCTATGTTGCTTAAATTAAAACGAAATCACCTTGTTTTTTGTGCCGCCAATATGATGCGATTGAGGTGTGACTGGCAAAAACTCGAATTGACAGAATGTGGTGCAAAACCAGTAGTGCATTCTAGTGAAAGGTCTGTGTGTTAAGGTCGGTGGTGTCTGATATAGCTCATAGACGGGGTGCTGTACGACCATGTGGAGGTGGAACAGACCGCTTTTAATTAGCAAGTTGCACGGTATTGTCTTTAACAGTGGAATTCTAATGAAATGACAACCGCGCCGGATGAAAATAGTTTTGTGATTATATTAGCAAAGTTGTCTTGTTGCTAGTCGCGGCGATCAGATTTTGTAGACTGTATGGCCTCACCTTGCATAATGTAATAATGTAGGGCTGTAGTTTTAGCAATCCCTTGGCGAACTCAATCCCCTTCGTCGAACCGACTAATGTTCAGGCGACATCATACATCTAACGATGATATTTCTGTTTATACAGGGTGGCAGGGACTCGACGCGCAACCTGTTACCATGAATTCAGTACACGATTCTGAAACCTCCTTCGTTGAAATTTTTCGTAGGTTATTTTTTTTTTAAATTGCTGTACCATACATTTTGACCGCGTAGGCACTTATAGGAAATAGCAGATTTTTATTTAATAACTGACGAAAATATTTCTGTGCTAGAGCGTAGAACCATGTGCTGAATTCATGGGTTACAGTTAGCGCGTCGATGTCTCTGGCAACCTGTATTTTGCGTTTTATTACCTTTTTATTTAGCCTACATGTCAATTAAACAGCTATTTTGGTTTCCATTGACCTAGACGAGTGTGTCTGGAACAAAACACTGAATCATCAAGGTAACAGGGAACGTTTTGCAGTTTACATGCTCGCATCAATCACTGCTTTCGCTTTGGCACTCGGGTACTCTAAACTTATTGCTACAAACTCACTCGTTTAATCGCTCGTGGACTTGTAATGACATGAATTCAGCGAATAAGTTTCCAGTCATTGAATAGGTAGTCAAGCTTCTATTTTTGGTTACCCTATTACTGATTCTGACAACTACAATTTTATGGACTCTTCTTATAATAATTCAAGTCTTGAAAACGTTCAGCGTGTTCCATTCATTTTCAGCATGTCTGTTCATGACCATTGACCAGTAGCTTGATGATTGCAAATAAAAATGGGTCAAGTGCTAAGCCAAGAAACGTAGGTGCACCCTGAAACGCCACTGTGTGAAATAATACTAATTTCCATAGAATATAATCAATTGATCCGGACCAAAAGGAATTCTTAATCGCCTAAAAGGTTCTCCATCTGCGTTATGCCTTAGGTAGCCCGCGAAATTAAAATGTACTTATGTTTTTTGCAATTTGCAGGTCAGTCTCAGGTTGTATGTTGATCAAAATATGATTCGCGACCGTAACAAATACGGCTCCACGGAATTATAAGCATTAGACTCAGCAATACAACTCCATAAGTTAGAATTGGCCTCAAATGTCATGGTTTCATGAAATGGTCATTCAATAGGGTAATATGAACTTGGAGATTGATGATTTTTATGATTATAATTATATAAATCAATGTTTATACGATCATATTTACTTTATTTACTGATCTGCAAATTGCAAAAAACGTAAGAAATTTTGAATTTCGCGGGCTACCCTGACGCTTTCGTCTTAACTAAAATATTTTGTTGTGTATTCCAGACTGCACGAGGAGATCGAGCACTTCTACCTGTACATGTCCCCCACGGAGACAGAGCACCTGGTGCGCTCCACCGTGGTAAACCGCATCCGCGGCGCCATCCTGGCGCTGTGGCCACAGGCGCGCGTGGAGGTGTTCGGCTCCTTCCGGACCGGCCTCTACCTTCCCACTAGTGACATTGATCTCGTTGTTATTGGTGAGTCTTTATTATTGACGAATTTTTGCTCGCGGCTTCGCCCGCGTTGTGCTCGGAAATGATTCCACAGGAACTACCCGGATAAAAAGTAGCCTCTGTCCTAACCCAACTAATGGTCTACCTGTGTGTCACATTTCATCGAAAAACGTTCAGCTGTTAAGGCGGGTAAAGGTAACAGACGAACTGGCAGTTAGAAAGTCAAAGTTAATTTCGCATTTTAATATTAGTATGGACGTTGTAAGATGATTTTGTACTGTGGTGGATCGGTGACCTTACATTTTTTTATGAATTGTGAGGATTTGGCATGGAACGTGATCATCATAGGCTGTAAGAAAATATTACTCAAACTGGATTTCCTCCTCTGGCTTTTCGAAATAACCGGCTGTGAATAGTTTTCTGACGTAGGTCCTGAAGATTGGGAGTCCTCAATTCTTCCACAACTCATGTCCCAAACGAATAATGATATCAGTTGAAGTATACTCAGACGAAGTGCCAAGATTGTTGCAATGACTGACACTTGATCAGGCGCATGTGACGACTATTAGGTAATGTACTGACGTGGCGGCGCCGTCTGACAGATGCAGCGGTATGTTAATTGCTTATTTGTTTACAATCGAATTAAATAATTTAGGCGGGCGGCGGCGTCTCCGAAAGATGTTCAATGTGACCTATTCCAAATACAAGCTTAAACTGTGATTGATCCCCAAACCTGCCCGAAAATGGACACAAAGATAAACTGCTCCAATGAACGCTCCCTGGAATGGATACATGCCGTTATAAACACGATACCGCTGCCAAGGAACATTTCCCTACTCGGGGATTTGGGGCTAACAAAACACCACGCGCCATTGGATTTACTATTCCAATAGACTTGAATCTAGTCTGGGACGAGAACCACACGATAAATGGTTGTGGGTTGGCCTTTACCGTCATCGTCCAGTTATGGACGCACAAAAATACCCTGCACACACAATTTATAGGCGTGACGGTTTTGTTGGTTTGATTTAAAAACCAGGACAATCACGCGTAATCAACGTGTGATTTAAATAAACGTGTGTGCGTTAATGAGCGGTTGCAAATAATCATAATCTGCATAATATGTAATCTAATCGCCGCCGCGCGTTTTACTGCAAAGGGGTTTATTGTGCTATTTTGTTCGCGACTTCGCGTGTCGTTGAGCGAAAAATGGTGTTCAGTAGTCAGGCGACCTACATACTTACTATGCTGACGGGCTTTTATTAGAACTAGTGTGTACCTATAGTTGATAAAATCTTACGAGGGTGAACCTTTTTTGCCCAGATATAATCTATGGGTCGATTATTCAGGTTATTAAAATTATCCTTTGTATCGGGGTAGTCTGTCCAGAAATAAATGACGTCATTGACCACAATATCGTCTCATCAGCCTTCAGGTATAGTCCTCTAGATATAAAGGCTATAAAGGACCCATAGATTATCTGGTCAAAAAAGTTTAATCTCGTGCCAGATGTTCAGAGCGATGTCAATAACGGTCATCCATCAAGGACGTGACCGCGACGACGTAGCCTTAAGACTTGCATATCGATTGACTTGACTACCATTCACCTCTCACTCGAATTATAACCATATGACACAATAAAACATTCTGTTATCGGCACTCTACGGCCTAGCAACAGCCATTATACTGTAGTGTTAGGCCACATCATGTTCCGATCAATTCATAACGGTGTTGGCGGAACACAAACCGGCTACTACAGCCAGACAGTGATACTTTAGTGGCAAAACGTGCGTAGTGTAAGCTACTTACACGAAGTAATATCACACAGAAGGCTTACCTGCTACCTGCTACATGTGTGTGCTACAGTTCTGAAAGGTTTGCCAGAACTCCTTCGAAAACTTACAAAATACTGACGAAGGGTCTAAAAAATTGATGTATTATCTGGGCTGGGCTGGCAACGCAGACAATTATTGGCTTCTCCAAAAAATGAATCTTGATCCAGTAGTAACGAAGATGGAATTCGCTATTGTAGTGCATTCTCCATTTTAGTGCGGCGGAGAAAACAGACTGCTGCTGGTTTTGTGCACAACGAACAATTATAGCGTGTAATAACAAGAGAAATATGATGAGCCGCCGATCATTCAGCTGCTGTTGATGTAATTGGTCTCATTCTGTGCTACGTCATCCCGTTTTCGCGCACTATTCCGTGTGCCCCTTCCTCAGTATCAGCTATGTGGGCACGGGAACACACTAAAGCCGGCGACACGCCGCTCATAAAGCCGCCACAAGGCCGCGGCCGAGTGACGCCCCTCACCCCGCAGCCCCGCACACGGACACAGTATAAATATGGAACAGTACGGAAACTAAGCATATTTGATTAAATAAATACCTACGCTCCATTGAAGCAAACTAACGGGTTGTAACTTTTAATGTTTTTGATTTTGTTTTTTTTTATGTAGTGATCAATCAATACTAGCTATAATAGCTATATGTATAATATAATTATCAATAATAGCTGCTAATAGTTTCAATTTAACTGACGCCATGAGATTACCTAATCTCATGGCGTCTGTTAATCTCATCAAAAGACGATAGTTTAAAACAAGGAAAACAGTTGAATGCTAACACACAACAACTTATAGAACTATAGATCTTTAACTTTGTCAATACGGCGGCGTAACCTTTTACAAGTTTTGGCGGGAGCGTGCGCGAGCCGCGGTTGGACGTTTCGTGCGCTGTCGGATCGAGCGCGCGGTATACGCTGCAGCGCACAGGTGGCGCGCGGGCAGGGCCATTAGCGGCTTTTGGCGATTGATAACTGTTGCAGCCGCCATCTTGGATTCACGTTTTGACAGCAGTATCGGCTTCAACACCCTCGAAAACTATAAAAACGACACCCATGACGAAAATGTTGATAATTTATTGCAGCCGCCATCTTGGATTTACATTTTGACAGCACTATCGGCTATAAATACCCTTAAAACCGCCGCCCATTCTGTATTTACAAATAAGTTCACGAATTCATTATGATCGGTCACACGACTTATAATTCGATAACGATTATTTATGTATAACAATAAATCATTCTAACCTTCCCAAATCAGCAGGAAGTTTAAAATACGATAGCTCCGGCTTTGATGAAGCGGAGTTCAAATAGCCGTATACCACGCAATACGCCCGTGGATTTTTTTTAAAAAGATTGCGGGGAAGAAGTTTTCGTGACCACTCGTCTTGACGCGGCACTCACTACTGACCGCACCGCGACAACCGCTTCGGGGTATCGTCGATGCACATGTTTGTGTGAGTGTGCCGTTTCGAGCGTTTGTAGGTAATTTCCGTACTGTTCCTTATTTATTCTGTGACACGGACCACCTCGGGGACAGACACATAATGTCCTATAGTTCAGGGTCTTGTTTGTCTAAACATGGTAACATCTTTTCTCAGAGATTCACGATAGTAATAGTAATATTTGTTTCTAAGTTTATGGTACATTGAATTCTTAAATTAAACATTGATTCACATATAGGTATTACCATTGCTGGTATACAAAAATTAAATACGCTAAGTGCATGCAAATCGTAGACATTACAATAAAAGTTATATAAAAGTTAATAGATATATTTTTCCTCCAATCTAATGTAGATATAAGTCGCTCCCTAGTTGTACCGTTACTTGGTCGTCCACTACTTTCTGCTGCTTGTTAAGGGTCTTCAAGCAGCAGACTTAAGAAATGCTGAAATATATGACACAATGTCTGGAGTTTTTCATTGAAATTTCTAGAACGAATTTATTCAACAATACAACGTTGGTGCATTATCAGCTTACAGAGTTAATACGCGGCATTAATGATTCTTATAATCTGTATTTATTTCGAAAACTTTTACTTATATCGTAAAATGCGGGTAATTGTCAAAAGTAATGTTATCGTGACTCGTGTGCACAATCTATCGGTACCACGGTATCTGTACCGTGAATCAGTTCACTGGGCTTGCGCTTCATTATCGTGAAAGATTCCTAGAACACTTACCTTTTATCTGCTTATTAAGTTTATCTTATACATATTTAATTTTTGTAAGACAGCGCGGCTGTGCATTGTAACGACCTGATAGCATATTCAAATTACTTAAAATAATCTGTTGCCTTGTTATATGTAAAATAAATATTGTGCCGAAAATGGTACCTAGTACTTAAATACATATAATCCCAAGTCTGCTGATCACAATATTTATAATATAAACGACGATATTTTGTAAAACACAACAGACAATTCAATCTATTTTGGAGGGCCATCTTCAATTCGCATTCGCATCTTATATCAGCACAGTTTAGTAACCTGGACCCCATTGAGTACTTTCAAAAGAAGCGCAACAGTCTGAGTCTCGGTTACATCCCTGTTATTGTGGAGTAATATTCGCCACTAGAGCTCCGTCATCCTCGCGCTCGCTTAAGTGCACACACGTGCTGCGTACGTAATACGTATGTATGAGACATGCATGACACATGCGAGCCGTGGCTGTGGCCGGTAACTACCGCTGAAGGACGCTTCCTTTTTGACGGATATCTGTTTAGAAGTTGTTGAAGCGAAAACGAAACGTCACAGTCTTTAGACGTTCCTTATTTTCAAGCTGATGATGAAATCAAATCAAATCTTTTTATTGTGGGCGGGCATAGGCTATACAGACAGATGTTAGGTAAATTGCAGATCCATTATGTCCTGCCTAGTAGGCATACAATTAGTTATTTATGCAACTGTTGTTTTAATAGGTACCTAATTATGTACAGTTGCATACAAGACTATCTACACCCATGATATGAATCCTCTATAAAAGATTCTGACACCATAGGGGGTTGTACACTGTTGTAAGAACCCTATGTTAATTCATGGTAAGTTTAATTGCTGAATATCTGTTACAAACAAACTAAGAAATATGGTGGTATATATAATGGTGTGTTATCAAAGCTTGTATCACTCATTTTTGTAAACATCAAAGTAATAATTTTTTGCAATACCTACTAATATCGAACAAAAATGGCGGGATCGCCGTGAATTCGAACAATCTATGAGTACGTTACGTTTTATTAAAAATTATTAGCTGTTGTAGTGAAACGCGCGTGCATGACAATGTTCTTTTTTTGAAATTCGAGTTGCATAATGAAATTTAGTACAACATTAAAACACTCGTTTGGATGATATAATGTTTACTGTGACACTGGGTGTTTTAATGTTGGCAATAAGCTAACTGTTGCAGAAGCTTTTATACAGGATTTAAAGCATGGGTGTAGATAAAATAAATTATGTCAACATGCAGTATACAAAATTTCATAATGTATCACGTATAAAGCAAATTTAAAAAAAATAACCAGAAGCTCATAACGCTAATTAGAACATACATCGTCCACTTTTTAATTGAACAACGCTTGAATTACTAGAAAGAGGGTGATGGTGATGTCCAGCAGTGGACGTGGACTGCAATAGGCTGTGTAGATTGATTGGCACGTCGAATCTCGTCGTTTGTCTTATGTTTCGCCAGGAATGTGTTCCTTCAGATGATTGAGTGATTGGTGCCTGTAGTGCGTGGCGTGCAATTTTGGCATTAGCGTTGTCTGCAGAGCGCGGGAGGTCGCCGCGTTGCCGAGTGTGTCATCCGAATACCACTGTTAATTTGTTTGTGAACACCCAGCGAGGAACTTAAATTAGGGTGGAATACCAAGGGATATACATAGGTACCTATCCTACAGTGTTTTCATGTTAAATGTTTAGTGCGACAAACCCAATTCATGTCATGTACTTCATTCATTCTAGTGATCTTTATCAGAGACCATCTGGGTACCCCTTCAGGTGGCCAGATGCTGCCAAACAACTATTTTCATTGATTCCCATCAATAAGCGAGGTAACTTGTGCACACTTGTATTTGTTCGGTCTAAGCCATAGATATCCGTGGTCTAAGCAAAGTTCATGTCAGTTATTTCTCGCACCTGAATCACCTAGTGCGCTAAGCGTTCACAGTTTACAAAACACATCGTGAGTGCATCACTACCTCACTAGCACTACTCACTTGGACACGCCGTATTTGTTCGGTCTAAGCCATAGATATCCGTGGTCTAAGCAAAGTTCATGTCAGTTATTTCTCGCACCTGAATCACCTAGTGCGCTAAGCGTTCACAGTTTACAAAACACATCGTGAGTGCATCACTACCTCACTAGCACTACTCACTTGGACACGCCCGTGAGAGCGCAGTCGCCACGAGCTGTCGTCGTGGACACCTTACTACTGCACTATCAGTCGACCGAGTTGATCTACACTGTCTTTGAAGAAAACGGTAGCTATGGAGTAGCTATCTCTTGCTTGCGGCCGTAAAAAGGCCTATTGGGTGAAGACATTATCACTGCATTTGTGTTAGGGTTATGATAGCACTAAACGAGAAGTTCGTCTTAGCGTTCCTAATGGTTAGCTAATACTTTTCATAGCGATACTCAATTTGCTTTCCACAACAAACAATGATGCTATGGATAGTAATTGTAAGAATGCTGAACCCGTTTTTGGCAATCAATGCTTGGTTCTTTGGAAGTTTTCATTCTACTCGTATTTTACGGCCAGAAACTATCTCTGCAAAATATCGTAGAATGTATATAGATCACTGATCACATAACTATAAGTAATGCTGAAACTGATCCTTTAATAGACCTCAAGCTTATTAAAGATTTGGAATGTGTTTACCGGCTTGGGCACATAACTGCCGACCTCAATACTCACAGGGTCACACACTCTTGACATTGATACTCCCAGCCTTATCAGTGCCACAGACAACATCACTATCGACCTTCGCGCCCAACTCACTCGACGTACGCACATAAACGAATCTCTTGACAATACAGCATTCTAAAGGAAATGATGAGACTAGGAGCACTGGAAACTGAAGACCGTGTTTTTATTCGTGTGCAAGCACCGTAAAACGAACGTAGTCGAGAATCCATATAACATGAAACTGTTATCGGTAACAAGCGCGCAGTCGTCATAGAAATAGTTATCTGCAGCGATAACACGCGTCATGGTGAATGGTTCGTGCGACTAGTAGCCGCGATTAATTTGTCGAACAACGTCATAAAGTGTTATGTAAAAGAAATTCTAGTACCTAAGTTTTGCTGCTAGGTATTGAGTTGCAATCCTGATTTGATTTTTTAATGGCTCAGCGACATAGGCACTGTTCCAGAGCTTATCACAGTTCAGAACTTCAGATTAACACCAATCTTAGACCCACAATTTCGCAGTATGGCCTTCGTTGCCATTCCACTTAGAATAAAATGACTAGCTCATTCTAGCTGGACCCCTAAAGACAATTGGTAACTTCTACCTAGAAGCTAAGACATACTCGAATCATCCGTTGAGATGTCCATTTTTGCCATCCACGATCACAACATGCTCACTAGCTGATTGATGGGATAACAACCGGGTGCGGATAGGAACGCGGAACAACCGCGTAGGTAGAGGGAAGACGTGGATGACAGGTGGGTATCAGCTGACTGATGGACCAGCGAACAGCGCAGTTTGTTGAACTCCGCCCACGTGCAGCCGTATGGAGAGTAAGCTTGTGGGCACAAAGCGATGACATTATCATATTAAAAGTATTGACAAACGGGATATAGGTAGTAGTAATATGCTAGCATTATGGAAAGTACTATTAAAGCCGTCAAGAGGCCGTCAAGTTAGAGACATAAGTTACGAAATGGACACGTCTGTCGAGGAACTGTGCCGTAAAAATGACAAATGCATTCATTATTTACGGTACAGATAAATGAAACAATAATATCTAGGATATTTAAACGAAACCAATGACCTTAAGGATACACACGGAAGAACAGTATCGTTAACGTAAACACAACAATACAGATTAATTGTGTAGACAGTGTTAGCAGTTAGTGGTCTAGGCAGTAGGCGCGCGATGCGGCTATTTTTATATGCGCCGTCCACTCGCACTGCGACCTCGGAGCATTGGGCGGCGATCATGTGCACTCAACGCAACGGTTTACTAGATGTCATACTAAATGGGAGAATATACAAGCAAGTTCTTTGCAGGACCAGCCAATCAATAAAAATAAAGCTATGTTTTGTAAACCTAACCGGACTTATAAGGCCTCTAAGCGCCACAACACTTTTTTACACGTAGTCTACGTTCATGGTCATTTTCCTATTCATTGGCTTGTCTACTTTTGCAGACGGCCCTTATTCTGTTGGCTTCTCGATAGACACGGCTGGCCCACTTCCTCTTTAGTTTGATTTGCTGATGTTACTACATTTCGTTTCCGGCACTCCGAGCACAGCTAGCTAAACGGTTTTCATGTGATTCCAACAGTCAGTGACCATTATGTCAAGAAGCTGCAATCTAGAATAAAAACTAGATTCCACATGTCTGTTTTGTGTAAAATGGTCTCCGAACTACCTTGAGATCATTAACTCCACAAAGTTCACTGTTATGATAGCAAACAGAGTCGTCAGTCAAACCAGTGTGTTTGGCAGCCGCCTCGGCAACGATTAGTACTGCGACTACATGCGGCGTGGCAGCCCTCCAATGTCTAAGTGACGACAGCGCGCAACCACGTGCGCCGTGTTTACACCAACAGAGCGCTGCGAGGGGGGCTCGTGGCTCAGTGGTTATCGAATCGGAGGAAATGGCATTGTTACGTACGTTGATTTGGTTGAATTCAAAGTGTTTAGAGACTACCTTGTAAGTCTTCAGAGCCTAACAAACCCGTTGAACAACGTTATATTCTAAAGAGATTAGGTGTTGGTACTTCTTACCTTAAGTGTTTTGTCAGACCGACGCCGACGTCTTTTTTTTTTTTTTTTTTTCGGGGGGAAATCCTCATGGACTACCTCCGCCTGGGGAAAAGGCGGAGGGGCGTGCCGGACTCTTACCGGCTAAAACCACCCCGGGTGTCTCCTCGCACGTGCGCGTGGGGCCGCGGGAATCGAAATTCTTCCGCAGCCCCACACTAGTGCTGGCCCGGTCTGTCCGGGCCTCGTCTCCTGCACGGGGTAGTGAGGTGTTTAACTACCCCGTGCATCGCCTCAGAGGCGCGCGCCGACCCCCGCGCGTGCCTTCGCCTCGGGTCCATCAAATAGGGGGCGAGGACTTCCCCAAGTCCCACGCCCCTGGACCCATTCATGGGGGCCGGAAAAGGGCGTTGTCCGCCCTTCTCCTGCGCCCGGTGCGCCTTCTGCGGCCGGGGAAGGGAGTCGAGATCTCCCTCTCCCGTTCCGCAGTTTCCTTCTGCGACATCACGTCCTCGCAGAAGGACACCACCGCGTCCCACGACTCTGCGCTACCGACCATCCTCCGCACTACGGCCGGCAGCGACAGATCGCCTCCTACTTCATTTGTGAGGACACGGCGCTGCTCCTCCCAGGCTACACACTCGGCGAGCGTGTGTTGCGCCGTGTCCTCCCCGCAATGGACGCAATGGTGGCACCGAGCGTCCGGCTCCCTGCCTATGCGGCACAGGTACTTGCCGAAGCAGCCGTGCCCCGACAGCACCTGCGTCACCCTAAACGACAGGGAGCCGTGCCTTCTCCCGAGCCAGTCGTCGAGTACTGGCCGGATCGCCTCGACGGTAGCGAGGCCGGCGGTAGGGCGCAGAAGCCTTAGCCGCCATTCCGCCACCAAGACCTGATGGAGCTCCTCTCGGCGCAGCGCGATCTGCCGCTGCACCGGCCTCGAGCCCCGTGCCCGCTCTTCCTCGCGCCATCGATATAATGACGCGAGTACTTTCGCCTCAAGGTCCCAGGGCGGAGATCCGGCCAGGACACAAGCCGCCTCGTAGGAAAACGTGCGGTACCCGCGGACGACTCTGACGGCCATCGCCCTCTGCGGTTTGCGCAGAATGGCGAGAGTGCCGGCCGTCATGTCCATCGCCCACACAGGGGCCCCATACAGGGCCATGGACCGCACGATTCCCACGTACAACCGCCTACAGGCGGCGCTCGGGCCCCCCAAGTTAGGAAGCAACGTTGAAAGCGCGCCCGCTGCACCCATCAGCTTGGGCGCCAGCCGCCGGAAGTGGGGCCCGAATCCCCATCGGCTGTCGAGCACCAATCCCAGATACTTCATGGTGGACTCGACAGCTATCCGGACCCCGCTGACCACGATGTGTGATCCCGGCGCCGGCGCACGTCGGGGGCCATGAAACACCATGGCCTCCGACTTGTTTAGGGCCACCTCCAGGCCCAGGCGCCGGATGCGGTTCACCACCTGTGACACCGCAGCCGTGGCTATCAACGTCGCTTCCCTGTGCGAGCTCCCCCGGGCAGCGACAAGCGTGTCGTCCGCATAACACGTCAAGTCGGCGCCCGACGGGAGCTCGCCTCTCAGCACCCAGTCGTAGCCGATGTTCCACAGGAGCGGTCCCAAGACCGATCCCTGTGGAACACCGCACGACATGAGGTGCCGACCGGCACCGTCACGTCCCCGATAGGTGACGCATCTATCCTCCAGATAGGCCCCTACTGTACGGCGGAGGTAGGGAGGCACGCGATGGTATTTCAGAGCCTCCCGAATACAACTTCAGGGTAGGGTGTTGAATGCGTTGGAGATGTCTAAAGACACCGCCATCACCACCCCACCCTGGGACACCGTCTCCTCCGCCAGGGCCCTCACGCGCATGATGGCGTCTATGGTGGAGCGCCCCCGACGAAAACCGAATTGGTTGTCGTCCAGGTTCGGCCCCTCCCTGCACAAGTGGCTGACGAGGCGAGCTGCGATAATGCGCTCAAAAAGTTTGCCCGCCTCGTCGAGCAGCACTATGGGCCGATACGCGGACGGCGAGTCCGCGGGGCGCCCCTCCTTCCTGAGCAGGACCAGCCTCCCCTCCTTCCACACACTGGGAAACGCCGACGTCTGCCCTAACAGATGGAAAATGGTTTCAACCTCTGAAAAACATCTTATAGTTGTCTTCATTTAAATTCAGATTGTAAGTGTCAATAAAATGTGAAACGTAAGTGTAAACAATATGATCGTAGCTTTACAATTTATAAGAGAAACAAATAGCGGGCTTGCACCGCCCCAGTGTGTAGATGTGCGTACGCACATTACGATGTCACGCATCGCCGCGCGCCGGCGCGTGAGTCACCCGCGCGGCCCGGTTGATACTCATTCATGCCTTTATATGTACGCACACTGGGGAGCATCACATCATCGTGACATAGTGCTTAAAAACAAGATGTTACACTGAAAAGCGCTAAATTTTGTGCTAGTGTTGGAATGAACAATGTAGATAGAAGTAACCATAATGATGAAAGTTAGCTTGTTTTATTACTACACCCCGACCAGCTGATCATTGACGTACTTGACGAAATATGAATAGACCGCTGAGAGATGCATTCGATTCGGAACACTTTAACAATCACTCAACTTGTTTGTTAGTTAAACAAACATCTGGCCGATCGTCAGACGGATTTCCTGATACGTCAGTGCAGAGGAGGTGTTTGTTAGGGGAGCACACATGTTCGCATCGGCATGATTCGGCACAGCCGGGCGGCAAACTCGGTATAATATGTTCGGGAAAAAGCCGCTCGGCTTAGCCCGAATTGTGCCGAGCCGATCCGAACATGATCGATTCAGCGAGGGTAGATACCGAATGAAGTTTGCCGATCGGCACGGCCGAATGAAAGCCAAATTATGTGCTGTGTGTATAGGACTAAAAATAGGGACCAATTAGTTCAGGTTTCAGACTGGCTAAAGTAAACTCATCCTTCATGGGGTACTGTTTAAAATGTTACAATAAAATAACTCCCCACATACCTACTTCTACTGAATGAAACGAAATTTAAATCTGGTATAAAACGCACACTGTACAGCCAAGCATTATTATAAGTTGTGGGATAACATCGCTGACAAAAATGCTGGGCTCAGCGCTGGTCCTGCTCCACAAGGGCGCATAAACTAATTGATTAGCATTCGAAAATATTGTTGGAGCTGCTGAAGATTGTGAAAACTATCTTTGCATTCTTAGGCTTTCTTTCGACGACGAAAATGATGATTCGGATCCAGAAATAGCTTCCAAAAGACCTCGTTTAGACCACGAAAGTGGGAATGTCGATTCAGAAACTCATGAACTATTTTGGGCATGTTTTGAAGAATCTACGGCAGAACAGCCTTCTGAAGACCAACCCAAGAATGCCACTGCTGAAGAAATAACCCATTACATCGCGTCAGCAAAGGCTGTCAGAAATATATTTTATACTACACCTGCTTGGAAAGTACCTTGATACTTTATCAAATTTACGGTAGAAAGTACGTCATTGCATATCGAACAAATATGCGGGGAGAAAACGCATCTGAGCGGGAGAGAAAAGTGTATGAAAATCCATTTCTTACGTGGTTTTTCTTTTTTAATTTTGGGTAAGACTATGCGCCGGTAACTTAAATATCAAAAGCCAAAAAGTTTTTACAGTGAGTTTTTAACTCCCAAGTTCGCAAAATGACACTGGCCACTAGCTGTGTGTTGGATTGTGTCGGGCTGGCAGTGCGACCCTACGCGGCGGCAGGATAAACAATTTGAAAAAAGAACATGTGAAAATTGCAGACGCCATTGGCGCCATTTCAATTAGTAAAGATTTAGTTTTTTATTTTCCTCGTAGGTGTAGTGTAAAGCACTATGTATCACTCGAGAGAAAGTGCGATTCCCGATCTCGGGTGTTTTAAAGCCCTCGCCTACGGCTCGGGCTTCAAACGACACCCTCGACGTAATCGGTCACTTTCTCCTCTCGGTGAACAATGTACTAATAATCCCATGTGAATGGTGGGCTTACGATTTTTAATCACACCAGCAAGTTCTGTTTATTCAGAAAGACTATTTTCTGAGGCAGGTTTGATGTATGAACAAAAGCGCAACCGAGTTGATCCCAATCGTGCAGAAAAACTGTTTTTTTTGCACCACAATCTGCCCCTTTTGGATTTTCAATATTAATTAAAAAGCCTAACTTTAATATGACTGATTTTTGTATGACATTTAATAATAATGATAATAATTTCTCATTAAACGTTTATTTTAGACAACTAATTATTATTCGGTATTCGACGAATAGCAAAAAAAAAATTCGAATAATGCCGAATACTGAATAATAGGTAGCGACTATTCGCGGCAACTCTAGTCTTCACATATAATTATATGTATAATTAATGTATACAAAATATTGTAACACATTTGAAAAGAGTAACGGTGGAGTTTCTTGCCCATTCTTCTCCATACGAAACTACCTTTTGGAGGGGGGGGGGGGGGGGGGCGACTAGAATCAATTCTATTTTAATGTAAATGTTGACGTTAAGAAGTGCCTTTTATGTGCCTATTTGAAATAAATGCTTTGACTTTGTGCATTGAGTTTCATCTTTCTGACTGACCGACCTCTTGACAATTCAAAAGTACCTGTAATTGGTTTATGTGAAATAAATGCTTTGAGTTTGAGTGCAGTAATTGTTGCGGGTCGGCTTTGTTGTTTAACAACTGCTACTGACTCGAAGGTGCCGACCCGAACATGTTGTGTGTAGTACCCCTCAGTCTGTCACGAGATGTCGGCGTAGGGCAACGCTCGTGACGCGCCCGTCCGCATGGCGCACACAGGCACACTATAGGTGCTATGTGATTATGCGCCATGACGTGCACTGATCGATTTATTTGAGGCTATTATCGAATCCGACATACTTCGCCGATGGTGGCAGTGACTCATGCTGTTTTTGCACGTATTTGGAGCGTCGGGCGGAATTCGCGAGTTTTTTTTCTTGTTGTCATCTAATAGAACCGTTATCCCGAAGTGTAACGGTTAAGCTTTTTGTTAAATGGTACAGGTTTGGTACTATTTTTTCTCTTTGCTGTGACATTTAGGAGATGTGTTCTGATGTAGGTGATCGTAGGGTTGTTGTGTAGTTTACTGAAAACCATGTTTTTGAGAAAAAATTATTAGTCTGCATGACGACAGTAGTGAGTGGTGAAGGGTTGTCGTTTTGGGGACTGTCTTTTGTAACTTTTGTCGTTCAGAAAGTGCTTATTCTTAGTCCAAATACGTGAATTTTTGTATAAAATGAAATCAATTCTAAAATAATGATTCAGTGATATAAACGGTATGTATCATTAAGTAATTCTATCAGCAAAATCCAGGTTGAGCTTGTGCGAGTAACAATAAGCACCCTATGGCTGTGTAGGCTCGCCCGCCATTACATGGGGCTTAAATATAACTGGTGAAATGTGGGTGTAGGTACTCTGTACATATTAAGGTACACTTCTGTCTAAACCTTCGGGGGATTATAGGCATGATGTTACTTGTGTGGGTTATGTCTGTGGTTTATATCTTGTCCCATACTTATGATTATTGTGTATATTGTCCCAGGCCAATGGGAGAAGCTACCGCTGTGGACGCTGGAGCGCGAGCTTGTGGTGCAGGACATCGCCGAGAAGGAGAGCATCAAGGTGCTGGAGAAAGCCACCGTGCCCATAGTCAAGATGACTGACAAATACTCTGACGTCAAGGTAACACGATTTTACTAACTGAAGCCTCGTATTCACTGACGATAAATGTTCCGAGACACGGGTCGATAAAGTTGTCTGACAAAGCCGAGCGACGTCACACAACAGTTCTGGCGACATTGAAAACAATGAAAAAGGTCGAAGACAAGATGTCTGGTGACGTTGGCTGACATCGCTCGACGCTGCCTGCCATGTGTTGCGGGACATTTGTCCCCTTGTAAATACGAGAATATTGTTCTGACCAACACCCCTTGTCACGTAGGTAGTATGAGAAACGAAAACAAAAACCTTTTAACACTATACTAACCAATCAGGGCTTGCTCAAACGTGATGACTAAGTTTAATAATCATTATCAAAGTATGGTGTAGCTCGGTGGTGAGCACACGTTCAGGTCATCAGCAAGGCGCGCTCTGGATGGCCGGGAGATCAACGCTTGTCATACTGTGTACGGTATTCGTCTGCGATTATTATTAAATGCTGTAGGAGTTAATTTGTTACTAACGGACATAATTCACTTAGACATTCTTAAGGAGCAGTAATTTTGTAACAATATAATGGAAAACGACAGCAACAGAAAATATTGTGTTGAAATGCAAATGGCGCAGTCTTTGTATTTTTGCTCTCACGTTCACGTGCTTCTGTGCAGATTAATCAATGCAAACACAAAGGTATGGTACCGAAAGGTCAAGGGTATAGTCGCCACTCCGCCGCGGTCACAAACAAAACAAAAGCGCGTCGACCGCCCCCGGTGACTCCACGTTTCTAACTTATACCTAGGCCCACTTGAATCACGAATCGGTAAACACATTTGACGCTCAACGAATTTAAAACATCGTTGATTCCGACATTCGTTTTTGAATTCTATTAGCGATTTATTAATTAAAGCTTTCTTCCTCAGGTGGATATATCATTCAACATGAGCAGTGGAGTAAAGAGCGCAGAGCTCATCAAGCAGTTTAAGGTTAGCAAACACAATACGCATCCATATACTTCTCGATCAGAATACTGATCTACAGCATTTAAGAAAGACAAGTACAATTTACAATAGCAAACCAAAGCACATACTTAATAATATAGTCGTCAATTAGTTTGAATTGAAATGAGTGGTACTACTGCAAGTTTCGGCAGTACTGTGTACCCCTGATCTGCACAACAGGACGTGAACTTGCCCGTATGAGGTGACATTGTACAAACAGTGATACAAAACTGTTTAATTTTAATATCATATAATGCGTTATCGTGACTCCCGTGGGTGAGTTTTGTTATGAACATGACTATAACAAATATTATTTTATGTGTCCTCCTTATAGCATCAATCGCTAAAGGATTAAATGAAGGACTGAATGCCGCATTGATAACAGTAGATTGTTTAACAGAACATGTAGATATTAGGACATGCAAATGATTACATATTACACACTATCATTACGAACATTCCAGCCGACTGGGAGTAATCGTGGCAATTAACATGTCTGCCCTCGTTTCACTGTAGCAGAGTGAATCATGACGCGAACGTATTTGATAATTATCGACCACGCTCACTCACCTTTAAGGGCTCGCACATAATACCTAAATTAATATTAAAAACAGTTTTATTGAATCATAAACAAGTGTTAAAATACTTTGGTATGACACTGGATCCAAAGAGACTAGATCCTGCGACACCGGGTATCCTGACCAGGTGTCGCAGGATCCAGTCTCTTTGGACAGATAATATGTAGGTATTATAAAAGATAAATTAACAAATGCAATGGTTTCAGTATAATTAATTAAACTTCTAATTAATAAATTAACTAGGTAACCAAATGAATGTGTGTATGTGATGAGTGTAACTGTAAGCCAGTCCTGAACCTGGTTTTTGAACCCAGACTTTGTCAAGGGTCCTAGTAATGTCTTGTGCCTGTGTGTTTGCTCTAGGTCGGGAAAATTGTTCTAGGGCTTTTATTATTTATTCCTTTGTAATAATGTAATTTGACCGAATTTTCAAATGCACTAATTTTATTTAAACTAATGTATCACTAGACTAATAATGCTTTTTATATAACATTCAGTTGACCTAATTTTCATATTTACTCGTTTTCAGCCAAAATTATGTAATGAATAAGTAAATATCAGGAAACATCATACTGTTATAACCTCATCTAACCCAAATGACTCACCAACAGTAGAGGGGATCTGTTAGATGAGGAGAATAAGAAAACACAAAAAAAAACATATTATCAACGTTACTATAGAATTTAAATAATACTAACTAAATACTATACTAGCTGAATATTTGTTCAATATATCATAAGAAATTAAGTAAAATTAAATTATATCAACAATTAATTATATCAACTGATGGTTATATTAAACATAAGTATATTAACTGTGAAGGTTAGATTTTTTGTTAATATATCAACCGTTAGACACCCATGTTAATTGATGCTTGATAAAGGTGATAAATATACTACCTGAACATTACATCTAATGAACATTATACCTTTTGATCAATAGCGCAAATGTTGTGAAGTATAGCAAATAAATATTCGATTAAAGGAATATTATGTTAATCAATATTATACAAATTGATTATTTTCTTAAACATTGTTCGAATTAGTTAACATTACTTCAAAAGTCGTTATACCAAACAAGGGTGAACCGTTTAAAAAAACTACACGCTCTTATCACGCATTGAACAATTATAAAATAATTACATTGACATGTTTTGGTTCTTCTATATCCAAAGATTAAATCAAAAAGCGCTCCACACCTTTTGATTGTGTGTACTTTTAATTTACTTTTGTTTTGATTTGTGCCTGCTAAAGGTTCCACGTAATGGGAGTTACATTATTATATGAGTGGCGAGTGTACCGTCCACCGCACTTCAGTAATGGGAGTTACATTATTATATGAGTGGCGAGTGTACCGTCCACCGCACTTCAGTAATGGGAGTTACATTATTATATGAGTGGCGAGTGTACCGTCCACCGCACTTCAGTAATGGGAGTTACATTATTATATGAGTGGCGAGTGTACCGTCCACCGCACTTCAGTAATGGGAGTTACATTATTATATGAGTGGCGAGTGTACCGTCCACCGCACTTCAGTAATGGGAGTTACATTATTATATGAGTGGCGAGTGTACCGTCCACCGCACTTCAGTAATGGGAGTTACATTATTATATGAGTGGCGAGTGTACCGTCCACCGCACTTCAGTAATGGGAGTTACATTATTATATGAGTGGCGAGTGTACCGTCCACCGCACTTCAGTAATGGGAGTTACATTATTATATGAGTGGCGAGTGTACCGTCCACCGCACTTCAGTAATGGGAGTTACATTATTATATGAGTGGCGAGTGTACCGTCCACCGCACTTCAGTAATGGGAGTTACATTATTATATGAGTGGCGAGTGTACCGTCCACCGCACTTCAGTAATGGGAGTTACATTATTATATGAGTGGCGAGTGTACCGTCCACCGCACTTCAGTAATGGGAGTTACATTATTATATGAGTGGCGAGTGTACCGTCCACCGCACTTCAGTAATGGGAGTTACATTATTATATGAGTGGCGAGTGTACCGTCCACCGCACTTCAGTAATGGGAGTTACATTATTATATGAGTGGCGAGTGTACCGTCCACCGCACTTCAGTAATGGGAGTTACATTATTATATGAGTGGCGAGTGTACCGTCCACGCACTTCAGTAATGGGAGTTACATTATTATATGAGTGGCGAGTGTACCGTCCACGCACTTCAGTAATGGGAGTTACATTATTATATGAGTGGCGAGTGTACCGTCCACGCACTTCAGTAATGGGAGTTACATTATTATATGAGTGGCGAGTGTACCGTCCACGCACTTCAGTAATGGGAGTTACATTATTATATGAGTGGCGAGTGTACCGTCCACGCACTTCAGTAATGGGAGTTACATTATTATATGAGTGGCGAGTGTACCGTCCACGCACTTCAGTAATGGGAGTTACATTATTATATGAGTGGCGAGTGTACCGTCCACGCACTTCAGTAATGGGAGTTACATTATTATATGAGTGGCGAGTGTACCGTCCACCGCACTTCAGTAATGGGAGTTACATTATTATATGAGTGGCGAGTGTACCGTCCACGCACTTCAGTAATGGGAGTTACATTATTATATGAGTGGCGAGTGTACCGTCCACCGCACTTCAGTAATGGGAGTTACATTATTATATGAGTGGCGAGTGTACCGTCCACCGCACTTCAGTAATGGGAGTTACATTATTATATGAGTGGCGAGTGTACCGTCCACGCACTTCAGTAATGGGAGTTACATTATTATATGAGTGGCGAGTGTACCGTCCACGCACTTCAGTAATGGGAGTTACATTATTATATGAGTGGCGAGTGTACCGTCCACGCACTTCAGTAATGGGAGTTACATTATTATATGAGTGGCGAGTGTACCTGTGTACCGTCCGCCGCACTTCAGAACACTCGAACTACGAAAACCTTACTGCTAAGAAATAAAGGCGCTGGCAATGTCTAGTTGTAACAATGAAACAAAAAACGTTTATTGGAATATAATATGGAAGGATCACATATTTTGGCCAAATTAAAACTACCTGCAGTATAGTTCCTCCTCACCCTATGTAAAATGTCTACTTATAAATCAGTATTTTTTATGGTGGACATAATATAGAGTATTCTACGAGTATATTATAAAATATAGGATCATGTAAACTTCTGTTTGCCTGTTAGGGAAACAAACTATATGTTAAGTTATCCACTATTAGGTACATCCATTATTCAATCTTAACTCCGCCCATCTCATCTATTCCAGGAGAAATACCCAGTCCTAACACGACTGGTGATGGTGCTAAAGCAGTTCCTGCTACAACGCGACCTGAACGAGGTGTTCACAGGAGGCATCTCCTCCTACTCGCTCATCCTGATGTGCATCAGCTTCCTGCAACTGCACCCGCGGCCCGAGCGACTCCGGCAGCCGCACAACCTGGGAGTACTGCTCATTGAGTTCTTTGAGCTCTATGGACGCAAGTTCAACTACGTGAAGACTGCGATTCGAGTGAAGAATGGAGGGTCTTACGTGTCCAAGGATGAGATACAGAAGGTAAGCTTGTGTAATAACTATGCCGGGTTATTATTAATTAGCTTAACAAACAAGGTTATGTATTCGACTGCTTTTTATTATGTATTAAGTTCTGTTTACGTTTTTATTATTTATTTCTGCTTGAGTATAGTTTTCAATATTGGCGTGTGCTAGCTGACATAAATGGCAAATAATTTTAATATTTTTGTGTTTCGTAATGTTAATTACTTATTACTGTATAGAATCCTGTTCTTCTAACTGAACAGACAGCAGTGCTGCTGGGGAGTTTGTTCCGTCACTTCTTCTTCCCAGCTAAAGCATTAGGAAGTGGTGAAGGGCGGGCGTTTTAGGGGGACTGTCTTATGTGATTTTGACGTTCAAAAAGTGCTGATTCTCAGCCCAGTTTGAATAAATGACTTATTTTGATTTTGACTGGTAATTTTATCCGCGAATTAAAACTACAGAACCCATTTGATAGTTTTAAACTTGAATCGGTTAAAGCTATCGTCATCTGTCTAGAAACTCAATTTATGGCAGTCGATTGCTGGATATGGCTTCTTCTAACTAATAGTATTTGGTCATCATTATGGTGGGTACTTACCACTAACGCACTTGCGTTAGTGATCTTTGAAACTACACGATGGTCTGAAGTCTGAAGTAGTGTCACGACAGGACGCATGCTTATTAGTCGTCGCCCACCAAAGCTGCGCTGATATCGTCAGCTGTTCGTTAGCAGCAGTAAGTACATGCTAACATGACCGATCTGTTCGCAGGAGATGAATGACGGGCACCGACCGTCGCTGCTGTGCATCGAGGACCCGCTCACGGCCGGCAACGACATCGGGCGCTCCAGCTACGGAGCGATACAAGTCAAACAGGTGACTACTACTGACTGAACAAATGTGGAAGAGAAACTACCTTTGTTCTCTCGGATTTTGGGAACAGGATTCATTTTCGGTATCAGTATCTCCCAAAAACAGCGTTTTTTTTTAATTTATTTACTAACTTTATTTCAGACAAATGTATAGTCCATATTTATAAACAACGATAGCGTTAGTAAGGGTTGTTAGTAGTACACAAAAAATACAAAAAAAAAGGTGTTAGTAAACAAAACAAGTTACACAATAATTAGGTACTTAAGACTACTTCTTATTTCTGTGCGAGACCTGCCCAGTACACATTAAGAGGACTGTCGTTCTTGGGCGCTCACGCTCTGAGGACAGTGTTGGTGCTACCACGGACCCTGCTCATCATCGATGCAGGTCTTTTCCTTATGATGGAAAAGAAATCATCGATGGATGCATCTGCAAACATTACGGAAGCACTGCAATACCGGATTTTCCTCAACGCTGCTCTCAGAGCGTCGCTGTACTGAACACGCAGGCCGTTGTAAGTCCGCCGCGTAAAGTTGATCCACAGACTGCACGTGTAAAAAGACTGACAGAAGGCTCTGAAAAGTAACAGTTTTACATCTGTGGTACATCGTGCGTATCTGCAGGCCAACATATTGCAGCGGACTGCCAACGCCCGCCTTTCCCTCTCTATGTCTTCATCGTCATGTTTTATGACCACCGTCTTGGATTTTGTTTTTGAATAAATTTTTTCTATTGGCTACCTGAAGAGGTCTGAAACTGGGTTTTCAGCTTGACGTCGCGTTTTTATGCAATTTGTCCGAGCAAGCGTCCAGGAGAGTTATCTAACGTGTTGTTTGTACGGCAGGCGTTCGACTACGGCTACATAATCCTGCAGCAGGCCGTGGGCGCGCACAACGCGCTGCTGGCCCGCCACAGCATGCTGGGCCGCATCGTGCGCGTCACGGACCACGTGCTGCAGTACCGGCGCTGGGTGCGCGACACCTTCGACTCCTACTTCTTCCCGCACCGCCGCGTCGCGCCGCAGTCCTCGCGCGAGCCCTCGCCTGAGCTGTCCGACAGCGAGCCGGTCAGTAGTAGTAGACGTACAGCTGGTACATAATTATGTAGACCATGCGATGCAACGGTGACAGTTTTTAGTGCGCTCATATCGCGGGATCCTTTCGATATTCGACTATGTCGTGCCGTTGCGCCGCCGCAAAGTGGGCTGAAAATCGGCTTTCATAGACTTAGGGATTTCTATCTGCAAGTGCCGGATTTTTCGCCGGATATTGCTTCTATTAGTTGTTACTATATTCAAAAATGACACCCGAGTTAATTCTGGACAAAAACGAAGGAATTATAATTTATTACGAAAAATTTGTATGAAGCTAGTATGAAAAAGTTAATTATCTCGCAAACAGCAAGGAAAACCGTAATATCCTCACAGGTGGTTATAGTACTAATTATTTATGATTTTTTGACATATGTCATATAACGGTTATCGCTGCAAATTTTTTTTTTAAATATCTGCAAAATATTTTTACTTATTTTTACATATGAAACGGTTCCTTTTAGTGACTAAATTAAGAACATTGTTAATTATGAAGAATTTTATTGACCCAAATATTAAGACTATATAAAACATGAAAAACATTTTAAAAAATAGAAAAAAAATTATCAAATATTTTCCTTATCACTGTCGTTGTCGGACTCCAATTCTGAGTCAGAATCCAGATTGGATATATCTAAAAACTCGGAACTCACTTTCCTGAAACTGAATTAAGTCGAGAGTTTCAGCAAAAAAGCTGTGCTTTCTTTTGGCATCTAACTTAGGCCTTTGTGCACTTAGGAAAGGATCCGAAGAAACAATAAGCATATTTAAGATATCTTGATTAGAATCTTGCCTGCTTCTTTTCCGCGAATGATGTTCCCGGAACCTCCTAAAATCTTTGTTTCGAGACTCTGAGGCTTCTTCCGAGAGAGTTCCAATCGGCACAATATCATTTTTCTCGATTATTGTCAGCCCCGTGTATTAATAATTTATGTACGGTTGACATGTAGTAGCAGTCGTACAATTCCACGTACTTTTCTGCTGTTTTGCGGGCAAAATCTATAAAATTTATTACGTCGATCTTCTCGCCAGATGTTATCGCAAATCTTTTAATAAGATCTTCGTTCAACCCGGTAATAGCTGCAGTTTTATTGGGAAACTCGAAAAACTTTCTTGCGGTATTCCCGTCATTGGTAGTTCCCGAGCCTTGTTTCACAATATCTTTGAATTTATTTTGAATAGATTGTTTTCTGTTCTGCAACATTTCTTTGTCCTCATTACTTCTCGCTGCCCACCGTTTGAAGTCGAGCCTGTACGCAATATGTAACAGACATTCCATACAATTAATACGTGCGTGTAGGGATGACAAGCCAAATTCGTATATGTCGGCACACACAGTCTTTGATGTTACAACATCTAAGCGGTTCATTTCCGTAGGTTTTGCTAAGGTAGCACGATGCATTTGATCTGGCCTCAGAAAGGTACGTGCAGACTTTGGCGTCGATCATTGTCATCATTAGTTGATGAGTCACCATGTTATTATTAATGCACTCTGTGCGGTTAAGGGCCTCAATTTCATCATCCATTTGTCTTTTGAAACCAATGACAACTGCTTCGCTCTCCTTTACAAAAGTAAACAACTGGACGACAATACAAAGTTGAGCATGGTTTTGGGTTCTTCCATACAGTATTATCTCCATCTGTCAGTTTTAGTGGCACCAAGGAGGTCATGAAAATGCTTGCATCATCTTGCTCACCCTCCATTTTCTGCTTGTATCGGCTTTGGTTGGAAGCACCATCAAATCCCCACTTGGATATCAGCTTTAGCTGCTTATTTTGCACATCCGCATAGTCAGAAAGACTTTGAAGGATCCTCGTCACCGTGATGCCAAGTAAAGCTTGAAGTGTAATCCTAGCCGAGGAATCCGTAACTGACACCGATTGCTTCGTAGGGTAGCAATCGAGCTTAGTTTGTTGCACTTTATAGTAGGATGGATAAACATCCTTAGCACCTTCCCGAATGGCAGCCTCTCGCAAAGTAATATATTGCCACTTTGACAGTTTTAGTGAAAGAAGCAATCCAAGCGCTTTCTCTGGTGTAAATATGACTTTATTCACTGGTTTCTTAGGCGTTTCTTTAATTTTAACGGCTGCTTCAGGATTTTTCGTCGTGTATTCGATCACAGATGCGATATCCTCATGCCCTTCTTCTTTTAAACGCGCTGCAGCTGCATATGCCAATTCACTGGGGTCTTCGCCTGTATGATAATCAGATCTTCTCTTTTTCTGCTTACTTCCCATATCTTCGAATGGTTTTCGGGACCTTTTTGTCATTGTTCCAACGCGAACGGACAATGATGCCGACGACGACGGTTCTCGAGAGTCTGATTGTGCTCTTGGTATCTCATCAACAGTTGGTTCTTGATTAACTAAAGTTTGCACACAACTTGGCCAATCAATATTTGCTTGCAGCCCATTTCCGTACAGTCTTCTGAAGTGATCAAGGAATCGGTTGGATTTCTGCCATCTCTGTAAAGCAGCTCGCGTGAATTTTCGACAAAATTCTTTGAGAGTTACTCGATCTTCGGTAGAAAGGCAATCGCCTATGCGGGATACAACTGCACCAAACAATACTTCATGATTAAATGAAGTACTCTCACTTTTAAGAAGAACAAACAAGTCTAAATTGGTGATTAAACTTTCCATTTTAAGATTTTATAGTCGCAGGGCAAAAATTTAGTGTTAGCAGTTACACCGTTGTCAACAATCTAAATTATAAAGCAAAATTTTAGCCCTTTTATTGCAAACGTCAATAATTAGTTAACTACCCTCATTAGAGTTTTAAAAGATGTGCTAATGAAAATTTATAATCGTCCAAAACATTTCTTAGAACTCTTAGCATAACTAATCAACAAATTAGCTTACTTATCAGAAATCATTAACAATCATTTAATCACCTATTCAGACTTATTAGAAGACTAAACAATTTGTTATTTGGTATTTTGGATGTATGTAAAGTTTTAAAACTCATTTTGTATTGATAAATATCTAATTCAAACATAGTTGTCTAAGTGTGGATGTACTATAAAACCTCTGATTACTCCGTCGGGAATATAGGGGTGAAGCTATTTTATGTTACGTCTTGTTAAAAGTCCGTGTTCCTTAACCTAAACATCAAAAGGAACAGTTTCATGTGTAAAAATAAATAAAAATATTTTGACGATTTAAAAAAAAATGCAGCGATAACTGTTATATGACATATGTCAAAAAATCATAAATAATTAGTATTATAACCACCTGTAAGGATATTACGGTTTTGCATGCTGTTTGCGAGATAATTAACTTTTTCATATTAATTTTTCGTAAAAAAATTATAATTTCTTCGTCTTTGTGCAGAATTACCTCGGGGTGTCATTTTTGAATATAGTAACAACTAATAGAAGCGATATCAAAAATCAGGCACTTGCAGATTGAAATCCCTAAGTCTATCAAAGTTGATTTTCAGCCCACCGTGCGCCGCGGCCGTGAGGTAATGTGATGGTGGTGTTCTATCGTGTATCTCATTTGTGATGATAATATGTGACGGAATATTGAGGACGAGTACTGTACGTGTCGATCGGGTGGTGGTTTTTTAATGTCTGGTTATTTTCTCCCATTGTAATTTCAATGTTTCTAGTTGTTATTTTTTGTTTTGCAACGATTTATACTTACGTATATGTGTCGTCCGCAGGAGTGGTCAGATAGTGGGTCCCGCGCGGCCGGCTCGCCTCCCGTCGCGTGCGCGGGGCCGGCGGGGCCGGCGGGGCCGGGCGGGGCGGGCGGGGCGGGCGGGCGCACGTCGCCGCCGCCGCTGTCGGCGCTGCAGTGCTCGTCGCCCACGCCGCGCCGCGTGTCGGCGCACCAGTCGCTCATCATCCACCACATCACCAGCAACTCCGACTTCAACAACATCCCGTCCGGCGTCATCCAGCGCTACGCCGCAGCCGACGGCAAGCGGGCGGCGCGCGCGGCGGGCGGGCGCGCGCGGCGCGGGCCCGAGCCGCGCGCGCCGCCCGAGCGCGTGCGCCGCCGCCGCGCGCCCGCGCACGCGCACGCCGCGCACGCCGCGCAGCGATGATACGCGCGCCCGGGGGGACGAGGGCGGCGGGTCCTCCGTGCTACATAATGCTCTAGATGTCAGAAAGCCCGTTTGCGCTCTATTGGAAGCTCGTGCCGTATACGTAGTTCGATACGGTTTTCAGTCTCAGAGCTACTGACCGCGAACGTCGGTGTGTACGTATGAGTTTCCAATGAGCGGTAGATACCCTACGCGACTCATTAAAATGTTTCGTTGTTTAAAACGGCCCCCGACAGTCCTAACGGACCGTCCGCCGTACGATACCTTACTGACTTCTAGTGTGTTATGACGTCACGAGTCATCACAGAGCCCAATGAGCGCAGTCGTCGCGTCGTGCGTAGATCCCGTAATTAACTAGTGTAGAACTAAGTGCATGTGAACAGTGCGGTCCAGTGATCTAGTACATTAAATACGCTTGGAGCAGCTGATGTAAATGAACTCTTCATCAAATTGATAGAATGCAGGATACTGCAAGAATATAAAAGAATGTGATCGAAAACAGAACTTATTGTACTGCCAGGGAAATTTTTTGTTAAGCAAATTTTATATTGAAAGCACAAATGCCATTCAGTTTAAAGTATGTCTATCTCCTAAACAATACATTTCCCTGACTGTCCAGCAATGTGTGGTGCGATAGTAAGCGACTCTCTTGTAATGTTATGGTAATATTAACTTATTGTTACGTCATCGTGTTGTACAATGTGCACTGCACACTGCCTGTGGTAGGAAACGCTTCGATGTTACTTGAGGCTCCCGCAGATAGGCGCCACGCGACTCTGATAGAACAACTTCCATGAGGTTGTCATAGAAATAAATCTACAAAAGTCGCGTCGCACCTGCCTGTGAGAGCCTTAACGTGCAAATGTACCTATCGAGCGCAAGGGCAAAATGCACAGTTTCATGTTCGACAAGCTGTGTATAAAAATATCGGCTTATTAACTCAAGTGTCACCATCGTGCGATTTTGGGCACCTTTTGACATGATTTGCGAATGTTGAGAAGTAGAAAACTTAAATTAAGATTCGATGGCGTTTCCTACTTGCTTGTGTGATAAGTATTAAGTGTATGCTTAATCTCGCACCTACCACGTCGACATCTAGAAACTTTACAACCAAGCTTGTTTACATCTGTGTTCTTAGCTGCAATATACTTTCGTTATAATATAATGTGCATCAAAACATATGGCCCGGAAGTAAGAAAAGCCATAGGACAAGGCACCAACTTACGACACCCGACCGTTCGTACATACGACCGGGTATTGAAAATTGGTGCGTGGCCACATCTAGTTTTAGGAAAATGATAGTCTTTTTCTACAGCTCTCCCGGGTGCGGGTGGATTTTTGACGTAAACGTCATCAGTAACTTTGCCATCACAAATGCTTCTTGCATCCACCAACACACTGTCACTAAGTCTTATGAACATCGTGATAAACGATGCGATGCTTTAACAAATATCATTGACCTTTTCTACGGAGCTACGAAAGCCTGAAATGACAAGACGGCTCGTTTGCACGCAGGCGGGACAAAGTCGAGGCGATAGCAAAGCGAGAATTTGGGGAAATACTGAGCCCGGCCGTAACAATGACACGAGGGTTCAAAAAGTAAGGCATTCTGAGTCGTCTTCTCTGTCACGCATTCGTGCGCCTCTGTGGACAGCCTCTTTCTACAGCTCGATATGCTATATGGGCGCCTGGGTACATCTACTGTCTAGTGAAACATGATCTCAACGTGGGCAAACACTTATAAAACCGCTAAGTCCCGGTTTGTCCGTTTCCAGTGTGTCTCGTCCTGAAAATACGGAAATGCATAAGAGCCTGTGATAGAACTTAAAACCAATATCTTTTGAGTAGCAATAAATTTAAATAGAGAAATTTAGCAAATGATATAACTCACGGAACATACCAATAACACCTTACGAGTGAAAATATCTTATGAATGTATCCTAAAATGTTGCTGTTTATAAAGTTACTATGACGTCTGCAACTTTCTAGTTGGAGTAGCAAACTTCGCGACATCCCGCGGTCGATGATGTGCGAGTACAAACGTGCGTACTTGTTTGGGTTTAGATTGACTGTAGCTAATCTCAAAAAAATTAACAATAAATGATTCCAGAGCTATGGATGAAATTCGAATGACATTATTGCTCGTCGCTACTCTTAGGCAATATTTTGGCACTTGTACTTGCACTGTCATACAAATTAAGGAACTGGATCAATGGGAATATTAATAAAATCCTTGAAATACGTCAACATTTGACGGTCATCATTCTCTAGTTATAATAAAATACCAAATTCTCTCGGAAATGTTCTTAGATTAAAAAGAAAATTTGAAAATACAGAGAAAAAGTAGAAAAAAATACTTATTATGTGCAATAATTTGAAATGTAATATAATACAATCTGACGACAATCGTAATAATAATAAAATAGTTTATTTCGACCAACACGGGATCATAGGCACAAGAATTACAATTTTTTTTAATAAAATAAAAACGCAATAATAAAAATACCATAAACATATTACATACTTCGATTGCCCAGTATGTGAACCATACAGCAATGCTTCAGGTACTGGCAATCGAACGTCTGCGCGAATGCCCTCAGGATGCCGCTGGAGCTAGCCCGAACCCTGCGCACCAGGGATGTGCATCGTGGTCGCATAGTGGAATACAAACAGTCTACTTGTCTACACACTGCTGCGCTACAGTATCGGGGTTCGGGGCAGCCCCGTCACCACCCTGAGTGCATTATTATATTGCACACGAGAGCGCTGTACTGTCCGCGCGTGTTTGAGGCCCACGGGCTGCTCAATAATAATGTAATGGGATGTCGTTCATCTGACGGACAACTAGGACGTAGGAATAATCTCAAGTTCAGGCGCGAAGTGACAACATCCACTTGCCAAGAAAAAGAAAATAAAAATAAAACATACTTAAATTACTTCTACAGTACGCGCCACGAAATGTGAGACTTGACGAGCGCCTCCCGCGCCTCTCGCGCTCCTCCCGCCGCCCTTCGCCTCGGGCCTCATACCGCTAGAGACCTATAACTCGTCCACCGCGCAAGTCGAACCACATGGTGTGTCAGGTCTCACCTTTGGTGGCACGTATTCTAAGATTCGGACTCGGTTTATATACTTACTATGAAACAAAAACATACTTATACTAAAAATATTGTAAAACTTGCGACACGCATGTACAGTAAGGACTGTCCTTCATAGACAGATGTACATAATGTTTAGTGTACGTAGGTACATGCAATACATTCGGCGGATAGTGAACTTTTACAGGTGCCTTATACTGACACGTGACACCATCGTAGCGGTAACTTCTCTGCGACGTATTTTTTATTTATTTTTACATATTTGCCATTTAGCATAATCAGCCAATAATGTTCCCACTGCTGGGACACTGCCCTCCGCTCTGTGAAAGGAAGTGGACCATAGTTCACCACGCAGGCCCAGTGCGGGTTGGTGGATTTTGCCATTTACTAGGCCCATATAAAGCTGATTATTAAATTATTTGATTGCTAGTGAACAGCCTCCAAGAATGAACCTATTGAGGAACTTGATTACTAGTTGAATATTAAATGACACTTCAGCTGCTAAGCGTGTTTCAAAACAAACAAAAGGTTTGCGTTCATGCAGAGCAAGGGGTATTAAACAAATGGAATGTCAACATGCGAATGGAATAACTTGCGAGCGAACATACGCTAGATAAACATTACAAACCGGAAATGCATCGTAAACGCTCCATTTGTTTACTACTCCTTGGCACCGTCACCAGGGCAACGAGTAGTACTCATTTTTGTGTGTATGCACGCTGAGGCAGGTCGCGACAATGCACGTGGTGACGTCACGCTGAACATGTATGCACATAGCTCTTACCGTGTCGTTGGATGTTCTGCACACTACGCACAGCACATTTTCGATGCTAGTATAAATTGCATTTGCTTGCTGCATAAAAATTTGTTTCAATATTTATTTATGATGTCAGGAATGATGCGCATCCATAAGTTACAAAAGACATTGAGTATGTACTTATGTCATTCTAAATTAAATAAACTAGTTGAAGTAATCTATCGACGTCGATAATAGCGCTGTTCTTGGTGTGTTTAATCGATAAAATTATGAATTTGTATAAAAAAAACTTATTTAAAAAAACTACTAAACTAAACTTATATAATTATAAACTGTTTGAACTACTGCCATATCGAGTAAATAAGTTGTGATTGTACCTATAAAGTGTTACTAAATTATATAAAATTATAAATATTTGAATACTATCGATACTGTTAACGTCGCCGTGAATATTGTAGCTTACGTCGCGCGAATCTTTCATAGAGTTGTACATTATATCCAAAGCATTACAATCGAGCAGAGTTAAAACTTTATCTATGAATATTCTACTTAATAATATGCCAAATAACTTCACAGAGAATATCGCTACTACTAGAAGTAAGTACGGAACAGTATGTGTGTGCGTTAGCGCCCGGGCCCCGGCTGCAACGCCAACCATTTAACCGCGTGAATCATGTGTAGTTAATAATTAATTGATTACATTCGTTTTACAAACCTTTGTGAGTTAATGTAAGGGTAGGATACAGCAACGACGTTCAAATTAACTGCCTTATAGAACATAGTTTGTTTGTTTGATAGAGCAGCACATATGTATGATAGAGCAGCACGTATGTATGATAGAGCAGCACGTATGTATGATAGAGCAGCACGTATGTATGATAGAGCAGCACGTATGTATGATAGAGCAGCACGTATGTATGATTTCCCGAAGCCTGCGTCGTATATATATCTGTGATGAACAGAGACTTGTAGAGAAACATGGTAGCTGATAAATTTGAACTACCTATATTTAAAGTTCTGTGATTAAAATAGTATAATAATTAATTATTTCGCGACAATTTGAGCTCGAACTATGAAAGGTAGTCTCGAAATGTATAATAGTTAGCGCAATGGTTCACAGTTAATATTGTTGTGTCAATAATGCTCGCATTATACAATGAACGAAGGTTCCTTCATAATTATAATGAACTCGTTGAATTAATCGTAAGTTGACAACTCATCAGTGTCAGCGAGACTTTACTTTATTTAATAGTCTCGCTGACACTGATGAGTTTGATGTACAATGAAGTGCACTGTAATCAGTGTAAGCAACACTTTACATAGACTAGTAATGGTTATGGTTATGGTGAACACAGCACTAATATTGAAGTATAATAGTACATTGTTCACCGAGAGGAGAAAGTGACCGATTACCGTCGAGGCTTTAACCCTTTAACGCACACCCTAACTTTTTTTTTAATTCTTAATATTTTGTGATAAATATATATTCTGTGCCGTAAATCATAATGACATGTTCTTGAAAAAAGACCTGAAAATCTCTGTTTTTCGAGAAAATCATGAAAATCATACGGCCAGTAAACTGGCCATTGAACGTTCTGCGTCACTAACCATCACAGCAATATCACTGGCCAGTAAAATGGACACTAATGAAATCTATTTTATTTTTAGGAAAAGACGATAATAATAATAAAAAAATGTATTTCCTAATCAGCCTTTAATAATAATAGAATTAACATAGAATACCGATCTAAAAACATGAGAAAAATGTGTCAACAATGGTCGTATCTTGAAAAGTCGATCATAACCCATGTTGCCCCTGGGTATCATCTTTTCATTGTCATGCACGTGTAAAAATCTCATAATTTTTAAAAATCTACGCATACTCATAACGCCGCTAATGCGAGATACATGAAAGTTTTTTTCTCGCGACCAATAAAGCCGCATTGAAGGTAAATTATGGAATCCCATAATTATCAGAATTCCTAAAAAAGATCTTAGCTCCTCTTCAGTTATATTTAGAGTCTGCTGGCACTGTGTGGCATATCTGTTACTTTCTGTAATCATGAGATTGAAAAATAAAAGTGTCAAGAATAGCGTCAATATTTTCAACGGTGAATTTAGATCTACTTCAGTTTTTATGCCCACGTAATTATTGAATGTACTATTCTTGTACACTGGTGGTTCTCGAAATCTATTATTACTCCACTTACTAAGATCTTCATGTATTATATTCTCTCGAGGAGCTGCGTCTTCGTTTGATGATAACGGCTGTGGCGGTGGAGATGGAGGCGGCTGCGGAGGTGGCGATGGTGGGATAGGCGGTGGTGGTAGAAACAAAAACTCCTGTGGTGGTTGTGATGAAGACGATGTTCCAGAGCATGATCCTTGATTTTGACTACGTGTGCTCACGGTGCTGGTACTAAAACTTTCGTCGAAACAATCATCAGCATCAGAATCACCACCAATGTCTGATTGTGTGGCCTGGTCATCAGTAATACCCACGAAGTCATTCCATTGGTCCTCGTCTAGTGACTCCAACTCCCGATAAGTGTATGTGTGTCTAAAACAATGAGAAAATTACAATGTGTAACTATTACATTACGAATTTCATAAGTAGGTACACCAAGCAAAAAAACCACCAAAAAAAAACCCCAAACGTACATAATAATAGGTTATAACTACCGAACAAGATTGTTTATCGCAAATTTATTACAATATCATAACACATGCTTATATACCTGTTGTAAAACAATATGGTTCATAGGGATTACTCGAAAATAAATAAGCAATACAACATCTCAAAGTTAGGTAGGCAATTCTTAGGTTATATTTTTTCAACACACCGGTTTGTATTCAATCGCAAATAATATATGTTTTTCTTATTATCCTCGATTACATTTGCACATAACATCGAAGTATATACTATAAAGGAATAGTTTCACTTACCTTTTCCAAGAAGACATGCTTTTTGTTCACCATAAAACTTGTAAACACGTAACGTACACGCGCGATGACAACAAATGTTCCTGCGCGGGTGCACGGTGGCCAGTTCACAGGCCATCTTGAAAAAAGGCGCGAATTTAAAATGTCGCGCGGCGAACTTGAACGCTGGCTAGTTGACGGGCCAGTGTGCTCTAACGCCGGTCGTAAATGTTCATAAGGTTCAATATATAAATAAAAGTCTATGAGATAACGACCTTGAAGTGAGTGTCCAGTTTACTGGCCACTTTGTATGAGCCGTCCTATAAAGGGTTAAAACACCCGAGGTCGGGAATCGCACTTTCTCTCGAGTGATACATAGTACTTTATACTACACCTACGAGGAAAATAAAAAACTAAATCTTTACTAATTGAAATGGCGCCAATGGCGTCTGCAATTTTCACATGTTCTTTTTTCAAATTGTTTATCCTGCCGCCGCAGGGTCGCACTGCCAGCCCGACACAATCCAACACACAGCTAGTGGCCAGTGTCATTTTGCGAACTTGGAGATAAAAACTCACTGTAAAAACTTTTTGGCTTTGATATTTAGGTTACCGGCGCATAATCTTACCCAAAATTAAAAAAGAAAAACCACGTAAGAAATGGATTTTCATACACTTCCGCTCAGATGCGTTTTCTCCCCGCGTATTTGTTCGATATGCAATGACGTACTTTCTACCGTAAATTTGATAAAGTATCAAGGTACTTTCCAAGCAGGTGTAGTATAAAAATCGATTTCTATTTCAACCATAGTATGGTTTACAGCAATAGTTCCCCATTCAGCGTCATCTCATAGGCTTTAGTTAATTTAAAACTCATTATTTCATGTGTAGACAATTGTATGTTGATTTGTTTCTTACTGATTTTGTAACGTTATCTTGCCCGTGTACCCGTTACCCGTGTTACCCGTGTCCACGCCCAAGCGCTAGGCGTCGCGCTCGCCAACATAGTGTAGCTAACTGGACATTATGTTCCTATTCATATCTATCTAACTGGTTGTTATCTTCTGTTAAGTTTGTAGCGACTGCGCGTACCTCTTGTAGTTGTGTCTGCCTGTGCTGTCCGCTGATGTCAACTACAGACACAAGAGTTTGAGAAGAAGTTGCGCTTTTTCCTCTTTCGATATGACCTGTGTAGAATAATCACAAGATATTTTCATCATCGCATGCTCATAACTATAGTGTGGTCTGAAGGTTGGGTGTCCCTCTGCCATAAGTATCATCGGACAACTGTCCTAATAGCAGAGTAGTGTATGTAATATTAAGTAGTGTAATTGAGTGCTTTACCTAGCAATAATTTGTTATCGGTAGCTTATTGTACGCTAGTAATGTGGCGCGGGTTACGTGGGAGCCGCCAAGTGGCGCGATACGTCACAGTCGCGGCGGCGCGCCTTTTAGAATAATTGGAAAATATTTGATGGATTTTGTTATAATTTTAATTCAGATATTTCCTCGTAAGGACTTAACTAGGTCGAAAGCGACAGCTGTAGACGTATTGTAGGACACTTTTGTTGTTAGGGGCTGAAAAAAATGTAAAATCACTTCGCCGATGAGCAAGTTCAACAAACTGGTGGAATGACTGGGCTGTTTTAGTACAATTGTGCACGTGGAACGAATTCTAAAAATAAATAGAAGGTATGCATGGCGGTGATTAATGACCGGCCCCTCTCTTTGTGTCGGTCGCGTAACAATTACTCGCAAATTGTGCACCGCCCCGTGTCGCGAACAGATTAGGAAATGTATAGCGGCTCGCAAATAGGGCACGCGTTCACCTGACGAGAGCGAGTGTACGTATGTCGCAGTAGGAAACGAATGACAGGTAGAAGGCGATTGAAGATATCATTTGGTTTCGGATATTTATTTCGGCCAACAATTTGTGGATACAAACTTAGTCAGTCATTATAACATAAAAAATTAATAAATTACTACTTACTTCAATTATGTAACAAGTTAATTAATTTCAAGATTTTCATATCTTAAATTCCTTGAATGCGAGATAATGTAAAGTTGGCGAATAGGGCCTTTAGTATCGCAGTAAGAAGCATGTGCTAGGTTCTAGGTTACTCCTCTAGTTAACATGTCGTTCTTCCGAGTTATCATACTTAGCTTTGTTAGGCGCTCTTTACATTATACAGCATGCATTGCTTTTACTGAGTACAGCACGTCTCGCTAAGCCAGTCTCGACTGTGAACCAGGGAGCAGAATCTCAAAAACAAGGTCAAAATGTAAATGACGTCTTAGCGAAATTATGTCAGACAGGCGAGTGTTAAATTAAAATGACGTCTACATTTTGGTGACTCTTTTCAAGATTCTACTCACATGTGCCAGATAGAGAATGATTTCTCATCTTAGACCAAATTCGCGCACTATTGTATAGTGTAAAGAGCCCCTTGCTCTTTACCTCCATACACACTTAGTTGATACACCTTGATGTGCTCTAGGATAATCTCGCAAAGGTTTCGGACTAGACTATTTACGACACGTGCTTGAGTGCTCGAGCCGTCCCACAAATAAATGTCTTGCTCACTATATGTCGTTATCAAGGGCTGCTCGAGCAGTCTCAGGCATCCGTGTTACACTGGATTGTGTTGCAGTGCCTTTGGTGGCGGTACCACGATATACTATGACTATGTTGTCTTGGATGCCATTTTACTACCTTCACTCCTACAAGTTTCTCGTTTTGAGATAAGTAGGCCAATTCTCGTACTTAAAAAACGTTCAAATTCAAGTCGCAATCTCATCTCAGCGACAATCAATGTCAAAAACCTGTCAAAAATGTATGTAAATTGATTGTAATTTTGACAGATTGAGACAGATTAGAATGCGAACGGTCTTAAAAATACGGGAATTGCCCCTAAGGTGTCTCGTAATGGCAACGTGTAATGTAGAGCCGTGGAGTAGTAAGCAAACGGAACGTCCAAGTGGTTTAACTTATTCCCAGTATCTCGTCGTAGTGAGCGTGAGTGAGCTTATATTCCTTACGCTTGCTGAGCACTCCATTTGCATATTACTCCGTGTGTAGGACATTGTTCACTCTACTTGCTTCAACTTGATACATCTAGATGTAATCTCTTATGCAATTAGTTTATTAGACGAACGAGTTCGGCCGCCATCTTGTATAATGTACCTTAAAACGATAATACCAGTGTTTTTTTAAAAAAAATATATAAATAAAATAAAGTAAAAACTAAAAAAATGATATTACTTAACGAGTGCAACTAAAATAATGTACGAAATTAGTTGTAAGGTAATCGTCACAGCAAGCCGCTCACATTTGTTAGTCATTTTAAATTGTAAGTCGGCCGTGGCGGCCCGGTGACACCGGACATGCAGCGAAGCTGTGGCGACGAGAAACTAAATGAGACGGAAGATTCGTGCCGAGTCGCTTCCCGAACATGACAAATGTATGATATGTGACGAATATGTTGGTCACAATACAAGCGACAGCACGAACATCCGCTAGAGCCCGGTGTGTCGTGACGTCACCGGCCCGCCGCCGCCCGCACCCCGTGTGATTACAAAGCATGCATTTATCAAATAGGTTGTCTCATACAGTGTGAGCCACTCGCCGCGACGCCGTAGATTAGCGTTTTTGTATATCTGTGTATGTAAGGTACCTAGCATAATGTTAGCATATAAACGTTGTACATAGCGCCCCGCGGCCGATACACATGTACATACACACCTGTATATACCATGTAAATAGACTCGAGATATATTATATATTTAATATTAATATAAATTTGATTTAAAGAACGTTTTAAAAAAAATTGATAAAAAAACAAAAAAATAAAATAAAGACATACAGTGAGTATGAAGTGGAAAAAGCGATTTTGTCTTTTTTTTATGCAACCCACCCTCACCATCGATCTCAGAATAGGTATCAGATTCTCAAAATACCAAATTCGTATTATATCAGATTTCGACCGTGTGCGTAACGCCCGCGGAATGTCGCTTTTCAGGATTTCGTCTTGTCAGATAATAGTACCTCATGTCGTGTAAATGTGCCCGAAATTTTTAATTTGTGCGTATACCGATCCACAGTTATTCACGAAAAACAGATGCCGCTGGAGTAACGTTACCCCAGCGGCATGTTTTTTTCCTGGTCGTCCTTTTTTCCTGGAAGAGAGTATATCCGGATTATAAGGTAAGGTTTTGTGCTTTTTTAAAGTTATTTGTGTAATGTATAGTTTCCTAACTGACAGTACATCACTAAGTTTGTAGAGGTTCTCTGTAGAATATCTCCTATTTTAAAATACATAATTTTGAGCAGGGCTCGTTGTGCTCGCTCCAATTGGATGAATTTAGACTTTGTTGCCCCACCCCAAACAGGAATACAGTATATCAATGTTGATTGCGCAAGAGAAATATAGATTTGAGTGAGCACATATCGAACAGTACCTAGGCTTACCGCTACTCTGTATAGACCTAGGGAGCACGTGACGCAGAGTCTTAAAAATCCAATTTAGCTTGCGGACCCGATTCGCGAGCTGCTCAAGATGGGGGTACCAACACAATCTCTGATCCAGCATTACCCCTAAATATTTTGTACTAGAAACTTTGTCAATACTAGAACAGTTACAATTATCAACATTATTACCATCACAAGTGTGTTTATTGATTCGAAAATCGCCGGTTGGTTGAGTACGATTGCAGATGCTGAAACTTATAAAAGTTTGTTTTGGAGGTATTTAATGTGAGAACATTAGAATTGAGCCAATTCGCAACCTGGGACATTCCCAATTCAGCACTACGCTGCACATTATGCCATGACCTACCACAGAAGATGACAGCGGTATCATCGGCGTACGACAGGACTTTGGCATTAGGAATTTTCATGTTACACAGGTCGTTTATGTATATCAAGAAGAGCGTTGGACCTAATACACTACCTTGGGGGACGCCGTATAATACATCTGTGACATCACTTATATGTTGCCCCACTTTGACACTGCTTCCTATTTGAAAGATAATTCTTAAACAGATCAAATGCGATATCTCTAATACCTATTTTTTCCAGCTTGTTTACAAGGATAGGCGTAGAGACGGTATCGAATGCTTTTTTAAGGTCTAAAAAGACAGGCACTTATCTCCATTGTCAAGATGATTTGCCACTGAAGAAGTTAGTGATATGACAGCGTCCTCAGTGGAAATACCTTGCCGAAAACCAAACTGTGAGTCGGAGATGATATTGAATTTATTTAAGTAATTAAGAAGCCTAACATTTATTAATTTTTCAATAATTTTGGATATACTAGTAAGAACAGAAATTGGTCTATAATTGTTAATATCGTCTCTACCCCACTCTTGTGCTATTTTATATAATTTTCCTATTGTTATATTATTAATTAATTGTTATTAGTAGGTATATTATTTATAAATAATTATCGTATCATTAATATATTTTAGACAACTATAAATTGCGTGACTATCGTTAAATTATTGTTATCAAATTAGTATTATTATATTATTTATTATTAGTAATTTATATTAGTAATTGCCTTTACATACCTATAGTATATAAATTACATTATTATTGATAATGTTAGTGCTATAATTATTATTAATACTTTTTCCATATTATTTATGTTTATCATTTAAATATTCATCTAAGGAGTAATAACACTTGTTTATCAGTAATTTTTCTAAGTTTTGGTACAAATTTAATCAACTTTTCTTCTTTCTAATAGGTCAGGTAGTTTGTTATACAGGGTTACTGGTAATTCGACGTATATCCGGCAGGGGCTGATAAGGGGGCCAAAATGCAACAAATTGAACCCCCCATATGTATGGCCGAAATTCAATAGTTTTCGAGATATTAGAATTTTAAGGGTTTTTCGATATTTACCCAAAATTTGACATTTAATTCCAAATAAAATAAAAACTACATATTTGAATGGGTACCATTAAAAATGATGTTGTAGCTGGCACTTCAATTAAGCTATGGACATAATTAAAACTACTTAATTTAACAAAATAATGAAAATAATGAGCGATATAAGAATAATATCTTACCAATATTTTCATTTTACGCTTCAAAAATGTTGTCTCGTCACAAAAATTTCTATGACATTAATCGTACAAATAACTAAAACAACTTGCTTATCCTGTAAGCTTTCCAGAAAGGTATAAAAGTCAATTTTAAAATACATAATTCGTGACATGGCATGTGTTTGAACCGGCGCACAGTGTGGTATTTTCATGATCTAGACGGACAATATTATTTAACTCAATATATGTGTATGGAATACCCTAACAATTAATCAAGTACGTATTAAATAAAATTTAAACACATTGGGAAGGTTTTAGATATTATATTTCAACATAATAATACAAAAAAAAAACAAACAATTAAAATAAAATAAAAATAATGATTTATTTCTCTCAAAAAGGTACAGACTTTGGTTCATGTCATATTATGTCAAATCAGACAGAATTACATAAATTAGATAGGTACCTATCAGTCAGAATCTTCATCAAATTCTTCGGAATCTGATAGATATCGTCCTAATTCACCGTGGTCAGATGACAAAAGCTCGCGCACTTCAGAAGTAATTTGACCCCGTTTAGTTTTTGGAGGAGCCCTTAAACTTGCAATGAATGGATCTGATGACACAAGCAATCTATTTAGTAAATCAGTGTTTGTATTAACTCTTGACGACTTTCTCGTAAAGAGTTCTCTAAATTTTCTATTGTGCTTATTTCTAGCCTCTTGTGCTTCTTCCGAAAGTTGTCCTATTGGAAGAACACATGCAGCAATGATATCTTTTCCGTGGAAAAGTATTTTATGTACGCTTACAGGCATTGCGTACCATGAGTACTCTTTAATATATAGCTTCCTTGTTTCCTTAGCGTATTTATGAAATTTATCGACATTTATCGGAAACCCGCTATTTATACATTCTAATATGACACGGAAGCGATTGATAAGCTCAACATTAACACCTGTTATTTCTGCTGACATTTCAGCATTTCTGAAAAACTTGCGAGCCGTGTTCCCGTCATTTGTATTGCCTGTCTGTTGTTTAGGCATATCTACCAATAAGCCCAACTCGCGCCTAAACTTCTCTTGTACGTTTTTCTTTTTTTCAGCTACTTTTTTTTTATTATTTGCTCCCCGAGCCTGCCATGTTTTTATATCAAGACGATAAGATATGTGTAAGATGCATTCAAAAAATCTTATCCATGAATGCAGAGGGGACAGGCCCAATGAGAGAAACTCGCTTTTTACCGTCTTTTTTAACATCAGCCTTTCGTTCTTCATTTCTCTAGGCTTTGCACCACATAAATAACAGGTTTGTGTGGACGCGCACGAAGTTACTGCATTACAAATTTTGCCATCAATCATGCAGAATATCAATGTTGGCTTTACAAAGACTTCTGTGTCATTTACAACAATTTTAGTAGGCGACAAAGTAGTTACCTGTTCCATAACTTTGTCAACTTCCGTAAGAATTAAGTCCACAGTTTCCTTTCCAAATACAAACTTAATGGGTCTACAATATCTAGTAGACGATGTGGAAGGATTTTGCCACACAATTGTTTTAATGTCTTGGTCACTCACTGCATACATTTGGATAGGCACCATCGAAATACTGAATAAACTGGCATCACTGCAATGTTCGTCCGAAAATTTTTGTTTGTACCTGGTTTGTTCCGCTCCATCACAACCCCATTTCACAATTATATCCAGGTTTCTCAAGTCGGTTATAGTCTTCAAGACCTCTTCTTGTACTTTGCATAGTCGTGTAATCGTGTGATCCATTAAAAATTGTAGTTTAATTTCAGCGTGCGTTTCGGTGACATTAATACCACTAGGATAGCACATTTGTTTTGCCGCTTTAACTTTATAATAAGGTGGATATAGTTTTTTATTCACTTCTTTTATTTGCTGGCGTATAACATTATATTGATGTGATGAGAGATTTGCATCTATAATTAATGAGAGAGCTTGTTCTTCTGAAAGTCCGTAATGGATTTTGCATGCAGAACTCTTCCGCGCTTTTTTAATTTTTGTACCTCTCTGAGGTGAAAAGAGACAAAGTTCTCTTACAATAGCAGCTGAATCTTTTTTTCCAGCTTGTCGAAGGCTTACCTCGGTTGCCATCGATAACTCTTCCTGGCTCGATGTGTCAAGGAGCTGTTGAATTCGTCGCCTTTTTGTTTTATCGCTTGAATGTTCAAAGACTTTTTGTGGTCTTCCGGGTCGGTTACTCGTTCCAGGTACCTAGTGAAATATCCATGGTAGGTTCACTGACAATATTTGGAAGCGAAATATTCTCTTCTAACCACGAAGAGTTCGCTTTAAAGAAGCGTTCTCGGTGCCTTCCCGACTTCGACCATTTTGCATCGATTTTTGTGCAATTATTTCTTATTATTGTTCTAATTCTCTTTAAATTGTCATCACTGAGGGGTGGGTCACCAAGTTCTTGTAGAATATGATGTAATAAGGCATCCATTCTCGTTGTTTTGCGTTTGCAAACCAAACATCGAAAAACGAACGTCGCGATATTTGCGGAGTCATTCTGAAAATAAGAAATAATTGTATGAGTGTCGCAAACTTTCGCCAACTAATAAACTTGTTACGTATAGCTTAAAGATGGTTCTTTCATTAGAATATAATACGTGATCGGAATAATGTGGAATAATAAACTAAAACTCAAGTACAAACTAAACAAACTTTTTTTTTTTACCATAAATACCTTGATCTATTCTTTTGAACCTAACGATAAAATTTATACACGAATTAAAGAAAATATGTATGCAAACTTACCTTGAGATTCACGTGGAAACAATAACAACAAAAAATCACTATTAACGTACACAAACACAGCGTATTCATCGAGCAAACTCAGACCACAGATAACTATATACTAGTCGGAGAACTCAGACGAATGACACGAGCGCGAGGCGTACGTGTCTGTGAAGCGCAGGTAGGCGGCCGTTCCGACCCTTGTATCTATTGTTCGGCACGACTTCTGGGTAAATAAACCTTTGTCCATTGTAGTATAACTTGTCTTCAGTCAATACACACTAGTGTTAAGCCTGTTCAGACAAGTACCAATAATTTATAATGTCCGTCTAGATCATGAAAATACCATACTGTGCGGCGCGGGGAGAGAAATTATCTGTGTTTTTAGTTTATGATCCTCGCTAAAACAACCGATTTTCATGGCGAAATTCTTCGCGATGGGGCGGGGTGTGAGGGCGGGGTGCGCGGGTGGGGGAGTACACGGCGTCTGCTGCGCTCGCGTCGCCTTCCTTAGTAAGTTTTGACTCTCCGCCGCGCAAGCACGTGTGTTGTTATCTTGCTACCAATCTCTCATCCCGTTAATTTGTTATCGATCATTATTGTTAATTCTTGTTTCTCTTGTTATTCTTTTTGTTATCATTGTTATTTCGGATAACATGGCTTCGTATCCTAATAACGAATACGCAGACATAATGTTTTGTTATGGTTTTGCCGATGGAAACGCGGCTGCGGCTCGGCGAGAATACCAACGCCGCTTTCCCGATCGTCGCCTTCCCCACGTTACTGTTTTCGGGAGCACCTATCGACGATTGTCTGAAACTGGCAGTGTTCAAAGAGCACAATTCAACGCTGGCAGACCTCGACGGTACACGGCTGACGAAGAGGACACCATTCTTCAGTGTTTTATTGATGACCCAAACATCTCAACGAACATTGTTGCAAGACAGCTCGGTATGTCCCAGTGGAAAGTGTGGTCGGTAGTACATCTATCAGGTAGACACCCGTACCATTATCAACCTGTTCAAACATTGCACGAGGGAGATCCTGCCAGGCGACTCGAATTTTCTCGGTTTATGTTAAACGCTGAGGCTGACCAGGAACATTTCCTAAGAAATATTTTGTGGACTGACGAGTCAAAGTTTGACCGGGATGGAATAAAGAATTACCATAACTTACATTTTTGGGCACCTAAAGCAGGCAGGAATCCAAAAAAACTAAAAGAAACTGCGTCGCAAATGAGATTTTCCCTGAACGTATGGATGGGTGTCGTTGATAATTATTTGGTGGGCCCTCATTTCTTGCCCCAAAATTTGAACGGCGAAAATTACGAGGAGTTTTTGAGAAACAACCTAGACGATTTGTTGGCGGATGTTCCCGAAGAAATAAAAAACAACCTCATGTTTCAACATGATGGTTGCCCAGCACATTACCGGATTACTGTCCGACAGTGGCTAGACGAGAGATATCCAAACCGATGGATTGGGAGGGGAGGGCCAATTCCGTGGCCAGCACGAAGCCCTGATATCACACCACTTGATTTTTACGTTTGGGGTCATATGAAGGCATTAGTTTATGTGACCCCAATAAATTCAGTCGAAGAACTTCGACAGCGAATAATAAACGCGGCGCAACAGATGAGAACAACGTTCACATCAAGAGTGACGAAAACCGAAGTTAGGAAGAGAATTCGAACCTGCATTCGTAATCGCGGGGCTCATGAACAAGATGTGTAAAATTTGTAATAAAATTTGATGTACATTTTTTTATGCATTTTATTTCATACAAATACAAATGACCCTTTCTCTCCCCGCGCCGATTCAAACACATGCCTTGGCACGAATTATGTTTTTAAAATTGACTTTTATAGCTTTCTGGAAAGCTTACAGAATAAGCAAGTTGTTTTAGTTATTTGTACGATTAATGTCATAGAATTTTTTGTGACGAGACAACATTTTTGAAGCGTAAAATGAAAATATTGGTAAGATATTATTCTTATATCGCTCATTATTTTCATTATTTTGTTAAATTAAGTAGTTTTAAATATGTCCATAGCTTAATTGAAGTGCCAGCTACAACATCATTTTTAATGGTACCCATTCAAATATGTAGTTTTTTTTTATTTGGAATGAAATGTCAAATTTTGAGTAAATATCGAAAAACCCTTAAAATTCTAATATCTCGAAAACTATTGAATTTCGGCCATACATATGGGGGGTTCAATTTGTTGCATTTTGGCCCCCTTATCAGCCCCTGACGGATATACGTCGAATTACCAGTAACCCTGTATATTTTTATAGACATTACGTAGGGGCTTGTAGAATGCATTTTTAGCTTGGATGTTGGTATGTTTAGCCTAGATCGGTGTCTAAGTGTGTACTGTGATTGGATGTCTTCGCGTTTTGTGTAGAACTCCTGATGCTTACGGACAAATTTACATGTTTCTAAAATGTAAATACTGGGGAGGGTTAGAATATGATGTTTTAGAAAGTAGGGTTTGCAGCTGTCAGTTTGATCAATGTTTACCAAGATTCTAATTAATTTCTTTTAAGGTAAACCTGTACCATTACCCCAGAGAGTTACGCCGTAGCTAAGCCTTGCATTGGCGTACATTGTTACATATTACCATCAATATTACCAGTAATTTATTACCAATATTATTACCAATATTTTATTACCAGTACTTACCTACAATATTGTTTGCAGAACTCTTCAAAATGTAGGGACCAGCTGATTTATTTTCGCGATTTTATATTTGTTCCCATAGTAAAATTTGTTCATAATAATGAGTACAATGACCCCTTAAGGCGCGGCGCCCACTTTCGGTGGGCATCGGGCGACTTACGGCAGCTTCGGGCGCCTGAGAGCTGCTTCGGGCTGCCTCGACGGTCGTAAGCATACCTGAGGACGCCGAGGCTGTCTTCGGGTAGCTCGGGTGGCATTTTCGTGGCAGACACGTCGCAGAACAGTCCTAACGTTCACCGTTCAAAATTTTCATAATTCATCCTATAGAAGTCGTAAAGAACAATGGCAAATCTCCTTACTTAAAATTGTCTGGAATTAAATTGAAGCATCCCGTAGTAAAAAATATGTCTAAAGATTCGGCGTTAGTAGCAGAATCTACAAGCGAGTCTATTTTAATTCGAAAAAGCCGGAAAACAAAGATATAGGAGTTTGAATTTTTAGGTTATGAATAAAGTGAACACGAACCTATAGGTAACTTATGAATGATAAATTAAAATGATATCAAACAAAAACTGATATTACGGACAAATGAAGTAAACCTAATTGATTTTTTTCTATTATGAAGTTTGTATTAATAGAAAACCGAATAAACACAAAACACGAACGAAACGCAATACGCAGAGGAATTCTATACTTTCTGTAGCATCAAACTGTCAATCAGTCACTGTCAAAGATGAAAGTAGAGATGTGCAATTAAAATCAATGTAAAATCGATACAACGTTGAATCGATCCTATGCTCCTTGTGTTGGATTTAAAAGTAATATTACATACATATCAAATCAAGTTGATTAGAGATAGAATAACTGCATTTAAATAATTATTTTAATAATTCAACCAACCCTAGAATCACCTAGATCAGTTGAATCGATCGTTCATTTAATAATCGATACAGATAATAACATTCATACTGATTGTACGTGTAACACCACTATCTATGACAGCAATTCGCATAAGTATCTCGATCGGAAGCAATTGATATACTTTTAATATTATAAATTAACTCCGGCTTTTAAGAAATAAAGTGAAAAATTGAAAAATCATAAAAAAATAATCCAATTTGTTTCGTTTTTGTGATATCTACGGTCGCTAAAACAAAACCAGACATAATTCTGCCATTCTTCTTTGCGAACGTCATATCGTTAATCATCTTCTTCTTCTTCAGCAAGATGAACAATGAGAACTAAGTCCCAATCCACCATTATAAATACACGCACAACTGTTTTCACGTAACGTTACGACTGCTCTGCAACGTGTCTGCCACCCGAACTATTCTAGTTTTGCCGAAGCTACCCGAAACCAGCCTCGGCGTCCTTTTACAAGTGACCGGTTAGGTATGCTTCCGACTGCCGAGGCAGCTCTCAGGCGCCCGAAGTTGCCCGAAGCCGCCCGAGCTGTACCGAACCGCACCAATGCCCACCGGTAGTGGGCGCCACACCTAAGAGGTTGATGGTGTTTTACCAATAACCCTGTATATTTTTTTATTTCACCAATCAAAACAGAGGACAGTAATATAACGGGTATAGAGAGCCCCCTTGCAGAATTTATTGAAGACCGCTAATGTCATTTGATCGGATAAATAGCGCCATCTATTATCGCCATCCACAAACTTGTAATATGTATAGCTATAGCTAGCTTGTATTGTACTACATGCAATAGTGGCTATACTTTAGCTTTCTTAATAATTTGCTTGTTTTTAATTTGATAAAGTTTTACTTAATTTAAAATCAAGTTTTTTTACCTTGCCAAACTGACGCAAATGGACCAATATTGTTTTGATGCAATATTCGTCAATATGGTTTTGTTTTCCCTTTAAACTTGTATTGGACAGTTATAAAGTTGTGTTAATGTTGGCTGCAGAAAGATCAATTCGCTTGCCTCAAATCTAATAGCTCTTCTATACTATTCAAACGTAACACGTAACAAAATCCGAGAGATAGCCGGAGTCAACAAGAAATAACTCAAACTCAAAGCATTTATTTCAATTAAACCATTTACAGGCACTTTTGAATTGTCAAGTGGTCGGTCAGTCAGAAATATGAAGCTAGTTGCCCATTCCAAAGCGTAGTAGGTACCTATGGAGAAGAACGGGCAAGAAACTCCATGGACACTCTTTTAAATTATATTGTTACATAAATATTAGTTACATCATTAATCTTGTATATAGGTATAATTATATGTGAGAACGATGTAAATAAGACGTACACATTGAGTGTCCAGTGTACAGCAAATATAAATACAAACAAAACAATCCATAATAAAATAATTAAAAATAAGCCGTGGTGGCTAAGAGACGACCAGTCCCAACTGACAGCGCCCGTTCACGAACATGACGCATGGATCAGCACCATTCAGCTCAACCATTTTGAAGGGAGCTAAATGATCCAACACGCGCCACCGTCAGCGAGACATTTGAGTGAGCATGACATCTATCAGCCGCCAGGGCACATTCAAGCCAATGAAAGACATTACCCGGTAAATGGTAGCTCGATAGTACATAGTACTCACACTTGTCCTATGCAATTATATAATACAAAGGAGATTGAGTTTATACAAAGCAAAGGTAAGGAAATTGGAAGAACATCGTGCTAAGAAATCAAAAGTTTTCACAGCTCAAAATGTGGAAACGTATCTAAACGAAACCCCTGACCACAGCTTGCCAGAAAAGTAAGTAAGTACCTAGGTACCTACTCGTAATGTTGGAATTTTTTGTACCTAAAATAGCTACGTACTTCAATCAAATCTAAGAAAGTGTATAACTTGTAATACATAATAGGTAAGTACTTAAAATATAATTAAAGCACGTAACTTACCTCCCTACTTACTAACATACCTGTCTATTTTTGTTACAGATGGCCTTGATTTTTGGAGTGAATGGCGTTTGTCGTGGAAATGAACTCTTAAATATTAAAATCGAAGATATCGCAAAACATTCAGATTTGTTGCTGGTAAATTGGCCAGATACAAAATCAAAGAAAGAACGGTCATTCGTAGTCCGTTGAGAAAACGTAAGAATTGTCGAAAAGTACCAAACTCTACGCCCCTCTAATTTAAAACACTAACAGATTTTTCGTAGCTTATAATAATTTTATTTATTTATTTATTAAAAATCTCCCTTACAACTATCATTACAGGTATGTCCCTAATGCGATATTTACAATATAAAACTATGAACAACGTAAAAAATAAACTAGTACTACTTATCATAGCTTTTGTACTAAGTTTCAACTATAAAACACAATATTTATTTAAATATAAAACAACAACTTTTAGCCTACCTACTCTAATCTACACTATAACATAAACTAAATTTGAATATAAAACAACAACGTTTAGCCTACTCTAATCTACGCTATAACATAAACTAAATTTGAATATAAAACAACAACGTTTAGCCTACTCTAATCTAATAACATAAAATAAATAACAGTATTTTTGCGAATTCACTCTTAGAGCATGTAAATACATCGATCTTGACGTGAAGATCGTTAATAACCCGAATTGCGCGGGTCAATGGTGTTTTAGCGAGGAGGGTGGTCCTGGCAACCGCCACGGCCAGCAGCGGCGGGCGACGCCGCCTCCAGACATAGCGATCCGGTACACATAAACTCAGGCGCTGCAGCACTCCTGTCAATGGCAAGTGCACCAGGCAAGTCATTGGCAAAAATAAGATCAGCACCATGCCGAAAAAGATTGCGAAATACATGAAATTCACAAATGCCGAGCTCTACACGGGCCATTGTTTCAGGAGAACATCGGTTACTCTATTGGTGGTTTAAGGAGCAGACTTGACCCAGATTGAAAGTCACGGTGGATGGAAATCTGATGTAGTAGCGTAGCATTGAAAATTCTACCCAGATTAAGTATAAAATAAGCTGCCGCATTGGTGACAACATAAAACTAAAAACACCGTCGATTACTGATCCTTGGACACCTTTGTCACCGCAACCATCCACATCAAAACACTATTCATCAAGCCCGCTGTTTCAAGCACCACCTTGTAATGTTTGTATTTTTTATTTACGTTTTGGCTTATTTTTATTTAGATCTTATGTTATACGTTCTCTCCAATTATCTGCATGGCCATTGTCTGTAGTTTAACCACTCCTAGGCCTCTTTATTTTAAGTTATTTAGATTTTCTCATGCTCTCCCAATGTTTGTTTACCTTTTGTAATGTCAGATAATGACAAGCCTAGGTTTTATTTTTAATGTATTGCTAGAGCTGCCAGTAGGTAAGGTTGTATAGGTCTTAGACCTTATTATAAACTATTATTCTTCTTTTATGTTCTAGAATCATTGTTAAAAATCTTATATGTCAACCGATCCGAAAAGGAAGGGAGCCGGGACCGTCAGACCAGATTACTCTTGGTGCTCGCCTTGGCAGGAGGTCCTGAAGTTATATAGCGCTCGGTGGGAGGGCTGTGCCCTCTGATAGTGTGAGCTGTGCTTGAACAAACCAATCTACTCGTCCTTCTACACCGGACTATGTTGGAAAAACGCTAGACCGGCGACGGCTACCCTTGGCGTCAGTTCTGGATACTGACGCAAGAAGATTACGTCGTGGTCTACAATAAACTAGTGACGCCGATGGCTGGTAGATCTGAGCCCTCTGCCTGCCTCCTCTACCACAGCCTGCCCCTCCGAGGTCGGTGACATGGTCTAACTCAAGGACCCTCTTTTAACAACCTGCGAGCCTCTCTAGAAGAAACGCTTGGATCTTCAAACTTATACCCGGTTTCCCTGACTTTCTATTCTACATAAATTATATTATTTTACCATTTCTTCTTTTTGCTTTTTCTTTTAAGCCGGGACTCCTCCAGTACTGGTGACAGTTACCTCCTTGACCTTACATTTTCCCCCTCCCGGGAAAATGTAACGTTACAACCTTCACCAACTTTAACGATCTAAAATGGTCCTCAGCAGACCCAAGTTTCTGAAACTTTACTCAATAGCGGTACGCAAATAAACTCCACCTCCATTTCAATAAATGTACCGAATAAAAACAAATTTGTCTTTCCACAACACTGGTCTAATGTATCAAACATTAGGTACCTTTAACTTTTAATTGTTTTAAATAGGTAACTCAAAACTCCCTCGCTCTACTCGGAAGTGAACACTAGAATCCTTCGTTACGCTCAGGATTCAATACGGCGCCCGCGACAGAAGATACTGCTTTATCCCCTTGGTGCATAATCTACTATTTTAGGGTAGAGGGTTCTCCTTACTACGTAAAGTGGGGATGCTATGTTTTTTCTCGTCTACAATGGTGTGGAAGTCGTTGGAAAGGTCGTTCAAAAATATTGCGGGTGTGTGTAAACCATTTTTCCATTCAGGGATCCGTTTGTGAAATATTAAGCAAAGTGCACATTTTTGTTAGAGTCAAGTGTCCCTCCCCTAGCTGCCAATGGTTGTTTTTGGATATGTGAAAAAACTCACGACAGAAGTACCTTTATATAACACACACACTTTATATTTTTTCAGACTTAACAATGTTAAGTCTGTTCTTGGGATACATTTCAGCCCAACTATGGAACCCTTAACACAACACGGACACGCACAACATCCACACAAGGTCTTCAGGTCCCGAACTAGGTAGAGCCTGTCCTACGGTAACCTGATGACTGATATACATACTTATATACATAATATACACACCCAGATACAGGTCAAACAGACATGTTCATACACACAAATGTTTGACTTGTCCGGGGATCGAACCCGGGAACAGCGGCTCAGAAGGCAGGGTCGCTACCAACTAGGTACTCCAACCGGTCAGTCATTAATCAGGTATCCAACCTTCATTTACCGCGATATTAGTTCACGGACCTACTTGGGATATTATCAAATCTATAGCAGAGTCGGCAGTAGCGGAAATAATGAAATGGCAAAATTGTAATCTTCTTACCTGAAACATAAACAAAACCTGCTACATCCCATTTGCAATTAGGCGAAATACCGCACCGTCGTGTGACGGTGCGGTATTTCAATTACTGCCCATTCATGCTCTAACCGATCAGCACCATGCCGTTGTCCAGCACTAACTAGAAGTGATAACGTTAAGTACTTCGGAGTCCACATAGATGACGGACTTACATGGAAAAAACATCTTGGCGCTGTCACGACTTGAACTTTGCGCCGCAAACATATATTTAAATCCCTCTGAAACTCTGCTAATGCCGATATATTGAAAATGGTGTATTATGCACTATGCCAATCAGTCATAGGATATTGCATCTCCGTATGGGGTGCTGCATCGAAAGGTTGCATCCTGAGGGCAGAGAGAGCACTAAGAGCCGTACTAAAAGTAATGACAAGGAAGCCCCATAGATACCCAACAACACAGCTGTACGCAGACTGCAAGGTTCTTACAGTCCGCCAGCTCTTTGTGCTTCAATCTGTCCTTAGGAAACATAGCAACCTTCCCCCGTCAAACCCAAAAAAGCGTACAAACCTTCCCCCAGGCACCCAACACACCTTGTCGAGTTGGGTGCCGTCGTGGGCCGGCTCCTCCCTCGCCCTGTGTTGTTGCTGGGGGATCTCAACGCCAAGTCTGCGGCGTGGGGATATCCTGTGACCGATGCTAGGGGCGAGGTGCTGGAGGAGTGGGCGGTCACGACTGGCTTGACCGTCCTAAATCGGGGCTCGGTCCACACGTGCGTGCGGCAGCGGGGTGGCTCTATAGTGGACGTCTCGTTCGCTAGCCCCGCTGTCGCGAGCCGTGTCCGCGACTGGCGTGTCGCCGTGGAGGTGGAGACGTTGTCGGATCACCGATACATCCGTTTCGACGTCTCCGCCCAGACCACCGGTGGCCGCGGTTCGATGACCCCGCGAATGGACGGTCCGCGCTGGGCGCGTAAGCGCATCGACAGGGAGCTTCTCGAGGAGGCCGCTATTGTCCAGGCCTGGTTCCGGGAGTCGGCAACGAACGGACCCGTCGACGTCGAGCAGGAGGCGCTGTGGTTCCGCGGGGCGATGACGCAAATCTGCGACGCGTCCATGCCCCGGGTCCACGCACAGTCAGCAAGGCGCCAGGTGTACTGGTGGACCGCCGAGATCGCGCAGCTGCGCGTCGCGTGCGTGGCGGTTAGACGCCAGTACACCCGATACCGGAGAAGACATCGTCGGGTCCCTGACGAAGAAGCCGCGCTGTACGAGGTGTACCGCGCGGCGAAGGAGGCTCTGTGGCTGGCCATCGGCGAAGCGAAAACGCGAGCCAGGGAGGAGATGTTGGAGACTCTAGACGTGGATCCGTGGGGGCGCCCTTATCGCGCGGTCCGAGGGAAACTTCGAGCCGCTGGAGAAAGCAGTCGCAGCCCTCTTCCCGGCGAGAGCGGAGCACAGTCCGCCGCCGATGGCTGTGCCCACAGCCGCAGAGCCTACAGGAGAGAACGCCATCAGCGTCCCAGAGGTGACACGGGCAGAGATGGGGGCAGCCGTGATGCGGCTCCGGGCCAAGAACGTGGCGCCGGGGCCCGATGGGATTCACGGCTGCGTGTTTGCCCACGCTCTGAAGGAGCTTGAGCCCCAACTGAGAGGACTCTACACAGCGTGTCTTGAGCGGGGCCAGTTTCCCACTTTGTGGAAATCTGGTCGTCTGGTCCTGCTCAGGAAGGCGGGGCGCCCTGCCGACTCGCCGTCCGCGTACCGGCCCATAGTGCTGCTAGACGAGGTGGGTAAGCTGTTTGAGCGTATTATCGCAGCCCGCCTCGTCGGCCACTTGTGCAGAGAGGGGCCGGACCTGGACGACAGCCAGTTTGGTTTTCGGCACGGGCGCTCCACCATCCACGCTGTGTCGCGGGTGAGAGTCCTGGTGGAGGAAGCGGTGTCCCGGGGCGGGGTGATGTTGGCGGTGTCCTTGGACAACTCCAACGCCTTCAACACCCTGCTCTGGAGTTGTATTCGGGAGGCACTGCGCTATCATCGGGTGCCTCCCTACCTCCGCCACATCGTTGGGGCTTATCTGTCGGAGAGGTGTGTCACCTACGTGGGACGCGATGGCGGAAACCAGCGCCGCATGTCGTGCGGTGTTCCGCAGGGTTCGGTCCTAGGGCCGCTCCTGTGGAACATCGGGTACGACTGGGTGCTGAGGGGCGAGCTCCAACCGGGCGTAGACCTGACTTGTTATGCAGATGACACGCTGGTCACTGCCCGGGGGAGCTCGCACAGGGAGGCAGCGTTGCTGGCGACGGCTGCGGTCTCACAGGTGGTGGGCCGCATACGTCGCCTAGGCCTGGAGGTGGCCCTCAGCAAGTCGGAGGCTATGGTGTTTCATGGCCCCCGGCGGGCGCCACCACCCGGCTCACACATCGTGGTCGGGGGGGCTCGGATCGCTGTCGAGTCCACCATGAAGTACCTAGGATTGGTGCTCGACAGCCGATGGGACTTCAGGCCCCACTTCCGACGGGACTTCGGGCCCCACTTCCGACGGCTGGCGCCCAAGTTGCTGGGCGCGGCTGGCGCACTCGCAACTCTGCTTCCCAATCTGGGGGGCCCGAGCGCCGCCTGTAGGCGGCTCTACGTGGGGATCGTGCGATCCATGGCCCTGTATGGGGCCCCGGTGTGGGCCTCTGACCTGACGGCCGGCAGCATCGCTGTTTTGCGAAAGCCGCAGAGGGCGATGGCCGTCAGAGTCATCAGGGGGTATCGCACGATCTCCTACGAGGCGGGCTGCGTACTGGCCGGATCCCCGCCCTGGGACCTTGAGGCGAAAGTACTCGCGTCATTGTATCAGTGGCGCGAGGAAGCGAGGGCGCGGGGCGAGGGACCGATGCAGCGACACATGGACCTGCGTCGGTCTCAGCTTCGCGAGGTCCTGGTGGCGGAATGGCGGGACAGGCTTTCACGCCTTACCGCCGGCCTCGTCACCATCGAAGCGGTCCGGCCGGTGCTCGAGCGCTGGCTTGGGAGGAGGCACGGCTCCCTGTCGTTTCGGGCGACGCAGGTGCTCTCGGGGCATGGTTGCTTCGGGAAGTACCTGGGTCGCATAAACAGGGAGCCGGACGCCCGGTGTCACCACTGCGTCGACTGCCGGGAGGACACGGCGTGGCATACGCTGGCAGAGTGTGCCACTTGGGAGGAGCCGCGCCGTGCCCTCATCTCAGAAGTAGGCAGTGACTTGTCGCTGCCGGCCGTAGTCGAATCGATGGTCGGCCAGCGCCGAGTCCTGGGACGCGGTGGTCTCCTTCTGCGAAACAGTCGTCTCGCAGAAGGAGGCTGCGGAAAGGGAGAGGGAGATCTCATCCACTCACCCGGCCCGCAGAAGGCGCACCGGGCGTCGGCGGAGGGCGGACAACGCCCTCTTCCAGCCCCCCTAAATGGGTCCAGGGACGACGAACTCGGGGACGTCCGTCGCTACCCACACACCAGGACCCGAGGTGGCGGCGCGTAGTGTTCCACGCGCGCCCCTCTTAGACGTCACGGGGGAGTCAAACACCTCACTCCCCCCCCAGACCCAAAGACCCGAAGAGGCACCAGTCGGGGGTTGCGGAAGGATCGTACGTTCCCGCGACCCCCGGCGTAGGTGTGAGATGGAACACCGGGGTGGTTTTTAGTCAGTAAGAGTCTGACAGACCCCGCCGCCCGCCCCAGGGCGGCGGACATCCATGAGGATTTTCCAGCCCGGAAACAAAAAAAAAAATAATATAAAAAGGCACCCAACACAGGACAACGTTCGCGCAGCATCAGTATTATGTAATTAGCGCCTACGTTTACAAAAAGATTACTAAAGAACTGATTAGCTTAGACCTCAACAAACACCACCTAAAATTAAAAGTGACAGAATGGCTACCTATACAGGACTATGCCGCAACGGAGACTTTACTTACCTACATCGCCTAATATGCACACACCCATCTCCATGCTTGCACGAATACTTCTATCCTCGCATCCATATACACTCGCTCATACAACTCCCTCACTCAGTTACACACCAACACCACATCACCTACATATCCACACTCACACACAAACACCTACAATCACATTAATTCACCCTCTCCCTTGCACTCTCACATACTCATACATACGAGTAATTAAAAAAACTAAAGTAAATTATAACTTTTTTCCCTTCTGAAGGCAATTGACACAGTCCACTCACACATCCATCCGTTGCGTAGCGTGTGCTAAGTTAATATAGGCACGTTACGTAAACGAAATACAGACACCCACCTCTTTACAGGCGCCTAAACACACACGTGAGTGCGCGGCGCGGGCGGCGATTCACGTAGACGCTGAGCGGTGTTACACAGTACAATACCGCTCACACGCACACGACGGCTTATTAGCCCGGACCGTGACCGGCTAGCTCTAGAAGCGGGACGGGCGGGAGCCACACACCCTATTCTGTAGGAGCGTCGAGTCGGCACCTTCGTCGCTGGTCGTCCCCCGCCGAGCCTCCCCCAGGTTACTGGGGGTTTCCCCTGGCGGGGACAGATCGCCGAGGTGTCGTGAAGATAGCGGCGCTGTGAAACAGCACCGTGGCGCGCCTACACAAAAACACATAGCAACCACTCACACGGGCGCGTATTATCTATTGGAACTTCATTGTGAAACACTGTCAAACTCAAACTCAAAGCATTTATTTAAAATAAACCAATTATAGGCACTTTTGAATTGTCAAGGGGTCGGTCAGTCAGAAAGATGAAGCGAGTTGCCCATTCCAAAGCGTAGTAGGTACCTATGGAGAAGAACGGGCAAGAAACTCCATGGACACTCTTTTAAATCAAAATATTGTTACAATAAAGTGGTTACATCATTCATGTTGTAATTATACATGTGAGAACGATGTAGAAAGACGTGGACGTTAAAAGCGTCCGTAATAAAAAGATAAAAACAATTATGGAATTAAAATAAGCCGTGGCAGCTAAGAAATGACCAGTGCCTACTGACGGCGCCCGTTCACGAACATGACGTATGGATCAGCAATCAGCACCATTCAGCTCAACCATTTTGAAGGGAACTCAATGATCCAATACACGCCACCACCAGCGACACATTTGAGTGAGCATGACATACTCTCAGCTGCCAGGGCACATTCAAGTCAATGAAAGACGAACCCAGTAAGCTTTATAGTGGGTACATAGTGTCACACATGTGCTATGCAATTATACAACACTAAGAGATTTAATTTCTACAATGCAAAGATAGGTTGTACAATCTTCATCAGCTCCAACATTATTTTCGAATGCTAATTAATTAGTTTACGCGCCCTTGTGGAGCAGGACCAGCCCTGAGCCAAGCATTTTTGTCAGCAATATAATCCCCCAACTTATAATATGCTTGGCTGTATAGTGTGCGTGTTATACAAGATTTAAATTTCCTTTCATTCTGTTGGAGTGTGTGGGGAGGTATTTTATTGTAACATTTTAAACAGTACCCCATGAAGGATGAGTCTACTTTAGCCAGTCTGAAACCTGGTTGAACTAATTGGTCCCTATTTCTAGTCCTATAATTGTCTCTCACCTCTTTTACTGAAAATATTTAAATTTTTCCTTACGTACATGTTGTTTTCATAAATATATTGACAAGGTACCGTCTTGATGTTAATGTCTTTAAACAGTTCCCTTAGAGAATCGCGCCTGCGGAGGCTGTATATTGCTCTGATAGCTCTTTTCTGCAGAATAAAAATAGACTCAATATCGGCAGCCCGTCCCCATAATAAAATACCGTAAGACATGATACTATGAAAATAGCTGAAATAGACTAGCCTCGCGGTATCTACATTAGTAAATTGACGGATTTTTCTTACAGCATATGCTGCTGAACTTAGCCGTCCTGCAAGAGATGTTAATTGAGGACCCCATTGCAGCCTTGAGTCTAGCGTTATTCCCAGGAAAACAGTTTCATCGACAAATTCTAGTTTCTCGTTATTCAATTCTATGTCACAATCACTATTTTTAACATTCGGTAAAGCAAATCTTATGCATTTCGTTTTTTTCCCATTTAATACTAAATTATTAACAGTGAACCAATTACGTACCTGCAGTAGGGCATTATTTACGTCGTCAAGATTTGATGCACGTCTATTTATCTTAAAGATTAAAGAAGTATCGTCAGCAAATAACACCATTTGTGGTTGGTTTTTAAATAAATGGGGTAGATCATTAATATATATACTAAAAAGAGGAAGGGACCTAATATCGATCCCTGTGGAACACCCATTTGTACTTTTAAATGAAGTGAATTGACACCATTTATTTGCACCTTTTGTTGTCTATCATTTAAATAAGATTGTACTAAACTAAGCGCGAGTTTACCTAGTCCGTAATGCTCAAGTTTTAAGAGCAAGATTTCGTGATCAACGCAGTCAAATGCCTTGGAGAGGTCACAAAAGATCCCTTTGGCATCTTGGGCCTCCTCCCACGCTGTAAATATGTGTTTTAATAAAGTGACACCGGCGTCAGTCGTACAACGTCCTTTGGTGAAACCATATTGCTGACCGTGTAAGATTTTGTTGGTGTTAAATTACCTTTTCGAACACCTTGCTGAATACTGGCAACACAGATACTGGTCTCTAATTGTTGGTGTCTTTGCTGTCCCCAGATTTAAAAAGTGGTATAACCTTACTGTATTTCATGAAATCCGGGAAGACTCCTTGATCTACACACAAATTAAATATTAAAGTCTGTCTCTGTGTCTGTGTCTCTGCCTGTCTCTTATGATACAGGATACCCTAGTATATGAGACAGAGTTTAGAGTTTAATCTATTGTGTACAGATTTCTGATTTATCCATTGTTTAATGTAAATGTCCTCCATAATAAATTCCAAAATTGTAAACTTATAGTACAAATTATTATCTGTATTTTTGGGAAATAAAGATATTTATTATTATTATTCTTTATGTTTACGTATCTCGGGACCATGTAGTCCCGGTCCTTTGGAAGGCGTACGAGGGGCCGAAGCCAACTTGCAGAGGCCTCTTAGACAATTTGAAATGGAATGAGGTACCACCGACGATTATGTTAGCGCGGGGAGCAATAAAAGAGTGGACTGTATTTTAACTGGCAATGGTTTATTGCCGTTCTTATTAACAACGTAAGACTTTCCCGGAAAAACAGTTAATAATATAAATTAAGAGAGGAGTATCGTCCGTCGCGGTGGAGTCCGTTGAAGCGAGTGGTCATCGGGCCGAGCCATGTCGCCGCCGCGCCGCGTCTCAACTCGCCGATGATGCGCTGATCACGCTGCCTGCGCATGCAGACCGCGTGCAACGTGCTGTGTTGGGTTCGATTCCCAACATGCTGCTCGGGTTGAAGCGTAGACTTCAAAATTCTGGAAGGGGGCAAATATTAATGTATACCCTTGTTGTATTCACCGCCCGCGCCAGGGTCAACACTTAAGCCTCTTCCAAATATGCTGCTGCCAAAGCTCTGCAGGTGTGTCACACTGCCATCAGAGACCTGTGGATGAGAGTAGAATTAAGTGGCCGTCCAATGGAAACAAAAGGAATGACAGTGGAATAGTTGAGGGGTTCTGAGGGAAGAGGAATAAGCGGATAGGAGTTTAAACCAGCTTTTATTTGAGTGAGGCAGGTAGCCATTTCTCATAACAAGCAAGCAATTAAAAAGTATAGATAAGAGAATAATGCTAAGAAGTTAGGAAGCGTATAGTGGATTCCGACAAATGATTGAAGAGCGGATAAGTAAGCTTCACTGATATTACAGCAATGAGTTCGATATGACTGGCTTGTGTTGAAAGTTGTCAAAAATGATTTAATGAACTTGAAATCTCCTTCTTTAGTCATTGGAAATCTCTGCTTCTCCTGTCTGTCAGCGTCACTGTCTATCTAAAAAAAGTACTCTGTGGTCACTGTCTCAGCGTATACAATGCTACAATACACAAATTAATACTTTGTGTATTACATTACAAGTAAGGACACATCTAATTTATTCATAGGATAACACAGTATAAAAATGAGGACAAGCAAATAAAATGTAAATTGTGTAAACTATGAAATAAAGAACATTAAGAAATTATGATCAATGGATAACTAAACTACATAAAGAATCTACTTATGAATTATTGTTAGTATGTAGGTACAACAGAACAAGAAACCAGTACTGGATGATTGTGTTTCTCGTTATGATTGGACATTGTGGGCAAAGTGGCACCAGCCCACAACAAGGATGAACAACTGATGGAATCAGCCTTCAGCCCGCAGGAAACAAAATTCGCCGGATGGTTTGCCGACCGTAGGTATAAACAATATTTCGTGAAAAATTACTACGAAGACAGCTAAGCGAAGACTCCCTATTTTTGTACCTATATTTGAAGACAGAGCCTTTAAGATATTGAAGTGACATGAACCGACCCTTTGTGTTTTGAAATGAACCGCCCAAGACTGAAGGGTTTTCCTTCAGCGGCATGGTCACCACAAGCGTCCGTCGTCCTTACGAGTGGCGTATTTCTTAGAGCCCTGCTTACAGGAACGCTTCTCAGTAGATAGAGAATGCTTGGCTGCGATGTTATTTGATACCGAGAAACAAGATAAGACTGGATCGGCGTCCACGTTTAAAAAATGACAAACGGGAGAAGAAAAGTGTGATTTATGACGGGCAACGGACCCTGACACTAGCCATCCCAGTTTTGTTTCATATAACTTGGGCTGATTTTTACCCAAGTCTATGGAATTAGTGCATAAGACGGACCAAAATACTTCGGCCCCAACTAAGATGTCTATTGCTGACGGTATATTAAAAGAAGGGTCAGCTAGACTTATTCCCATAGGAAGAGGAATGTTATCGATGTTTATGAATGAAGACGGTAGGTATAGCTTTAGTGATCTGAGGTAAAATATGGCAGTCTACAGTACGTTTATAATCGTTCTAAGCATGGACATGATAGTAAGACTGCAAGACTGTGTACCTACTACGAGACGAATTATTATTTATACCTGTCACGATGGCGTTCTCACTACGTCGTGAAAAACCCAGCTTACCGCAAAATGACTCAGCAACGAAGTTACCCGTGCTACCGTTGTTGAGCAGTACTCGGGCAGTGTGCACGTCGCCCTTGCTGTCAACCACTCTCACAAGCGATGTGGAAAGCAAAACATTCGGAGCAGTAGCGAACTGCTGAACGTTTGTTGTTCCGGCAAAGTTATTGACAGGGATATCCGGCTCGAAGGACCAATGTTAGCGCGGGGAGCAATGAAAGAGTGGACTGTATTTTAACTGGCAATGGTTTATTGCCGTTCTTATTAAGTCAATACCGGATTCATACTGTAGTGGTGACCGCTGCTGGTTTATTATTTATCCTTAAAAACTAATTGTAACACTACACATTTGCTTACCCTAACTCATGAAATAATGTTCGTTTAAGGCGTTAGGTATTATGTACCTACCTACCTTTCTGTATACTGTGTAGGTACCTACTGTTCACAATCAGTATATTATTAACTTCTAGTAAAAACAATTATTCCCGTTCAACGTTAGCCTCGTGCTACTTTGCCGTGCAACGTTACCTGCGCGTAACTGTTGAACAAGCTAAGCAGAATTATGTACAATGAACTCCAGAATTAATTGGATCCCACGCGTGCCACCGACGGTTTGTTAAAAGTTGTAACAACACACGCGTGTGAGCGGCAGCGTGACAGGCTATCAGGGTGGCGGGTACCCGCGGACAACTTGCGTGAAAACCTTCGATGTCGGCGCTGGAATGAACTGCCACTTTTTTTCCTTTTCGCAGAACTGCTGGGCTGGAAAACGCTGAGTATTAGTTCGTTCACATAATATGTACCATAGTTGCTGCGTTGTAATTTCATCAAAAAGTTATATATAAGTAATTTATTTATTATATCAACAACACAAACATTTACAAATAACAGAGAACAGAGACATCGACTAGTATTTACGTCAATTACAGACGTGCACAGCATTCACAACAAAATAGAAGAAAAAACACAGTATTCACGTTACAAAAATAAAAAAAAACAAAAACAATATTAGAACAAAAACTAGCTAAAATCTCGGTAGTAGAGAGAATAAATACCCCTCCCCGAGCTACATAAACATTGACAATTTTTTTTTGTATGTTTTCTTGTCTTCAGTCTTCCTCTCATTTATAATCTTAGATCTAAAACGCTTGGGATGGTCGTGGAAGATATCCAAATCATAAAGATTGCAAAAATTGTTGTACGTCGACGTTAGACTAGCCATCGGAGCATTCATGCGTAAGTTGGTTTTACAACGAGGGACATTGAAAAAGGACGTGCATTTTCTTCGAGCATTAAGTTTAGGCACGTTTATTTTAATGCGCTCGAGAAGTCCGTCAGCTTTAAAAGAACCGTCAACAATATTCCGCAAGCATAGTAAGTCTATCATGCGTCCGTCGGCGTAGCTGTAAGCTTGACATATGGAAGAAACGCAGTCATTCGTTATACGAGCATCTCGCACTGAAGCCAGTAGCAAGGAAAGCAAGTTGCCGCGTAAAGGATCGTTGAATTGACTCGATACGATTAGAATGGACCATATAATAAATAATAATAAATAAATATCGTCTGACATTGCACACAGCACCATCTAGTTCCAAGTTAAGCACTTAAGGCTTGTGTTATGGATACCAGATGGTTGATACACTACTTAAATACATTTTTTTCGTAAATTCATACATATTATAAATATACATCCATGACTCGGGTACAAATGTCCATATTCATCATACAAACATTTGCCCCTACCGGGATTCGAACCCAGGACCATTTGGTTTCGCTGACTACACTTAGCCACTGTAGCCACTACACCAAACGTGTCGTCAATAATACGGATATCCATATAATGCGGATTCCACATGACATTCCCGAACTCGAGTAAGCTACGTACCAGAACGTTATAAAGCACAATCTTGGAGGCTGTATGTCTAAAATCCTTAGTGTTACGTCTGATGAAACCCAACATTTTAGCAGCTCTTTGGACAATGTCATCACAACGCGGAACAAAACATAACCTTGAATCAAGAATCACACCTAGGTCACGAAGTTGTTCAACTACAGCAATCCCTACGGTATTGATGTGGTAACTTGATTCAAGCACCTTTCTCTTCCTTGTGAACCGAATATGCTGGCATTTCGAAGCGTTAAGCCTCATTCTGTTAGCACAGCACCATTCATAAATACGGTCCAGATCGGCCTGAATCAGTTCGACATCTGTCAAAGAGTCAACATGTCGCGAGATTTTTATATCATCCGCAAAGAGGAGACAGTGACAGTGACGAACACAGTCCAAAATGTCATTGATGAATAATAGAAACAGGATTGGGCCAAGATGGGATCCCTGTGGAACACCAGAAGAAGCAATGTATTTCTTAGATTCATAACCGGCAAGGATTTATTTATAACATACTAGCTGACCCGGCAAACGTTGTTTTGCCATATAAATTATTTCTAGGGAATTTCTAGTGTCCCTAGAAATAATTTCCAACCCTTATCACTTAGGGTATGAAAAATAGATAGTAGCCGATTCTCAGACCTACTGAATATGCATATAACATTTGATGAAAATCGGTCAGCCGTTTTGGAGGAGTATGGTAACTAACATTGTGACACGAGAATTTTATATATAAGATAAACGTCAAATTATATGACATGCAAACTTAATCTAAAGTAAGTCATTAAAGCCCTGGGGTCTAGCTGGTCATTAATGTGAATTGAATTTGGAACATTGGAACCTCAAGTAAAAATCGCATACAACCATTTTCTATAGAACATTCTAATCCCATGCATTTACCACTGCAACCTGCACTAAAAAACTAAATTGTTGGGATATCGAACTGGCCACCGAAAATAGAAACAATTAAAACAAAACGAAATACAAATAAACAAAAGGTGCGAATACTGTAAATCGCTTTGCTGTTAAACACCAATTTAAACTACACATTCTCACAAAAATGTCGAGTGTCGACGGTGATTTGACTCCGGCATTGCCATCTATTCGATGGTGGATTTATATATTATGGTCATCAATAAGCATTAAACATAACATTCAAATTAATACATATACCAAATTACTGGCATTTTTAAAATGGAAATCGGAAGGACATCGTGCTAAGAAATCAAAAGTTTTTTAAATGAAGCCCCTGACCACAGCTTGCTTGCCACAAAAGTACCTACCTAATGATTTAATTCTTACTTATACTTACTAACGGCCGCTCATGCATCGGTCGCTTATGTGCGATCTACTGAAGCGTTGCGTAATTTTTCGACGAGCCAAAATGTCGAGATTTCTGCGGTCTATCCAAGTTAAATATTATTGTAAACCTTTGTTAGGTGTATGTGACTATTATTACAATTATATGTGTCAATCAAATCTAAGAAAGTGTATAACTTGTAATACATAATAATTAATATAATTAAAGCACGTAACTCACCTCCCTACTTACTAACATACCTGTCTATTTTTGTTACAGTTGGCCTTGATTTTTGGAGTGAATGGCGCTTGTCTTGGAAATGAACTCTTAAACATTAAAATCGAAGATATCGAAAACATTCAGATTTTTTGCTGGTAAATTGGCCAGATACAAAATCAAAGAAAGTGCGGTCATTCGTAGTCCGAGAATACGTAAGAATAGTCGAAAAGTACCAAACTCTACGCCCCTCTATTCTAAAACACTAACAGATTTCTCGTAGCTTATAATAATGGCAAGTAATAATATTTATTTATTGGAACTAAAAAACACAAATTACAATAAAATTATGTACGGTAATGACTACATTAGTTATAGACTGTGTCGCAGCCATTAACGCCCATACAAAAATGTTTTATGCGTCAGTGCTCCAGGGTTGAGAAATTATTTTTAACTTAAAAAGAAAATAACAGAGGAAAATAACAAAAAATAATAAAAAGAAAAAAATATAATAGCAAAAAAGTATGTTAATCAATAGGCAAGCGTGTGTGTGGTGATGTGTTGTGCATGTGTGTGGGTGTGTTGTGTTGTGTTGTGCGTGCGGAGTGTTGTACGTGAGTGTGCATGTGATGTGTTGTGTTGTGCGTGTTTGTGGTGTTGTGTTGTGAGTGCGTGTTTATGTACATGTTACGTTTTAACTAAGTTTTCAAGCTCTTCATAAGTAAGAGTATGAAGCCATTTATCAACGGTGGCTCGACACTCTCTCAGATTAAATGAGTATATGTTACATACTCTCTAAGTGTGTGTGTGAGTGCACCAGGCAAGTTATTGGCAACAATAAGATCAGCACCGCGTCGAAAGAGATTGCGAAATACCCTCAGATCATATAAATATATGATCTGAGGAAATACCTCAAATTAACACATGCCGAGCTCTACACGGGCCATTGTTTCAGCAGAACATCGGCTACTCTATTGGCGGATTTAGGAGCAGACGTGACCCAGATTGAAAGACACGGTGGATGGAACTCTGATGTAGTAGCGGAGGGCTACTACATCAGACACTACTGTTACTGTTGTTAGTTACTGTTTAGCATTATACTTGAATTTCACTTGGAATTTTAATTAATATTTCATAGTTAATTTCATAATAATAGCTGTATTTGTATGTAAATTGCATGTTTAAATATTCAACACAATGTAAATTGTTTTATGATTAAGTGAAGTAATGAAGTTACGATGAAAATTCTTTATAGAATAAGGATAAAATAAGCTGTCGCATTGGTGACAACATAAAACTAAAAACACCGTCGATTACTGATCCTTGGACACCTCTGTCACCGCAACCATCCACATCAAAACACTATTCATCTAGCCCGCTGCCTCAAGCACCACCTTCACCAACTTTAACGATCTAAAATGATCCTCAGCAGACCCAAGATTCTGAAACTGTACTCAACAGCAATACACAAATAAACTCCACCTCCACTTCAATAAGTGTACCGAATAAAAACATAACTTTGTCTTTCCACAACAGTTGGTCTAATGTTTTAGATAGGTTTATTAACTGTTATTGTAATTTTCATAAATACTTCAATTCTAGTACCTACTATTGCTTTTTATTGTCTCGTAGATGGTGTGAAAAGTAGAGTATCCTCCTCGGGAATAAACGTGCTTTCGTCTTGGGCGAGCTTGAATCCCGAGCGTAACGAAGGATTCTTGTCTTAACTCCCTCGCTTTGCGCGGGAGTTAAGACAACTCAAAACTCCCTCGCTCCACTCGGGAGTGAACACTAGAATCCTTCGTTACGCTCGAGATTCAATACGGCGCTCGCGACATAAAACACTGCTTTATCCCCTTGTTGCATAATCTACTATTCCACTATGTCGTCAAGCTATTAAACCTTTATTTTTAGACACGATAATTTCGCATCACTATCGAGTGTTCCATCCTCCTCACAAACAAATATTGAAGTAAGCTGATATCTGTCCACTTGATTGTTTGTCCAGACGTTGCTAACTGAAGCCATGTGAAGCACTTATTTGTAAGAGATTTAAGCGATTGGAAATATAGTCATAGTACGCATCTTGAAATAACGTTTAGTCTTTATTTCAAGTAATTCCGTCCACTGGCACTGGGTCAAAGTTATTACAATTTATTATCTATCTATCTGTTTCTTTTTCACTCCATAAGGCGCTTCCCTGAGCAAATAACCTTGAGATTTCGTTCCCTCTTTGCCACACCTCACCTCTACAATACTTCGTAAAACACGACTAGCGCCATAACGGTTAACAACTAACGAATACACGTAAAAACCACATACCTTAGAATTCACAGACACGGCATTCAATAAAAATAAAAATCTTCAAAAGAAAGAAAGAATTGTTTATTGGCGCATAAAAATTTTTGGTCATGAATTCAGTGACTATACTTACGTCCATTAATACTTACAAATTTAATTCTAATAAAAGTTTAGTATTCATGATACTCTTTAATACACATTGAGCGGTGTTCATTTTTAGATTGACGGTGAGCTACCTATTGTACAGATAGTGATTTATGTAGAAAAATAAAATATAAACAACAAAGTACCTAAATTTTATTATCATTTATTATTTTTAAGTAGGTACCTATAATATTTGAACTATTTTCAAAAATTGTTTTGTAATTCAATAAACTCGCGAAAAAACTTTTTTTAACTTAGGTCACGGTCAATTGGTGACGTAACAAGTTCGCAATCACAACCACAACTGACAAAAAACGAAATCGAAATATTTACATGAATATAAACATAACTATCACTAGGTAGGTACTTAAAATAAAATACGCTATAATGTGTCTTATTTGTATAGAAATAAGGATGAATGGCGCGCACTAGTCTAAACAAGATGAGGTGATTTTCTAAAGTTACGAATAAGCATAATATTTATGCGATTTTATTTCTTATTTTGATAGCTATAAACCCGATTTTTTGACTGATTAGTACCGACCCGACCGACTCGCACGTCGTGTGCCCGAAGTAAGTACTTACACAGATTACGGTTCGTTTACTCGCGCCAATCGGGCAGCTTCGGAATACTTCGGGCACGGCCACAGATCCCCAAACTCGCAACCAGTACCTGCTCGCACCGCCGCCGAAAGCCGTAAGCCTTAAGCCGTAAGCTTAAAAATACTTGCGCAGGAAATGAATCCGTGCTTCTATATTAATAAGGAGCACAATCGTTTTTGCGAAAAGTACTTGGAATTTCAAAGTATTTTATTGTTGCAAATATGACTGTGCTCCTTATTTATATGACGACGTACATCGATATCTTATGCAAGTGTTTTTAATTTTGATGTGTTTCAGCTCGGCTCGCGCCGGACTAGCAAATATTTCCCGCCCGCACCAGGGCGAACTCGAAGCGAAGCTGTGGTTCGTGTAACGTAAATACAAGTCATCCCTACTATAGTCATAAAATAATTTGCTAATCATTTGTAAACACTTAAGATAGAGAGATATTGTTGTATAAGGTTTCTCTAAGTTTTATTGTGTGAACATAAATGGTAAAATAAATGAGTAGGTAATTGCTAAATAATCGTTAGCGATAAGTTTATTTATTTTATTTATAAGTTTATTTCAGAACATAATTCCATATACAATTGTTAGTGTAGCTTAAAACTATGTTAGTACCTTACACCTACTTAATTCAAGTTGGTCATTACCTTACATTAAAAAGGACACCACCAGAACTATGTACCTTATTCCAGTGCCCCACAATAGGACACTCAACCCTATCCATTATGGTTTTTAGAAGGTCGTTGGAGCTGCCCCTCACACGACGCATCAGGGAGGCCACTCCGCAAACATCCCCGATGCACTACAGTATCGCGGCAACCCCATCAACATCCTAAACCCATTATTGTAGAGGATCCGTAGGGCATTTTTATTTATTTTTTTTATTTTTTTTAAAAAAAAAACGTTGCCCCACACTAGGAATTTCTCCTGTATCGTGGGTGCGTTTACAAACATTGCATTGAAACCCTTCTGCGTATAGCGGTCCCACAGGCTGCATATGTACAATGTCTGGCAGTACGCATTAAACAGAGTAATTAAAAAAAAATGTGCATCTTGCAAACCTGCGCGCCAGCATATTGCATCTCACTGCCAATGCCCTACGTTCCCTCTCAATGTCCAAATTATCAGAGAGGTCCTCAGTGACCCAATGCCCCAGGTACTTGAATTTGGTGACCCTACTTACTGGAATTCCTCCAAATCTGACCGGTGCAATGGTAGTGGGAGTTTTATTGCCCGCCTTAAACACAAGTAGTTCACTTTTTTTGCAGTTGTACCTGAGGCCGTGTGACACTGCGTACCTCTCACATATGCCTAAGAGAATGTTGAGGGCTTTAACAGATGGGCTCAGCAGTACCATATTCTTAATATTATTATTTATTTAGTTTTACAATTTTAAGAAAACTTACAGACTAATACACGTATTACAACTGACAATTGCTAATTACCAGCTTCCATATTTATCATTAATTATCTACTGATAATGTGACGTGAGCGAGCAAGTGCGCTAGCTGTCGCGGTGACAATCGGCACGGGTCTCACTCTCGAGACCTTGCGGCACACTGGATTGGATCCCAGCGGATGAGTTACAGTAGTGAATACGCCCAGATTTTGGAGTAAAATCTGAATAAAATAAAATTTAAATCTTTTACTTTCAAAATGTTCATTATTAACTTCTATCCATTAGTGTCAATAGCAACATTACAATAATGCTTACTTCACGAGGAGATGCATGTTATCAATCATTATTTCTCATTTCTTTGTAAGCACATTAATTAAACAAATAGCCCTATAAAAACATTTATAAATCCTTTGTGGAATCTTAATCATGTAGAAATTTAATGTATTTTTTATTAGTTGGTATTTCACATACACAAATACCTTTTTACATAGACAATGACATGAATATTTATTGTATTAAGTATTATATTATTTTAATTATTGTGAATGTGAGGATTATGTGGGTCATTGTTCCAGATTTAATCATGTTCTGGCAGTTTGAGTAACTAATGCGGCCTACTCAAATGTCCTTTCTTTGGTATTGTTCGTCGAATCGTTGAGCTCCTTAAGTTCTGAGTTGAGCTGCACAATTGCTGACAATTGCGTGCACAGACTGGACAATAAGTCCACTCAATCTGTGTGGTTCTTTCCTCAAAAGACCATTTCAGACACCGATCTACATAGCCTTCACATGATCTGATCAAGATTCTGTCCGGACTTTAAAAGAGACAGAGACCTCTGAGTTTGTTTCGGCCTTTCTTCTCAGAGTAGTCAGATAGGAAACGCCGACCCCATCTAGTTAAAAAAAAATATGATTGACGTGTAAAAGTGTTTGTACAAACCTACTTACAGAAATAAAGTCATTTATCATTTATCATGTATAACTGGTAAACAGTGCATTCTGACATTTGCATATTAGGTACTAACTATAGGAACCGGTGCTTGTTATTTAATTCCCGCTCCATGCTTGATTAATTGATTATACAGAGTTTGCTTGCACAAAGAAAAGGACGATCGCTCAAACAGTAGATAAGCACCTTACCTAACTTGTAAGTAGTAAAGTCAGGAAAATTAACTGGTAAAAAAATCGGCTACCAACTTATAATGTCCGTATATTCAAGTCATAACTGTCTTTCTTTGGCAGTTGTATGAAATGACTATAATAAGGCAAATTAAAGTAAGAAGTCAATTTGCTTAAAAATGAATTCCCCTGGCTTTTACATAGGGATATATTAAATACAATACAAATGGAATTTATCATTCGCCAGAATCGGTTCAAATAGTTCAAACGCTACGCTTCCGTAGCCAATCGTCACGGACGCATGCTCGTAGCCGCGCGTCGTAGCACGCGTTTTGTCTACGCCGTAGCATGGCGTAGCGGGCGCAGAGCTGTCCTGTCACGTTGTTTATTTTGTAAGTTTGTGCATGCGAGCTTTTCGTTACATATTCAGGTTTCAGTTTAGTCGCTTTTCAATATTTCGTGGAAGCTCCACAAATATGTAGTGAGTACATAGAATCGTATGTCCTTTGAGCTTTGGTTGGGAAATAGGCACAATGCATTTCATTATTTATCTATACTAACTTACTGCGATCAACAATCTGTAGTTCTTGTCATTGACTCTTACTTACCTAATATTTCTCGGTGGCCCTTGTTTACATGCGAATGTTAATGATAAGATCAAATACGACATAATTATTTATTTGCTCAAACACTTCGATCAACAATATCAACTACTATTATTTATTATTTTAAAAAACATTGCCTCACACTAGGAATTTCTCCTGTATTGTGGGTACGTTTACAATCATCTAATAAACTCACACACACAAACATCCAGACCCGGAACAACTACTTGTAGGTCATACAAGTATTTGTTCCGTGCGGGAATCGAACCCGCGACACGCAGTGCAACTAGATAACGGGTCTCGTACAAAAGCTTAATGCTGTCCGGGTGAAAAAAGTTTAAAGCAGTTATAAGTTCAACCTAATTACAACCCTGGCACCTAGTAATAAAGTCGAGTTTACATTGGCTGTGTTTCAATCAAACTAAACAAAATAAGAGCTCACGTCTCAAGTGCGCTGTTATTTACCGAGACGTATTTAGTAGTCGGTATTGTTGATCAAAGCTCATAAATGAGCACAAAATATTGCAAAACAAATAGGCTAGGAATAAAATAGGTAATAATACATATTTTTTTCTCTTCCGTGATATTAATATTAACCTTCCACGTACCTACTAGAACCAATCTGAAATAAAAATCATGTCAACTCCCAAGTTGGCTACAAAACGGTTTAGCTACAATATATCCCGTTGACACACAGCACCTCAATACATGTCGATGCGATCTATTCGCACTCGAGAAGTACCTACTTACTTATAGCTAGGTATCTATAGTGCCGACAGCTCTCCGGATGCTGCAACTATTGTGGAGAGGAATGCAACTTACGACGAGTGTCACCAGATACGAGTAGATAAGAATGGCCAAATCTTCTTGAAGTCGTATTATATGAAAGAGCATTTACAACGCGACAGTAACATAACTATGTACTGTGTACTTATATGTTATAGGGGCTCGTGGCTCGATAATAACAGCGGCACGGGTCGATCTTCAAGGTTAAGCAACGCTTCTTGACGTCGATCCGTTGATGGGTGACCATCCTTACATACCGAGACCCCTCTGTGCCTGGGAAAGCACGTTAAACCGTTGGCTGTCATTTGTAGATATTTGACAGTCGTTAAGGGTCGTCAGAAGCCCAAAAGTCTGACAACACTGTAAAATACTGGTATTCAGTTTCGTCTGGACTGGAAGCACACACAAGCCCACACGGTATACCGCAACATAGTTGGAAAAGGGCAGACGATGTATACTTATAATGTGCTTTATTTTTAAATGTCGCCTATAGAGACGTTGTTTGATTGTTACGTACCGGTCCATTCTATAATATCTCAGACGTTGTTTGATTGTTACGTACCGGTCCATTCTATAATATCTCAGACGTTGTTTGATTGTTACGTACCGGTCCATTCTATAATATCTCAGACGTTGTTTGATTGTTACGTACCGGTCCATTCTATAATATCTCAGACGTTGTTTGATTGTTACGTACCGGTCCATTCTATAATATCTCAGACGTTGTTTGATTGTTACGTACCGGTCCATTCTATAATATCTCAGACGTTGTTTGATTGTTACGTACCGGTCCATTCTATAATATCTCAGACGTTGTTTGATTGTTACGTACCGGTCCATTCTATAATATCTCAGACGTTGTTTGATTGTTACGTACCGGTCCATTCTATAATATCTCAGACGTTGTTTGATTGTTACGTACCGGTCCATTCTATAATATCTCAGACGTTGTTTGATTGTTACGTAAAACGTCCATTCTATAAATAAATAAATAAAAATAAATAAAATCTTTATTGAAATAAATTAGAGTTACAAAAACAATGAAGCCTCTGAAACCCAAACTAGGTAAAAACCTGTATGTCAGATCTCAGCGCCTTCTCCCAATTCATTTCATTATATTTTATACCAACTAAGATTTTTAGTGAACACGATAATTTTGAGCATGCAGAAATTATAACAGAGATAGTAGTTTAAATGGTTAAAATGTACTGTGTAAGTAGTGTGTGGATGTGGAGTGTGGGTGTGTGTGTGTGTGTGTGAGTGTATGTGAGGATGAGTTTACTTTACCCAATAAAATATTTTTCCGTTTCTTCGTAGTCAAGAGTAAGAAGCCAGTTCTTAACCTTGGACTTGCATTCATGAAAAGAGAGCGGATAAATGTTTAAAATTTTATTAATTTTATTGTAAATATGCACAGAAAGGAAACCCCTTTGACGTCTGGCTAATGCAGTACGTGTTCTATAATATCTCAGACGTTGTTTGATTGTTACGTACCGGTCCATTCTATAAAAGTTCACGAGAAGAGTTGTAAGAATTACAACAGTTAGCAAAATATACTTCGTAGCAGATGAAATGAATGATAATTAAACATTCCCGAATGTGTAACAGGGTATGCACAGGGTGGCATGGAGATTGACGCGCAGCTTGTTACCATTCGGATTCGTTGTTTGGATTCAGAACATGATTCTGAACCCTCCTGTGTTGAAATTTACCGTCGGTTATTAAAAGAATATAATATTTAAAATATAAATTCTGCGCTAGAATCATGTGCTGAATTCATGGTTACAGTTTGCGCGTCGGTGTGTGCCACCTTTAGTATATGTCAGTAGTATACCCACAAACACCGACATACACCCACGTTTCGCCAGATCGTACTAAGTATAGAATACAGATGTTTTTATACAAGTGATCATAGCTGATCATAAACGCACTCTGTCATTTTAAGCATACAATAATATAAGAGAAAAATGAAAGAAAATACATTAATTTGCGGTAATATATGTCGCAGAGAAAAAAGACAAAAGAACATTTCGGGGGAATAATAAATGCGTCACATCCACGCAAAACGGCCATCGATCAGCGTAGTTAATTATTTTGTTATTAAAAATGTAACACTAAATGTAATACTCCACATCCAGACTATAACTAACCAGGTCCAGGTCCAGGTCTAAACACACTATCAAAGCTCGCGTCCAGCGGGTCACGGGTTCAACGACCCTGTATCACTATCGGCTCGCGGAGCGGAATAATCGAGTCGGCGTCACTCTCGGTCTCGGTAATCGAATGAGTCGTGTTCATTCCACGATCACACTCTAATCGGTAAGTGAAGGCTTCTAAACGACAAAGTACTATCCATGGTTAACTAAGCTGAATAATTATATTTGTGCTTCAGAATATAAGGTTTATCACCGCTGAAAAACTGATGTCAACTCAGCTTTATTTTACACAAACTTAGGATGCTGTTATTTAAGAGGTATTGCTAAAACTGATCCCTGTTAATTACATGCCTGCCTATCACGTTTATTCAGATATCATACATTTTCCATCGATGTATCAGTCTAGCTACCCCTTAACTGGTGTTACCCAACGGTTATTTATTTATTTATTAAGGTACACCAACAGCATATATGTATAACATAGGTAACAATAGCCTCGGACTTACACAGTCGCCACTTACAGGATTATCAGTCATCTCAAAATCAACCAACCTATTGAAGAAACAAACACCTAAAAATTTCTTGGCTTGCATATTGATAATAAAATGACTTGGAAACCACATAATGAACAATTGTGCAAGCGAGTGAGTCGATCAGCTTACGCCCTTCATGAACTTGCATTCAAAATTAATTCCAGAACACTCAAAACTGCATATCATGGGCTTGTGGCGTCTGTCCTCAGATATGGCATAATTTTTTGGGGGAATTCCACTAACAAAGATCTTGTTTTTAAGGCACAGAAACGGTGCGTTAGGGCTATGTTCGGTTTAAAACCTACCGAGAGTTGTGTACCTTTCTTTAAAAAGTACAGTATCTTACCCTTTTTTATTTTTTTGTGTATGGCATCTGGCAGTTGGCCTTGAGAGGCCGTGACTGCTTAACCGGTCAATCCTGTGGTGCATTCGAGCTAACTCAAAGCCTCCAGCCAGGGGAGTATCTTACCATTGCCATCACTGTATATATTTGAAGTAGCTGTCTTTGTGAAACAAAATCCTGAACTTTTTGTTCTTGCATCTGAAGCATTCAATCGTACTCAAAGAGATGGAAGTCGTCTCTGTGTTCGTCAAACGAATACTGCCTTAATGTATAAGAGTATTTTTCATATGGCACCTGTCGTTTATAATAAATTGCCAAAGGACCTAAAAAAGTATATACCTAATGTTAATTTGTTTAAGCAAAAATTAAAAACAATGCTAAGTCAGAAATGTTATTAGGTATCTCAGATTTTTTTACAGACAATTTTTGACATTATGTATTAAATACATTTATTTAATATTATTTAAATAATTTGTTTTAAAGAATTCCAATTTGATTTCATGATAAAATTCTAAAATAATTAGGTCTATTAGCGAAATTCTGATATTTTATTTTGACATTGATTTTTTAGATTGTTTTTTTTTTAAATTATTTTTTATTTACTGTTGACATTTTTGTGCTGAATTCACTTTAATTTAATGACATTGACTTGAAATTAATTATTAATTATCTTAACTATTCATATTTGCACGCCATAATATGTGGCAAACAAGTCTGAACTTATTATTATTTTTTTTTTTTGTAATCCTGCTGCGTATTTTTATTATTGTATGTGTACACAAGTTTATGCAAATAAATATCTTATCTTAGAAATACGTGACAAAACATAATAATAATAAAACTAAAGGTTTATAAACCCGTCACCACCCGCCGCCACCTGCAGGATGATTTATACAAATCCATTGTTAGGGTGCCGGATGGAAAAAACATTAGATCTGATTATATCTGCGTTACATCGTAATGTTTACGGTACGAACGCAACTGTCCACCTAATGGTGAGGTTAATTAACACGACGACAAGATAGAACTGAACAGTTTGACGAACAAAACTGAACGATCTACTACGAAGCGTTACTCAACCCTGTTGGGGCGGCCTGTACATCTGTAACCCGAAACATTGATTATGAACAAATCGCGTGAGTAATAATGACTCAACTTATCTGAGAGATGAGTCAAACGCGATGCCTCTCACAATAACGCACACTGAAAACGAACAGCGTGAAAAAAGTGAACGAGATAGAAGGGACACTCAACGCGACCACACTACGACATTTTTCATCCCCCAATGCCAACGAACCTTATTCCAAAGACATACGGCTGAAAATCGATCGAAATACGACTTTCAGCGAGCGTCGACACTAGAGGGTAGTCGAAAACGCATGCGCGCAGCGGCGTAAACACTGCCGTGTCATCAGTCGTACGGCATCAGCCGGCGCGCACGATTGTAGCGCGCGTTTATAAATAGTGGAAGACGCGTCGCGTGTGTTATGGTGAACTGTTTCATTCCCATTTAATAAAACGTTTGTTCACAAATAAGGAAAGAACTCGGGAGTGATTTGTACGGTAAGTGGCACTTGAATGTTTTAATAAAAACGCTGAATCACAGCGCTGCGTCGGTCGGTTGTGACCCGGTTTTCGAAATAAAAATAAATTGTAATTTTTTCGTCTCACCACGTGTGAGGGGAGGTTGAGGCTATACCCTTTTCTAGTGGTGTGCTGACTCAAGCGCTATCATCCATCCATGGTAATTTGCATGTGATTTACGTAACAAAAGGTTTTATCATGGTGTTGCCATACGTACAGCGGCACCATGGCTACGGTTCACTTTCGCAACTTGAACAACGGCTTTATTTTAGTTAATGTTCACTGGTCTGAGCATGCTATGCGAGTATTAAGATTGTTTACTGCGGGATTACCTGCGACTACATTTACAGTCGTTATTATTTAGATGTCATGGAATGCGTTGTCTGGCGCCTGCCTATAACACGAACACACCAACTAACTCGTTAAGACGAAATCGGTATACATACATACATTACCTAGTAGGTATCCACAAGTCGATAGAATATTCCGAGCTTCGTTTAGAGAACCAACTCCGTTGGGACATTTGTATCGGAAGTAAAATATAAAAATAAAACTAATGAAACTAATTCAATAATAATAGTTATATTTATGAGAACAAGCTCTACTTCAACGTATCCAAATGCTCGGTGATAAGTTTCACCCGCGCACGTGCACCTCTACTCTACGAGTACGTAGTGGATGCAGTACCGATGCAACGAGTCAACCAGGTGAGTGATTTAGGGGTTGTTCTCACTCCTGAACTATCGTTTCGCGGTCATATAACTAAGATTTGCAAAAAGGCATTTAGAAACTTGGGGTTTGTTCTGAGACAGACGCGAGACTTTACCAGCATCACAGCCATCAGGGTCCTGTATGACGCATTAGTCAGGAGCCATCTGGAACATAGTGCTATCATATGGGCTCCACATGAGGCTAAGTACTCAGTGATGTTGGAGCGAATCCAGAACAAATTCACGCGCCACCTGTATAGGAAGCTTTATGGGGTATAACCATTTTACCCATTGAGGTACCCCACTCTATTCGTACTGGGTATGTTGGGGTACAATCAACTCGGGGTGCGACGGGAATTTGCTCTGGTCTCGTACATGGTGAAACTGCTCCGAGGCATAGAGCACAACCCGGGGGTGCTGCAGCAGTTGCACTTGTACGTACCCGATCGTTATGTGTGGAGGCGACGGCCCCCGCCACTGCTGGTCGTGCCAGCAGCCAGGACCAACTTGCTGGCCAAAACCCCTCTAACTCGAGCAATTCGCACCATCAACTATATTCAGGTCGAAATGGATATGTTTACATGTCACTGGGGTGAATTCGCAAAAGTACTATTGTTTACATTATGTTACAAACAATGATTTTTATGATCCTGAGATGTAGTTGTGACTTATTTTTAATTTTGTGTGTGTGACTTAGCTATCGCATTAGGTTTGTAAGACCTGTAATGATAGTTTTAAGGCATTTAAATAAATAAATAAATAAATAAATTTTGTATGTAGACCTACAAATAACACATTGAATTACTTCGTACATAATTATATAAATAAAACTACTAGTTAGGTAGGTTGTTCGTAAACTATTTACTTACTATAAGTATTATAATAATAACTATTAGCACAGTTTTGATTAACACAACGTCATAAGTAGATAAGATTAAAATTGTATATAGATAATCGGGGAACTACTCCTTATACCCGCAATAGATGCAAATTCGTTTATGCATGATTGAACCGTCTTTACATCTTCAGAGGGTTTGATTTTTATAATATTTAGGGCCAAGTGGGATTAGGTACCAAAAATAATAAACGATAAAGCTCAATTATCTGAAAGCCTCGTGTAATTTTCTCGCTTCAATAACTTCATAATTAAGCAACAATACAGTCTACAAACAGACAGTCATAACAACACAGATTTCCACACAGAACAACTAACCAATACTGTAGAGAACTTGCAAGGAATGAGCAGATTTCTATGTGAAGTACATAATGTACGGTACGTAAACAAGCGCTGTTTGTGTATCTATGTATTAGTCGTTCACACTGAGTGGTAACCGTGCCATTCAACTTTTATAGTCATTGTGTTTAGCACAGTTTGTACGACGGAGCTAACGTTGAAATATTCAGGTTTATTAACTGTATTAGATATTGGCTACAATATAAAAACCAATTCCTTCATTTTCATCACTCAATAATTTCAGCTTTGCGACGGCAACACAGTCGGCGTCAGGCGGCTTTGAGCACTTACAATCTACTGATCAGACCACGTCCCGCGTGCTGGAGTGTCCCAAGTGCCGGTTCACTTGCACATTTGATGACCTAAAGAGTGCCAATGATCCTGCAATCATCGTGGTCACCTACTGGGCTCGAACAATATAATAATAATAACCCAAGTAACAAAAGCTTCTATAACCAAAGCGTTTTATCACCAAACAGTGATATAGTAGGCCTATAATGGTAACCATTGTAACTGCTTGTACTATAAAGGTTTTTAACAGAGCGTTTTGGTTCTTTAAGATTAAAGAGCATTTAAGTTCTATAATTTAGCTCTTAGAACGCTTACAGGACCATACAAAAGAATCCTTAAAGTGTTGCACTGTAATAGATATGGAAAAAGCGATTATGGTACTATTTAGTACTATAGACGACCTTACTGACACTTTTATGTATCTATTTTGCACTAATAATGTGTCAAAATAACTTTTACTGTACTAATGTTGTAGCAATATCGAAAACAATATTACAGGATCAATCTGCACTATAAAAGTACCTGGCACTACCATTACGTAACCTTTTAGCTTCTTAAAAGCTCCCTCAACATCGCTATGCGGCTAGTTCTGTAAAAGCCATGAAAACTCTTCTAGAGTACTAAATAATACCATAGCGACTCCTGGAGCAGTTGTTAAATAACTTAAATTCTAATAGCTCTGTAAGTGAGTTTCTGTTACTGCAACGAGACTAAATCGTGACATAAAAGCATTAAAATGAATAATTAATGGACTAATTATATCTATACTAGCTTTTCACTATTTTATATTTGGACAACGAACCCTGATTCGTTTTCGGTAAAAACATGGCTGCTGTTTTTTGCCATGATAGCACATTAGCAGCACGGCTGGAGCCAATGTGTACTCTAGCAGCCATAGTCGGGACAAGTCTTTATTTTATTAATTTAAATTTAATTAAAACACGAAAAATGTGAGGGCGCATTGTCAAATTTGAAATCAGCATAATGATTTTATCGATACAATTATTTTCGCAAGTGCAAGTTATGGCAGAGTTACGGTCCATGAATGTTTTGGAGTACCTATGTCCTTTTTATTACATGTTCCGTTAAGCAACAATGGCAAATGATATAAAGCATAACTTGCCGATATATTTTGTTTTTTTGAGGAGCACTCACGACGACACGGACAAAGTGACGAACAAATGCGATAAAAAAGATCACTGGAATCGTTTACGGTGCAAAATAGCACTATAAACATGTTTTGGTTACTTTTATAGTGCAAATTTGTGACATAAACGTTGCAGACAGCAGTGTTTTAGTAATAAAAAAGCGTTTCTCGTCACTTTTACATTTCAACAATAGAGCTGATTGGTCACCGTGAAAGCCTTTATGTTATGTTTATAGAATAAATCAGTGATAAAACTAGGGCCTTTTTGGGGTTCTGTAAACGTTTACAAAACCATTATAGTACTAATCATGGACACTAATTAGCACGTTCTAAAACGTTCTCAGGACTTTTATAGTACCAAATTTTGTTACTTAACCAAAGTCTTGTATTCAGGGGGGCCGACAGCTTTTTGCCATTAAGTAACATACAAATATGAACTTACGAATATATTGTAAACAAAAGAAGCATTCGCAAGTTTATCTCATACTTGCAAGTGTATCTCATACTTGCAAGTGTATCTCATACTTGCAAGTGTATCTCATAATTTCAAATGTATCTCATGTTTGCTAGTGTATCTCATACTTGCAAGTGTATCTCATACTTGCAAGTGTATCTCATACTTTCAAATGCATCTCATATTTGCAAGTGTATCTCATACTTGCAAATGTATCTCATACTTGCAAGTGTATCTCATACCTTACCACATCAATCGATCAGAATAATCTCAGATAATTTATTTAAAATAACCAATTTTTACCCAAAGGGTGCCAACACTGCCAACAGAACCCTATTACTAAGCCTCCGCTGTCTGTCCGTTCGTCTGTCAGCGGGCTTAATCTCAAGAACCGTAATAGGTAGACAGTAGAGATTTTCAGTGTGTATTTCTATTATCGCTTTAGCAACAAATAATAAAAATAAAATAAAGTTAAAAATTAAAGAGGTCCCCTCAGAAGAAACGCGTTTTTTTTTATATGTAGCGTTAAATATGGTACTGTGGTACGGAACCCTTCGTGTGCGAGTCCGACTCACACTTGACCGGTTTTTGGTGACCTATTTGTCATTAATTTGTGTTGTTGTAATTCGTCTATGTCATCATAAGTTTCAATTTTCAAACCTTGAGACAGACAAAGCGAAAATAATCTAAGTACCTGCGTGTTGCTGCTCTCAGCTTCAGAACTCCAAATCGGTTTTCTAAACATTTCTATCATTTTGTAAGTAAGTAGAATGAATGGCAGAAAACATTTAACGAAGTAAAATGGACTGCAAAACCATTGCATTATATAATAAGTGGATGGCTTGTAACTTGAGAAATGGATGTAAAAGGGTTGACGGAGCGAAGCTATCGCAGCGATGAGAGATCCGAGATCAATCACAACGCCTGCGAAATGAAGGCTCGAGTGTGGCGCCCTCGTGCGGACAGATTGTGAACGAGGACCGACGTGGACCGCGCACTAATCATTTAGAAATTGTTGAACAAAACGCTGCTGTTGGAGCAGTTTGATTTAATGAACAAAACTTTTGTTTTTTATTTGCGTTAATCTGCCAATCTGCGGAGTAATTGCGTTACAAACACACTGACAGTAGGAGTGGCTTTCATTGTGACAGTTTAACAACATTCATTGCGTTATTTACTTTATCGAGCAGACACAATTTTCGAACATAATTATGAAGCAATGGTGTGATTCAGATTATGATTGATAGTGTGTTACGTAATTAGTAAATCTAAATCTCCATCTAAATATATCTTGTCCTCTAAATATATCTTGTCCTCTTAGTATAGCTTGTCCTCTAAATATATCTTGTCCTCTTATTATAGCTTGTCCTCTAAATATATCTTGTCCTCTAAATATATCTTGTCCTCTAAATAAATCTTGTCCTCTAAATATATCGTGTCCTCTAAATAAATCTTGTGCTCTAAATATATCTTGTCCTCTAAAAATAGCTTGTCGTCTAAATATATCTTGTCCTCTTAGTATAGCTTGTCCTCTAAATATATCTTGTCCTCTAAATATATCTTGTCCTCTAAATAAATCTTGTCCTCTAAATATATCTTGTCCTCTAAATATATCTTGTCCTCTAAACATATCTTGTCCTCTAAATATATCTTGTCCTCTAAATATATCTTGTCCTCTAAATATATTTTGTCCTCTAAATATATCTTGTCCTCTAAATATATATTGTCCTCTAAATATATCTTGTCCTCTAAATATATCTTGTCCTCTAAATATATCTTGTCCTCTAAATATATCTTGTCCTCTAAATATAGCTTGTCCTCTAAATATATCTTGTCCTCTAAATATATCTTGTCCTCTAAATATATCTTGTCCTCTAAATATATCTTGTCCTCTAAATATATCTTGTCCTCTGAATATAGCTTGTCCTATAATGCCTACAACAGTTAATATTGTGAAATTAAAACTAAATTACAAAACAGAAACCATATTTATATCTTTATAAAAGTTTCGGAATTTTAAATTTTAAACGGATTGCCTTAACTGCAAGGTTTATTCAAATTCATAAACTATTTATAACTTTAGGGTCAGTTGTTATTCAAGCTGTTATACCCAGGGAACTAGGGTCAGTAGCTTATGTAATTTCTCATAATAACATTACCCTAATAGAGATCGAAACTTTAACATAATTGATAATATCAGTAACGCAAGTCGATTTATATTGATGATGCTATAGCTTTCATTATTATTAAAATATGAAATGTTTTGGTACATTCTGTTTGATACCTACGTTAATAAGGAAAGTACATCACGCCTGTACTCTGAAGGGTTCGGCAGAGGAGTAGGTATCCATAGTAGACCCACATTCCGTCAGTTATGTTTTAGTCCCATGTAATAGGGGGCGAGCCTGTTGGCACCCACCGGGCACACATCCAGACTCCAGGCTGCTTCTAGGAAATTCCAGATGGAAATACCCAAAAACACTTTGCCCGACACGGGAATCGAACCCAGGGCGTCATGCTCAGCAGTAACGCTTACTACCGCTAGGCCAACGAGGCATTGATAATAATGTTAATAGTCTTCATCTTGAAGCCTTGTACTACAATGTACCTAATCATGTGTCTTGTAGTAAGTTTATAATAGCATTTCAGTTGATCGCTACACTAGTCTTGCATGAGGTCCCGGCGTTCCATGCTTGGGGTGACGAATAGGCACAAACATAACAACATTGATAGGATTTATGCATGCGTTGACACTTGTTACCCTTACTGACCCTCGCTTCAGACTGTCGGTGAATACTTGTGGGCTTGTTGACAGCTACACGCAGCATGAACCCCGATCGACTTCTGCAACGCTTTTGAAATCGTTCGATTGTCGTGCGGCGGGCCGTCATGTGGTGGACGTAACGTCATGAAGCATATTTTTTTAATATAAAATTCTGTTGATGGCATGTGAAATAATTCCTATCACTCTACTTATACAGGGTTACTTGTAATTCGTCGTATATCCGTCAGGAGCTGATAGGGGAGCCAAAATACAACAAATTTGCACCCTTCATTTGTATGGCCGAAATTCAATAGTTTTCGAGATATTTGAATTTTAAGGGTTTTTTGATATTTACTCAAAAGTTGACATTTTAATCCAAATAAAAAAAACTACATATTGAATGAGTACCATAAAAAAAATTATATTGTAGCTGGCACTTCAATTAAGCTATGAACATAAATTTAAACTATCTCGAAATCTATTGAATTTAGTAAAACATAAAAAGTTAAATTAAAGGGGAGGTAAAGGAGATGTTCCAGAAATGTATGGAGCCTGGGCCAGCACTATGTACACTATATGTAAATATCGCTATGTATTACAGTAACCGTTTTTTATTGTTAATTTTATTTAATTTCACTCCGTTTCAAAGTATACTCAAATTAACTTGGTCAAGGAGAGCAACACATCATAAAATTAAACATGGTGGATCAGATTAGCAGCATGTTTAAAATGACATTTGATTGACGTGTATTAGCTGCCATAAAACAAAACAATACGAATTTCGAAAATCTTGGGTTGGGTTTCGGTTTCGATAAAATAAGACTACAGGGTATTCTACTCGACTGCGGCAGCACATCTTCAATCACCTATTCGAGCAGTGATTGGTTATATCGGTGTCAAGAGGAGCAAGAAACGTAACGAAGGCTTGAACGTTTTGTTTATACTGCTTCATTCTTTAGTGCCTATCAATATACCCTGGACTTCGATAATTCATTGGAGAGAAGTGAGCTGTGCTTTAAACTGTCAAACGTCATGTCAAACACAACTGTCATGGCTGTCCTAAAATTAGGGTTATCTTATTAAAAAACTTTTTAAATTATCATTTTTGAACCACTGTACCCTACTTCAAATTATTTTTTTTGTGTTTATATGAAATTCCCCTATTTTTTTCCTATTTATCTATGTAGTATACATAGTGGTGGCCCAAAATCAAACATCTCCTTTGTGAGTTAATTAGTTAAAGGGGAGTTAAATTTGTTGCATTTCGGCCACCCTATCAACTCCTGACGGATATACCTACGTCGGATTACTAGTAACCCTGCATAGTTATAAAACTGCAATTAAAAAAAAAAACATCGTGCCCATTAAACTGCACTGCAGTGTGTAAAAGACAACCTCAGCGTGATAACTTTATACCTACACCAGTATCGACTTATTCGTTACTGAAAACCCTAAACTCACTTTTGCTATCATATCTTGATTTAAGCTTTACCTCAAGCATCATTAAGAGCGTTTATACCTTACGAGTGGCGACGTCGCAATTTAGTGTCATATTTCGTGGTTTTCAATTTTTATCATTTAATCGGAGCTATATTTTAAAAATCTGTTTAATTAACTTTTTAGAATTACGTGAAAGTGTTTAAAAAGTAAGTAACCGTAATGCTTACAATTATTTTATAATGAAAATAACGCCCTGCAAGTTTTCAATGTATTATTTGCATATAAATAGAACTGTAAACGCAACGATTTCTTACATTTTACACAGTTTTCACATAATTCTAAAAAGTTAATTAAACGGATTTTTTAAATATAGCTCCGATTAAATGATAAAAATTGAAAACCACGAAATATGACACTAAATTGCGACGTTGCCACTCATAAGGTATAAACGCTCTTAACCTAAAATAACTTAATCCAGTACATTTTGCTTGACAACTTTATATCAATAAGTTCGCTAAGTCATTACGATATTACCGCGTAACTTATAACTTAGATATAACTTGAATGATTTAATTAAATAAATGTGGCTGGTTGTCATGGCTTACGACGCTCGTCGGCTGAAAGGCTCAACGGCTGAAAGGCTCAATAGCTAAAAGGCTTAGGGCTACAACTATTTAGCTGTGATAGTGCAAGATGAATGTCGCTGACTTCCATTCAGGGTTAAAGGCTCTTTAATGAGATTGTATTTTGAAGAATACATAGATCTGGGATAAGATGGTTTGTGATATATTTGGAATCTATTTCTTTTCTAATTTCGACTGTAACTGTTAACGATCTGTACTCTGTGGTAATGGATGAACCTGGTAGTCTGACTGCCGGTTGCGTATCAGATATAAGCTCTATTGATGTACGGGAGGAGGAAGTGTTTCGGTTGCTTAAACAAGTGGACCTAAACAAAACCGCGGGCCCTGATAACATTTCGCCAATTTTTATGACTAAATGTGCCAGGTGCCTATCCCCACCGTTAATCTGTATCCGTTATCCGTTCCGGGTAGTGCCTGTCACCTGGAAATCGGCTTAAATAACGCCGATTCATAAAAAAGGAGCTAAAACCAATATAGACAACTATAGACCAATATTCAAACTTTTTGTGTTTGCTAAAATTATGGAGAAAATTGTGCACAGACAACTTTCTTCATCACTTAAATTAAGTTTCTGTGAACATCAATATGGTTTTCTAAAAGGTCGCTCGACCACATCCAATCTCGTGGTGTGTAGTGACTATCTTACAGAGCATAATTATATCCAGACGGTCTCAGGTCGACGTTATATACACTGACTACAGCAAGTGTTTTGATAGAATTGATCATGCGCTTCTTATGCGTGAACTCTTATTGGTTGGTGTGAGGCGTAATTTGTTTAGATGGTTCTCGTCATACGTGGAGAATAGGTGCCAGACAATGGTTCTCAACGGGTATACGTCGAGAGCGATGTACATTCCGTCGGGAGTTCCCCAAGGATCCTTGTTGGGACCTCTCATATTTAATATTTTTATAAATGACGTTGCCTCTTGTTTTTTAAACTATAAAATCTTATTGTATGCGGATGATATGAAAATTTTGGGTCAAGTGTCAACCGTTGAGGACGCACGCTTATTACAGGATGATCTGGACAGGTTCCACGAATACTGCGCTAGATATAAGTTGAATTTAAATGTATCCAAATGCTATTATGGACATTTATGCGTAAGCCAAACCCTGTTCAATTTGATTATAAACTTTCGAATGCCTTGGTGGCCAGAGTTAGTGTCATCAGGGATCTTGGAGTTACTTTTGACTCTAAGCTTCTGTTTGATGCACATATTAATAACATAGTTTATCGGGCTTCTAAAGCCTTGGGTTTTTTTTTAGTGTCTCTTCAGATTTCAAGAATGTCAAAACAATGAAAATTCTATATTGTGCGTTTGTCCGTAGCCACCTTGAATATGCTCCTTAGGTTTGGAATCCAAATTATAATGTATACATTAATTGGCTTGAAGGTATTCAAAGGCGATTTTTGAAGTGCACTCAATATCGCTCAAATACCTATCTCCCTAATTATGTATGTCGGTGTAAAAAAAAACATATTCTGCCTCTACACGAGCGAAGGGAAATTACAGATCTTGTTTTCTTATTTAGCGTTATGAACGGATCTACTGATGTTCCTGAGTTGGTGGGCAAGATCGGGCTTCGTGTACCGGGTGCATTTCTTCGGAGTCCACGTTTTCTCCATGTGCCTCAAGTCAGAGCTATCTACAGACAGAACTCATACGTGATAAGAGCTTGTCGTACTTTTAACATGGTGTGTCAGGATGTCAAGGTTAAGGGGATGCGAGCCGTTACGGTGAGCTGCCCCGTGTCGGCGGCCAAAAAAATAGCCGAGGGCCGTAGGCTACTGGTGGGCTGGGTTTCCGCGCAGGTGAAACTGCTGGAACCCAGACCTCTGAGGTGCTTCCGCTGCCAGGTGGGCAACCACGTGGGAGCTAAATGCACCTCGGAGGTGGACCGCAGCCACCACTGCTTCCGCTGTGGTCAGCCCGGTCACAAGGCCGGGTCTTGTAATGCCGCGCCGTACTGCACCGTATGTGCGGCAGCTGGCAAGCCAGCCGATCACCGGATGGGGAGCAAGGCCTGCGCTCCACCCGCCAGAGCCAGGGGCAGGGGCAAGCCCTCCGCCACCGCCGTCACTGCCGCAGCCGCCGCCACTGCCGTTGCCGCTGCCGCCTCGACCGTCGTCGTCGCCGCCGTCACCACTGCGGCGAGGCCCTCACAGAGGGCTCGGGAGGAGGCTGACATGGAGTGCCAATAACGGCCCCATTACGCCTCCTCCAGGCGAACATCAACCACTGCGCCTCTGCTCAGGATCTGTTGCTCCAGAGCATGGCGCAGTGGTCGATTAACATCGCCGTGGTCGCTGAGCCGTACTTTGTCCCGCCCAGGGATGACTGGGTGGAGGACCTGAGCGGCTCAGTGACCCTAATTTCGTCGGCCGCCGCCGGTACTCCGTCCCTCGAGGCAGTCACGAGGGGACGGGGTTGCGTGGCAGCACGGTTCGGGGAGATTGTAGTGGTAGGGGTATACTTCTCCCCGAACCGAACTCTTGCCGAGTTCCACAACTCCCTTGCGGAGTTAAAAGTCGTCGTCGTCGGGTTCCGTTCCCTCCCCGTGCTCGTCCTCGGGGATTTCAATGCCAAGAATGTGGCTTGGGGTTCCCGGTATACGGACACACGGGGCAGGATGGTGGAGGACTGGGCTCTGGAGACAGGCCTGGTCGTCCTAAATCGGGGTTCTGTCCCCACGTGTGTGCGGATGCGGGGTGAATCGGTGGTGGACATCTCGTTCGCCAGCCCCGCTCTGTCACCGCGTGTCCTTGACTGGCGCGTCATAGAGGGGGTGGAGACCTATTCCGACCACCGGTACATCCGGTTTGACGTCTCCGCCCAGACCTCGAGCGCGCTGGTCCGACAGGCCCCGAGTGGTCCGCGGTGGGCGCTGAAGCAGCTAGACCGGGAGCTCCTCCTGGAAGCCTCGATCGTGCAGGCCTGGGTGTCATCACCGGACAGGCCTGCTGACATCAACGTCGAGGCGGAGTGGTTCCGGGAGGCCATGTCCGAAATATGTGACGTGGCAATGCCCCGGGCCCAGCCCGGACGCGCTCAGCGCCAGGTGTGCTGGTGGTCGCCAGAGTTGACGACTTTACGCAGTGCGTGCGTCGCTGCGCGACGCCGGTACACCAGGCACCGCAGGCTCCGTATTCGCCCTCCGGATACGGAAGCCATTCAGGCGGAGCTGTACGAGGGGTACAGAGCGGCGAAGACCGCCCTCCAAGCGGAGATCCTGCGGGCCAAGGGACTGGCCCGCGAGGAGTCGCTGGAGACTCTGAACAGGGACCCGTGGGGACGCCCCTACAAATTGGTGCGTGAGAAGCTCCGCCCATGGGCTCCCCCGCTGACGCAGAGTCTCCGGCCCCAGCTCGTGGAGGACGTGGTGAGCACTCTGTTCCCTTCTAGAGGGGACCATATCTCCCCGCCCATGGCTCCGCCTACTGCGGTGCTGAATGCGGACCACACCGCCGACGACGACGACGATGCTCCGGAGGTGACCGAGGTAGAGCTGCGAGTGGCGGTACGTAGGCTGAGTGCTAAAAATACCGCCCCAGGACCCGACGGCTTACCTGGGAAAGCCTGGGTCCTGGCCTCGGAGGCTCTCGGGCCTCGACTAAGGGGGCTCCTAAGCGCATGCATGGAGAGGGGCCAGTTCCCACTTCGTTGGAAGACGGGGAAACTGGTCCTCATCAAGAAGCCGGGGCGCCCAGCGGACTCTCCGTCCGCTTACCGGCCCATCGTGCTGCTCGACGAGGTGGGCAAGCTCTTTGAGAGAGTCATTGCAAACCGCCTCGTCGGGCGGCTGGTGCGGGTGGGGCCGGATTTGGCGGAGAGCCAGTTTGGCTTCCGCAGGGGGCGCTCTACGGTGGACGCCATCATGCGCGTGCGGGCCCTCACGACGGGGGATGCTGTGGCCCGGGGTGGGGTCGTCTTGGCGGTGTCTCTAGACATCGCCAATGCCTTCAATACCCTGCCCTGGAGTTGCATCAGGGAGGCACTCCGGTATCACCGGATGCCGACCTACCTCTGTCGTGTGGTCGAGGCCTATTTGACGGACAGGGCCGTCATCTACCCCGGTCACCAGGGAGTGTGGAACCGGCAAGAGATGTCGTGCGGTGTCCCACAGGGATCGGTCCTGGGGCCGCATCTGTGGGATATCGGCTACGACTGGGTGCTGCGCGCCGACCTCCCCAGCGGCGTCAGCGTGGTTTGTTACGCTGACGACACGCTAGTCCTAGCGCAGGGGAGGTCGCACCAGGCGGCGGCCGAACTAGCGACACGCGGGGTTGCGACAATCGTCGAGAGGATCCGGCAATTGGGACTCGAGGTGGCCCTGCACAAGTCCGAGGCCATGTGTTTTCATGGTCCTCGGAACACGCCACCGTCGGGTTCCCAAATAACGGTAGGAGGGGTTCACATCGGCGTCGAGTCGACGATGAAGTACCTGGGACTCGTCCTCGACAGCCGGTGGAACTTCGTGGAGCATTTCCGACGTTTGGCTCCCAGACTGGAAAGGGCCGGGGCTGCCTTAAAGCGGCTCCTGCCCAATCTAGGGGGGCCAAACGCCTCCTGCCGGAGGCTCTACGCGGGGGTCGTGCGGTCCATGGCCCTTTACGGGGCACCGGTGTGGGCGCGTTCCTTGAGGCGGCGGCCAGCCCGCTGGTTGAATGCGCCCCAAAGGGTCATGGCCATCCGGCTGGTCCGGGGATACCGTACGGTCTCCGGTGAGGCGGCGAGCCTCCTTGCCGGATTACCGCCATGGGATCTGGAGGCAAAAGTCCTCGCGCACGTTTGGGAGTGGCGCGAGGAGGCGAAACGCCGGGGCGTAGCTCCGCTGCCGCGAGAAATCACGGTACAGCGGACAGAGCTCCGGCGGGATCTCAGGGCGGCATGGAGAGTGCGATTGTCGCAACCCAACGCTGGGCACGCCACAATTGCGGCGATAAGTCCCCTCATTGAGGAGTGGCTAGAGAGGCGCCACGGCGTCCTCACCTTCCGCCTGACGCAGGTCCTCACCGGACACGGTTGTTTCGGGAGGTTCCTGTTCCGGATAAGGCGGGAGGAAACGCCCGGGTGTCACCATTGTGTGGATCGCCCGGAGGACACGGTGGAGCATACGGTGGAGGTCTGCCCGGCTTGGGCGGAGCAACGCCGTGTCCTCGTGGAGGCGATTGGCGGTGGCGATCTCTCGCGTCCGGCCTTGGTCCAGGCCATGGTACGGAGCGAGAGGGCTTGGGAAGCCGTCACCTCCTTCTGCGAAGCAGTAATGTTCGCGAAGGAGGAGGCGGAACGCGTGAGGGAGAGGCAAAGTTTGCGCCCTCACGCCCCTAGCCGCCGCAGGAGACGCCCTGGGCGTCGGGAATCGCAGGCCGATTCCCGGCCACCGTAGGCGCGGGCCTGCGAGCGGCGAGCAATGGGCAGCTCGCCGTTCGATAAGGACCAGGCCCGGGTCGACGGCGCGTTGTGTTCCACGCGCGCCTCAAAGAGATGTCAGCACCAATGACGGGGTTTGCTAGGACCGATGCCTGCTAGGGTTGCGGAAAAGTCCAAGAGGGTTACCGTGGCCCCTGGCACAGGCAACTGAAGGAACACGGGTGGGTTTTAGTCAGTAAGAGTCTGACACGCCCTCCTGCTCTGCCCAGAGCGGGAGAAGTTATTTGATGATTTCCCACCCACAAAAAAAAAAAAAAAAAAGGATGTCAAGGTTGATTTAGATTTATTTACTAGTAGCGTTAAGGAAGTAAAGAAAAGTTTGAACAATTGTTTTTTCGATGTAGTTATAACCATTTTTTAATTTTTTTTTCTCTCTCAATATTATTGTATTTTTTGAGCATGAGATAATTCATTTGCGTATCTCTTACGTCGCTGTTTTCGCGTAGTTGTTAATGTTACTCACATTAATCGTTAGTGGAAGCTTGTAATTGGCCATCGTTACACATTGTACTAGATGTTAATGTGTGATGTGTAAGCTTTCCTAAAATTAATAAAATAAAAATCTTACTTTCTTGGAGTGACATATTAACGGACTATCAGATATTAGGTTGTCACGTGGTCTAATTTATGCTTACTGATATGTTTTACTGGCTGGTAAACAAATTATGTACGATCAATAGTATCCATACCTTTGCGATGCCGAGACATTTCAGCTAATTCTTTCGTAGAATCTGAATGCAACATGATAGTAGGTACAGTATATGTAATAATAATAATTTATAATTTATTCTCTCTTCACAAAGCTGACTTAAAGTTAATGTGTACAATATTAATTGTCTCAGCTGTCTTCAGCCTTAGTGAGAGACTGGTGCCTGATGTAGGTTTTTGGGAAAAACCTGTGTTACAGGTCACCAGGCCCCTTCCAGGCTAGAATTAGCTTTACAGAGATAACTTGTAAGAGTAGGAGGTAAACAATAAGCAGAACAAAATTAAAAACAAAGTAGAACATAAACAATATGAATAACAAAAACATAAGAAGTAATAACATTAAATGAAATGCCTACCTATAATCTTGCAGAAGCTGTGGAGTCGTGTGTGTGGAGTGTTAGACTTGAAGGAGATGTATGTGTTATTCAAATGAGTAGTGTATGAGTGAGGGTGACTTGTGTGAAGTAAGTACAGCGAGAGTTGTTTTTTTTAATAAAAAGTAGCAATTTGGGTTTTTAGCAAATTAGGTGAGAAACAGTTTGTATGTGTGGGAACAGTCAGAATTAGATTTATTTCAGTCCGGTCAAAAGATTTTCAGTTTTTTGATAATCATGGGTTTTTAAGAATGTTTTTATTTCTTTGATACAGATGGATCTAGTTTTTGGATAGAGGTTTAGGAATTTATTCAACTTATTGTAAAGATAATGCCCAAGAAAGCAATAGAATCTTTTAGGGAGTGTAGATTTGAATTGAGCCGTGGGACATACCCTACCCTTTCGGCGGTTGTCTTTAAGTAGTTTAGTGTCAAACTGCATCTGAGAATGTTTTTTAAGTAACGTATGCAGTATGAACGTTTGTCTAACAGTGAGAGTGTCCCACTCTTTGTACAGGGCAGTAGCCGGAAAATGAAAGGGGAGACCAGCTCCAACCTTGAGTATGCCACGCTGTGCCCTTTCTACTTCAATGAGGTGTGTTTTTGCGGCACCTCCCCATGATATGATGCAGTAATCAATTAGTGATTGGCACAGTGCAAAGTAGACCATCTTAATAGTCTTTCGGTCGGCCGAGTGTCTTAGCGTTTTGAAAAGGTATATTACTTTTCGCAACCTGGTCACGAGTGTCTCTATATGTGGTTTAAAGGAGAGATATTGATCAATAGTGACTCCGAGGTATTTAATATTCTCAGTAATTTCAAGGGAAGAACAAGAGCACTTAGTATCTTCAGTGCCACAAGTGTGAGCAGTAATCGTTAAAGATGAGGGAGGGAGCAAGTTAGATCTTTGAGAAAAGGCTATGCACTTTGTTTTAGAGACGTTAAGAGTCAAAACATTGTCTTGCAGCCATTTGCTAACAGTATTAAGACCCAGTTGTGCAACATTGAACACCTCCTCCCATCCATCACCACTGAAGAACAGTGCAGTATCGTCAGCAAAGGTAATAATCTTACCCTTAAGAAGAGAAAGTTGGCAAAGGTCATTAATGTACACTAAGAATAGTGTTGGCCCAATTATACTACCCTGCGGTACACCAAAGTTGACTGAGAGCTCTTCACTAAGTCTGTCGTTTATCCTTACTCGTTGTTTCCTACCAGTAAGATAGTCCTCCATCAGTTTCAATGGGATTCCTCTGATACCGACCCGCTCAAGCTTTCTGAGAAGGTGCGGAAAAGAGACTGTGTAAAATGCTTTTGCTAGATCGAGGAATACCGTTATATATATATGTGATGTCATGTTCGTTCTGTGTAGACATGTGATCGGTACGGCGATGTTGCGCTTTAAACAACCGAGACAGTTCAGTGCTTTTCAGGACCACAAAAACTGAAAAAAGCAAAACCTGACGGGGTTTAAATGTAAATCACTTGCCAAGCAGTCTGATGCAGTTGGAGGCCGTTATTTTAAGTAAATCTCAGATTTTATGCGCTTTGTATTTTAGATTTTTGGAATTGTCTCCTCAAGTCCTTTATTTTAAAACCCCACATGGTCATGGCACAATTTTTTAAATTTCAATACTATTATTATTGGTACCTTTGAGAAAATGGTACTTATTGACATTTAAAGTCCCCCATTTTGATTAAAAAAAAACAAAAGTTAGCCTATTAATAGTAATAGGCTAACTTTTGTTCGTCGTAACTCGTCTAGCTCTTGAGATAGCTCAAGAGCTAGACGAGTCGCTTTAATAATAATAATAATTGACCATCTAATGACGTGGAGGGCGGACACATGAATGAGAAATTACTGGCGTGGCTAACGTGGCTCTGGAAACCCATTAAAAATGGAGACACGATTGAAAAGTAAACGTATAGGGCCGCTGCCCGGGGGCGATCGCCGGGGCGCATCTGGAGCTGACGCTGGGTGTCTCAGCATGCGAACCGTCAGCGGTGAGGAGTTGAACTGGCGGACAGGACAAACAGCCCTGTAGAACCGTATAGTCCTAGTACGGTTTCTTACATACCTTCTAGATCATCATCACCATCCATACCATCGTCACCCATACCATCATCACCTCCCATCACTACTTTAAATTCAATTTCACCCACTCCGACCTTGAATGTTGCGCGGGAGGTTAGTTCCTTTTTACCCGCGTCCACCCAGGCTGGAAAAATAAGAGTTCGCATGAGATGGAGCAAAAAAGTTAACCTAAATTATCATGCGAACTTACTTTTATATCACAAAATTAGAGACCGACCTGACCACCTACAGACAACAATTGCATGAACTTTTTACCCGACATTATCCTGAGATTACCGTTTCAGAACAAAGAATCTCAGATCAGAGAAGAACTATAGTTCGAAACAAACTTTTGTCTCAAGAAATGATAGAACAATTAAAAGAAGAAACACGAATACAATTACAAGAAGCAGAAAATAATACAAGTGCTAACGCTACCCCACTATCACAAAACATAACCGAAATTGCTGAACAATCACAAGCACAACTGCACATCCAATTACAACCTTATACTCAAACTCAACTATACAACCAATTGCAAGCTTATACGCAAACATCACACACATCCACACGAACCGAATTTATAACTCTAACTCTAGAAAATGATATCGATACCTTAACCACTGCGGATCAAAATCTAACAACAGATAAGTACATCCAAGAAATACATGAAAAATTCAGAACAGCCCTAGCACAATACTCTGGGATGGACCCAGCAGTTCGACCAAAACTACCTAAACTTCGATATAGCCATAATAATTTCCGGTTAGTTAACTTATTTAATGAAGACATACTTAAACAAATTATTTCCGATGACACACAACTTATAGATATACACACACTTATATATTGCACAGCGGTAGTAGTATCCGAAGAACTTAACTTTAAAATCACACAATACACAGGAAACACAAGATCAAAACATAATAACAAACCAGCGTGGCAACAGAGTTTAGAAAAATACATCGAAAAATTAAGAGCAGATTGTAGTAGGCTTACATAATACATTAACAACATTATGTCAAGTAAAGTAATAAGGAGAGTTGAGGCTATATTTAGGAGTAGTGTAACACACACCAGACATGAAAACAACTACAGAAAACCTGAATACTTGTTAGATACAATAAAACAAAAACTAGCTCTTAAAGTTCATAGACTTAGAAGATACAAAAATGCACAACAGCGCAAAACGATAATGCCATATTTGCCACAAATGAAAAAATATTTTATAGAAACCTACACAAACCAAACCACAAACCAAACACCGACACAAATGATGAAAATAACACAGAAGCTCCTACAAAAGAGCAACTAGAAACATATTAGTCTAGCATTTGGGAAGAACAAGAAAAACATAACGACAGAGCAACGTGGATAACAGAAGAAGAAACAAAATGGAGGGTAACACATGAAATGGAATTTGTAGAGATCACAGAGTCTGATATCACACACTTAGTAGGCAGATTACGTAACTGGAAATCTCCTGGTATAGATAAAATACATAATTTTTAGTACAAAGGTTAACGTCATTATACAAACCCATTGCAAAAAACTTAATAGAAATTATATTAGGACGTCAAAATATACCCGATTTTATTGCAAAGGTATAACATACATGCTGCCTAAAACTAAAAATTCACCACATCCTTCTCAATACAGACCAATCACATGCCTACCCACGATATATAAAATATTATCATCAGCAATAACAATAAAAATTAACTACCACATTGAACACCACAACATAATAGCAGAGGAGCAGAAGGGATGCAGGCGGGGCCTTATGGGATGCAAAGAACAGTTCATTATTGATTCTACTATCCATAAACATGCCACCACAAAGCATAGATATCTTCATTGTACCTATATCGATTATAAAAAAGCTTTTGACAGTGTTCCACATTCCTGGTTGATACAAATACTAGAAATATATAGGATAAACTCAAAAATAATAGATTTCCTACGAAATATAATGCCACTGGAAAACCACACTTCAAATAAATTGCAATCACTATAATTTTAGAACGCGACAAATATCTATCAAGAAGGGTATCTGCCAAGGTGATTCACTGAGTCCCCTATGGTTTTGTCCCGCACTCAACCCTCTGTCTCATTTGCTGCAGCGCTGTTCGGCTGAATATTGTCTCAAACATACTAGAACAAACAAGAGTATCACATCTCATTTACATGAATGATATTAAACTATACGCACAAACTGAAAAAGATATGAAGAAACTAGTAGGAAGCTACAGCAGAGTTAAGCTTAGATATAAACATGCAATTTGGTCTGGATAAATGTAAAACCATATTAACATACTCATTTGGAGTTATTAAATGGACAAAAACAGACACAGAACTATTAGAACGGACAACACGCACCACTCTTACAAAACATAACAACTTACTTCCTAAATCTGCAATAGAAAGACTTACTATCAAAAGGCAAAATGGAGGGAGAGGCCTAATAGACATCCAGCACCTTTGGCGAAAACAAGTCTGTCGGCTAAAAACATTATTTCAGTCAAAATCTCACACTAGTAACATTCATAAAGCCATAGTTCAAAATAATTTTAACTACACCCCACGTAACTTAAATGAGCAGCAAGATACTCCACAAATTTTCAACAATGACCCGCAGAAACAAAAAATTTAGGACTGGAAGAAAAAGGTACTTCATTGCCGACATCCCCATGACCTAGAGCAATCCAATGTAAACCAAGTAGCGTCAAACAAATTTCTTAAAATAGGCAATTAATTCCCATAAACAGAAGGATTTATAATTGCGATACAAGACCAGATTATTAACACGAAAAATTACAGAAAATTTATTATCAAAGACAACAACAGACAACAGTAACAAATGATTAATGTCGCAAGTGTCACATTCAACCAGAAACTATACAGCACATAACAGGAGCGTGCACAACTCTCACGCAGACAGACTAAACACATAAGCACAATCAGGTAGCAAATTTAATTCATCAAAAATTAGCACTCAAATACACACTCATACAAGCCACAAACACTCCTTACTACAATTACACACCACAAACTATCCTTGCAAATGACACACATAAACTTTACTACGACCGCGCCATTCTCACCGACAGGACAATTCACTACAACAGACCGGATATAACCCTAAGGGATAAAATTAATAAAGTTACTTACATAACAATAGATATTGCCGTCCCCAACACTCATAACATTCAGAACACAATAACTGAAAAAAAATTAGTAAATACGCGGAACTCAAAGATGAAGTAACTAGAATATGGCGCCAACAAAAAGTATACGTGGTCCCTATAGTCCTCTCCACAACAGGCGTCATACCAAATCACCTTCTACATAGCTTTAAATTACTAAACCTAAAAGAAACCCTCTATATCACCCTACAAAAAGCTGCAATTTTAAATATTTGTCGCGTTGTCAGAAAGTTCATGCAAATAGATGAAAACGAAATAGGTCCTCATCACAACACATCTTTAACATAACACACAACACGCTGCATTTACTTGGCTTCGGTCCGTAAATGTTGCAAAACCAGCCAAAGAGCTGAGAAGAAAATACACTCTATAAAAAAATCCTTTATTTCAGGCAACTAAGGCCCATAGAACACAATTGTTATATAAGCATATAACAATAACTATAAACTAATACATATCTAAAAGTAAAGACTACTGCACACGAACTAATGTACACCATGCTTCGAGAGTATACACAATCCCACATACAAACATATGCGTGAAAAACATAACACTGCGTTTGTTGTCGGGTAAAAAGAATGACGCAATTAGTTTATTCTACTTTAAAAACTTGAATATTTTTTGCAGCACTTGTCAGTGTCATCCTTATCGTCAGTGGTCCGGTCGCCGCAGCTGGCGGCTGTAACCTAGCATTATTTCATTAAGCCGGCGCGGCGCCCTATCTGTGCTAATTAACACCAATACCGACGATGCCGAGATCTGGACTTTACACCATTGCATTTATTTTAATTATACAGTTACTAGTTTTGTTTATTTGAAGTAGTGAAGATGAATGACGTGGATTAAAATGAAGACGAGTTTTATTTACACACCGTACACGGAAATAAGTGTGTCTTATATTATTATTATCTACCTATGTCTTCTTAAAAGGAATTACTCCCGCTTTATTAGTACCTGAAATGTAATGCTTATGTACCTCGTTACCAATGTAGGCCTGCTTGTATGCCTTTGAGATGCCCAGACATACTTAAATCTAATTATTTCGTAAAATAGGTACCCCAGTTACTTCTAACTAGACGCTTCTTGTAAAATAGGTACCCCAGTTACTTCTAACTGGACGCTTCTTGTAAAATAGGTACCCCAGTTACTTCTAACTAGACGCTTATTGTAAAATAGGTACCCCAGTTACTTCTAACTAGACGCTTCTTGTAAAATAGGTACCCCAGTTACTTCTAACTAGACGCTTCTTGTAAAATAGGTACCCCAGTTACTTCTAACTAGACGCTTCTTGTAAAATAGGTACCCCACTTACTTCTATTTAGACGCTTCTTGTAAAATAACAATCTACCGACAGATATTAGGAGCACATCCTCTTTTAACATATTTAAAGCCAAACTCAAACTGTACGTCACTAATAACATCAAACTTTTATGATTAGGACTTCGCTAGTCTTGCACACAAAATGCGACATCGTACCTACCTACATTAATTAAGAAAAAAACAAAATTACTAGCTACTGGACTACACTTACCTTATTTATGTATTTATTCGCTAAGTGAACAATGTATGTTCTTTTAGAATAAATAAAGAATCTATAAACCTAAAATAGGTACCCCAGTTACTTCTAACTAGACGCTTCTTGTGAAATAGGTACCCCAGTTACTTCTAACTAGACGCTTCTTGTAAAATAGGTACCCCAGTTACTTCTAACTAGACGCTTCTTGTAAAATAGGTACCCCAGTTACTTCTAACTAGACGCTTCTTTCCTTTTATCAGCGTCGGCTATGCGGGATAAGCTCAGGCAGAAGGGATTCGTCAGTCAGCGAGGATGCCAGACTGGTCTGAGATTCTTTTTTCACTGTGTTGTAATTTTTGTTTACTTTATGTTTATCAAGACCTTTTTTTCAAAGAATAACGTCGGCAATGGTGTTTAAATACCGTTTGTTTAGGAATGAAACAAAATAATTGAAATCAATGAAAATGTTATATTTATTATTAAAAATATAAAAAAGTAATTTAATGTAAGTAAATCATATTCAAACTTAACCACTTCATGGTATGATTGTAAGTTTTTTACTAAGGATGAATTAATTTGTGAAATATTTTACAGTTTTTTATAGAGAAAAATCAATATGTTATTCAAATAGAAAAATAGATTTCCATTTATAACAATAACAACATCCCAGAACCTGCAACTTTGTTTTAATCATTTACTTATTTTATCAAATACAGATTTACATAATACAGATGCAAGCGGCTCGCATACCGACACAATGTTCCAACACTAATTGTTTCGTCTCATTATGTTCTCATGTTGATGACACGATCTCAGCCAACATTTCTTTAGTTCCCATTTCGGTTGGGTCTCAATTTAAAATCATTTGAGTCCATATGGTTTCTATGGGATCCAATTTGGGTCTTGTTGTTTTCTTACACTTTCTTGAGCTGGATATTTCCTGTCGTTTTTTACACATAACCTGACAGTATTTATAAAACGAAAAACGAAACCTAACTTTGAGAACTTAAAGATGTAAAAGTGGCCAAATGTTTTTTAAATCAATTTTAAAGTTAAAATTTAATACACTTACCGCTATATTAAGTCTCAAGAAACACAGTCACATCGATCAAACTCAAACTCAAACTCAAAACTCAAACTCAAAGCATTTATTTCAAATAAACCAATTACAGGCACTTTTGAATTGTCAAGGGGTCGGTCAGTCAGAAAGATGAAGCTAGTTGCCCATTCCAAAGCGTAGTAGGTACCTATGGAGAAGAACGGGCAAGAAACTCCATGGACACTCTTTTAAATCAAAATATTGTTACAATAGAGTGGTTACATCATTCATGTTGTAATTATACATGTGAGAACGATGTAGAAAGACGTGCACGTTAAAAGCGTCCGTAATAAAAAGATAAAAACAATTATGGAATTAAAATAAGCCGTGGCAGCTAAGAAATGACCAGTGCCTACTGACGGCGCCCGTTCACGAACATGACGTATGGATCAGCACCATTCAGCTCAACCATTTTGAAGGGAACTCAATGATCCAATACACACGCCACCACCAGCGACACATTTGAGTGAGCATGACATACTCTCAGCCGCCAGGGCACATTCAAGTCAATGAAAGACGAACCCAGTAAGCTTTATAGTGGGTACATAGTGCTCACACATGTGCTATGCAATTATACAATACTATGAGATTGAATTTATACAATGCAAAGATAGGTTGTACAATCTTCATCAGCTCCAACACTATTTTCGAATGCTAATTAATTAGTTTACGCGCCCTTGTGGAGCAGGACCAGCCCTGAGCCAAGCATTTTTGTCAGCGATATAATCCCCCAACTTATAATATGCTTGGCTGTATAGTGTGCGTTTTATACAGGATTTAAATTTCGTTTCATTCAGTTGGAGTATGTGGGGAGGTATTTTATTGTAACATTTTAAACAGTACCCCATGAAGGATGAGTCTACTTTAGCCAGTCTGAAACCTGGTTGAACTAATTGGTCCCTATTTCTAGTCCTATAATTGTGTCTTTCACCTCTTTTACTGAAAAGATTTAGATTTTTCCTTACGTACATGATGTTTTCATAAATATATTGACAAGGTACCGTCATGATGTTAATGTCTTTAAACAGTTCCCTTAGAGAATCGCGCCTGCGGAGGCTGTATATTGCTCTGATAGCTCTTTTCTGTAGAATAAAAATAGACTCAATATCGGCAGCCCGTCCCCATAATAAAATACCGTAAGACATGATACTATGAAAATAGCTGAAATAGACTAGCCTCGCGGTATCTACATTAGTAAATTGACGGATTTTTCTTACAGCATATGCTGCTGAACTTAGCCGTCCTGCAAGAGATGTTAAATGAGGACCCCATTGCAGCCTTGAGTCTAGCGTTATTCCCAGGAAAACAGTTTCATCGACAAATTCTAGTTTCTCGTTATTCAATACTATGTCACAATCACTACTTTTAACATTCGGTAAAGCAAATCTTATGCATTTAGTTTTTTTCCCATTTAATACTAAATTATTAGCAGTGAACCAATTATGTACCTGCAGTAGGGCATTATTTACGTCGTCAAGATTTGATGCACGTCTATTTATCTTAAAGATTAAAGAAGTATCGTCAGCAAATAATACCATTTGTGGTTGGTTTTTAAATAAATGGGGTAGATCATTAATATATACTAAAAAGAGGAAGGGACCTAATATCGATCCTTGTGGAACACCCATTTGTACTTTTAAATGACATCTCTGGATCATCTGGGATCTCTTTGATCCCAGGATTATCCTCATTCCTCATATCTTGAACGATTTTATCGGTTTTGTTAACCGACTTCAAAAAAGGAGGAGGTTCTAAATTCGACTGAATGTTTCTTTTTTGTATGTTTGTTACGCGATCATTCCGCCAATTATGAATTGATTTTGATAATTCTTTTTTTGTTTGGTAGGTTATACTTCAGAGGTCCTATATTTTTTTTCGAAATTGATTCAGCGCTGTTTGAGAAAATAAAAAAAAATCACCGATTACTCGAAAACACCTGAACCGATTTGGATTTTTTTTTTGTTTCAAAGGGTATCCCTTCCCAGGTGGTCCCATTCAAATGTTTGCGAACTCGATCGAGCAGTTTAAAAATAATCAAACATAAACTATTTTATAATAAAAAAAAACTGCCTTCAAACGGACGTGGATGTGTAAAACGATAATTTTCGAATTGTATGGGTATGTACCATAATATCTAAAAAGTCAAATATAAAAACACTTTTACAAAAAAAAAAACAACTGAATCCAAAAAAAAAAATCACTACAAAGTGAAAAATTTCGGAAGTCGGGTGTCTTTGGATCTGTATTTTAGTTTTTCCATCGACTTTGGAAGTCAGTAGTTTTTTTTTTGTAAAAAAGTATTTTATTTTGTATAATCACTTAGGTGCGACAACTAATTTGGTACTAAACTAACAAATTATTAAACAAAAGGACTTGTATTACAGTTACTTTTCGAGATTTACGTAAAATGTATACAAATGTTTGTGCGCTGTCACTGCTATTATGCTATATTGTCACTGACGCACGGTATCTTTTTAAAATCAATATACCCTTTCTTTGGTGAGTTTTAGTAGACATGTTGCTTATTAATACTCTCTAGACTTTCAAACTTAACGACACCCAGTTAATGGTTACAAACGCTTAACAACATGATTTATTGAAGTGCGCGTAGGAGTATTCCAAATGAGCGATACGGTTCAAAATGTTCAAATTACACTGGGCCGCTGCAAAGACAACGGATCGGTTATAAAAAAATCTATAACTTTTAAAATATTTGAGCAATTAAAAACATGCCACTAATCCCTGAAGAGTGAACCAGAATTCTGAAAATGCTTGAAGGCGGGCGCAGTCAGCGTTATACAGCGAGAACTGTTGGTGTGTCGCTATCAACCGTTCAAAGCGTGCTCCGGCGATTTAAAGAGGAACAGGCCGAACAACGTGCACGACAGCGCGGGAGGATCGATATAATATATGTGTGTTGAAGTCAGAATCCACCTTCTGCGTGCTGAAGGTAGCAATCTGAGCACGTGTACAGCGAGGCGGCGCCTTGCCGAAGCAAACTCGAAGCCATTAAGACCTGCAAATGGTCTAAAACTTGAAAGGCAGCATTGAAATTCAAGGCTGAGTTACGGAAGAGGACACATGAATTGGACTCTGGATGACTGGGCAAGAGTTGAGTCGAGATTCATGCTATGCACGCACGATGGGAGACAAAGAGCCTACAGAAGACCAGGAGAGCGCTATGACCAAGCTTGCATTGAAGAGACAGTGCCATACGGCGGCGGCTCCATACACCTATGGGCTGGAATTTCTTCCAAAAGCCGTACCGTGCTAGTGGTGATACAAAATGGCACTTTAACTGCAGAAGATACGAAAATGAAATCTTGAATGAGAGTATGTTGGCCCATTTTTAGTAAAGGGCGAGAACGCAATCATTATGCAAGATAACGCTCGTCCCCTTACAGCTTAGATAGGGTTTGACTACCTTGAAGATGTCACTATCACACGCATAGAGTGGCCAGCACACCGCCCAGACTTGAACCCCATCGAGCATGCCTGACACGAACTGGGACGACGTGGACGCCAGCGAAATTCCTTTCCAATCACGCTTTGTGAACTGAAAGAAGTACTGGTAGAGGAATGGGTGAATATTCCTCGGCATTGGCTCAGAAATCTGAAGGCCAAGTCCTGTAATTAAAAACGTTAAAAATCAAGTCGCTCATCTCAGCGGTAATCAAAAAATGTAGGTAAACGCTATACACATTTTGACAGATTGAGACTGAGATTAATAATAATAATATAATATGAGACAACCTCCACACAAGGTCTTCAGGTCCCGAACTAGGTAGAGCCTGGCTGACTGATATACATACTTATATACATATACACACCCAGACACAGGTCAAACAGACATGTTCATGCACACAAATGTTTGACTTGTCCGGGGATCAAACCCGGGACCAGCGGCTCAGAAGGCAGGGTCACTAGCACCGGCACCAACCGGTCAGCCAATTAAAAAAAAAACAAATCAGATTAGAATGCGAACGTTCTTAAAAATACGGGAATTGCTCCTCTGGTGGAGAGCATGCCAAACCGTATAACAGCTGTATTAACAGCTCGTGGTGGCAATACAAAATACTAAAATGTATAAAAATTGCATACTTATTTGATACCGTAGCACATTTTTCGAAATCTAGTGAAAATGGTAATTTTTACTTAACTTTCTTTTATTCAAAATAAACTTCATAATCTTGAACTTTCATGACATTGATTCAATCACTATATATTTTTTTTATATTACAATCTTTATTTCATAAAGTTAGTTCCAATATTTTGGAAGTTATTGGGGTTTTTGTTAGCGACCCGCTTTCTACGCGGCCCAGTGTAGTTAAAACTATAGGAGGTTAGGTGTTAATATTGATCACAGACTGTACGGATCATATTTCGCCACTTTTTATGTTACACCTAAGTCACATGACTCACAAGTCACGTGATCATATTTATATCAGCTGAAAGACGTCCGCTGCTGGACTCGTAACTTTACGAGGCTATTCATAACATTGTAGGCACGAATCCAGTCTATGGGCTGAAAATTTCCTAATAAAAATGTTTTATCCAAATAATGTCTATGTATCATGTAATCAAAACCTGTACACCGAGTCAAGACCCCTTACGTAGCAGTCAAGCTTGTAAATACTGTAAAAGAACACAATTAACTCAAACACCAAAGCTACATACAATGAAATCAATCACTAGTGAAATGTTATTTGTTTACCACTGCTCGCGGGTAGCTCGAAGCTGCGCAGAACACAATACAATCGCCAACAACACCCTGCACGGCTCTGATGCGGTTAGCCAGCGTAGGATAGGTAAACAGTTCTCGTCCCACGCCCGCCGCCGTCCGTGTCGGTCGCGGTGCAGTCGACACGGCCACTGCTGACCCGCGCACCGTGGAATAACGCCAACACTTTTATGGAACTGCGCTTTGTAAACACCTTTGTTTGGTTGTAGTAGGTTCGTTTTGTAATATGGTAATGTATTGACACTACAGTTATTAAATGGGGAAGTGAGTCTGTTTATTTGTTTACTTACCTTTCACGGGTAGAAAACCTAATCGATTTGCTGTTCAAAAGTGTGTCAAGTGAAGTCAAACTAACTGCAACACTATAAGCGTTGCAGCATGACTGCTTGTTTCCATTGATAGTTTATCTAGGAGGGTATAAAGCCAAGCCCATTACAGCCGCAACGCAACGCATTTTCATACAAAGAAGTGTGTCGCGGCCCGCCTGTTGTGTGCGCTGGTTCATTGGGTGTTTGCGTTGCCTTGCCCGCCCCAATCTACCTTAGCCTTAACTAGGACCTGCAACAGATAAACAAACTCAAACTCAAACGCACGCACGCATTTATTTCAAATAAACCAATTATAGGCACTTTTGAATTGTCAGAAATTGAGATTTTGATTTGAATTGAGATTGATCAGTCAGAAAGATGAAGCTAGTTGCCCATTCCAAAGCGTAGTAGGTACCTATGGAGAAGAACGGGCAAGAAACTCCATGGACACTCTTTTAAATCAAAATATTGTTACAATAAAGTGGTTACATCATTCATGTTGTAATTATACATGTGAGAACGATGTAGAAAGACGTGCACGTTAAAAGCATCCGTTATAAAAAGATAAAAACAATTATGGAATTAAAATAAGCCGTGGCAGCTAAGAAATGACCAGTGCCTACTGACGGCGCCCGTTCACGAACATGACGTATGGATCAGCACCATTCAGCTCAACCATTTTGAAGGGAACTCAATGATCCAATACACATGCCACCACCAGCGACACATTTGAGTGAGCATGACATACTCTCAGCCGCCAGGGCACATTCAAGTCAATGAAAGACGAACACTGTAAGCTTTATAGTGGGTACATAGTGCTCACACATGTGCTATGCAATTATACAATACTAAGAGATTTAATTTCTACAATGCAAAGATAAATCCTATGTGACAAACAGTGTTAGTAACTCAATGTTCATGTCTCCTTGCAGTCCACATGATATACACAAACATATACTTTCTTTAAAAAACACTAATAGCGTAGGCCATGACGGTTTTAATACAAAAATACTAAAACACGTATCATTGGAGATCTGCGGACACCTGAGCCACTTAATCAATCTCAGTATCAGCGCGGGTATTTATCCAGATGCTCTAAAAACTTCAATTATAAAGCCACTATTTAAAAAAGATAATAGAGAGCTGATGCAATCATATCGACCTATCGCGTTAATCCCAATAATTTCAAAAATATTCGAAAAATACATAAATCAAGAAATATACACTTATGTTGAAAAAAATCACATATTATGTGAGGAACAGAAGGGTTTTAGACAACATAAGACAATCAATATGGCCATATACGATTTCCTGTACAATATCACTAAAACCGTAGATAGACGGAAGCCTGTTTGTGGGATATTCTGCGATATGACGCAGGCTTTCGACTACGTACATTTTCCTACTCTTTTAAACAAACTCGAAGCTTACGGCATTAGAGGCAATATATTAAAACTAATTCAATCCTATTTGACAAAACGAAAACAAATTACAGAAATTAAAAAAATTAATTTAACAAATAATCTAGAAGAAATTCATCGATCATCAGAACGTGAAGTCACTTTTGGTGTACCGCAGGGCAGCGTATTGGGTCCTCTATTGTTTATATTGTACATAAACGACCTTCCAAAATGCATACAACATCCACTAACATTATTTGCTGACGATAGCACCGTGACTATACCCTGTAGAAACACAGAAACTTATGAGAATGATATTAACAACACATTAGCTTCAGTTATAAAATGGTTAGATGATAACAATTTAAACATTAATTTAAATAAAACCAAAATAATTTATTTTAATCAACGACACCCTTTGAAAAGTCAATTTAAAATACACCACAATAACAATATCATAGAAGAAGTTGAAAATACTAAATTCTTAGGACTCCAAATAGACAAAAAGTTAAATTGGAAAATACATTTAGATATTTTAAGTAAGAAAATTTATAAATCAGCATTTGCCTTAAGTTCCCTATCACCGATAATATCTACAGACGCACTACTCATTGCCTATTATGGTATAGCAGAATCCCATTTACGATATGGTCTAATATTTTGGGGCAATTCAACTGAGAAGGAAACGATATTTAAAGCCCAAAAAAGGTGCATACGATCTATGTTTACATTAAAGTCTACCGACAGTTGTGTTCCGTATTTCAAAGAATTCAAAATATTAACCTTGCCCTGCCTTTACATTCTTGAAGTAGCTGTATTTGTAAAAAGTAACCCAAATCGTTTTACACGCCTTGCAGACATAGTTCCTCGGAATAGGCGCGATAATAGTAGATTATGTATGCAACCCGCAAAAACAGCACTCATGCGCAAAAGTGTCTTCTGCATGGCTCCATTCATTTATAATAAGTTACCTAAATCATGGAAATCTTTAAATTTACCTTTATTTAAAAAAAAGCTACGAACATTTCTAGTGAATAAAGCCTACTACAATATTTCAGAGTTTTTAGCAGAAAAGGAAAATGCATTTGTGTAATTGTTTTGTTATGAATATGCCTATCTATGTTGGAATGAAGAAAAATGTTTGATTTAATGTGTGTGCCTGTAATCTTTCTATTTTTGTATTTGTTGTTGGTCTTGTACCTTTCGCATGCCTAGTGGTAAAATGTGGCTGAACTTGTTTAATTATATTTTTTTACACCATGTACTGTACCCATATTTGCGAAATAAAAATATCTTATCTTATCTTATCTTAGGTTATACAATCTTCATCAGCTCCAACATTATTTTCGAATGCTAATTAATTAGTTTACGCGACCTTGTGGAGCAGGACCAGCCCTGAGCCAAGCATTTTTGTCAGCGATATAATCCCCCAACTTATAATATGCTTGGCTGTATAGTGTGCGTTTTATACAAGATTTAAATTTAGTTTCATTCAGTTGGAGTATGTGGGGAGGTATTTTATTGTAACATTTTAAACAGTACCCCATGATGGATGAGTCTACTTTAGCCAGTCTGAAACCTGGTTGAACTAATTGGTCCCTATTTCTAGTCCTATGATTGTGTCTTTCACCTCTTTTACTGAAAATATTTAATTTTTTCCTTACGTACATGATGTTTTCATAAATATATTGACAAGGTACCGTCATGATGTTAATGTTTTTAAACAGTTCCCTTAGAGAATCGCGCCTGCGGAGGCTGTATATTGCTCTGATAGCTCTTTTCTGCAGAATAAAAATAGACTCAATATCGGCAGCCCGTCCCCATAATAAAATACCGTAAGACATGATACTATGAAAATAGATGAAATAGACTAGCCTCGCGGTATCTACATTAGTAAATTGACGGATTTTTCTTACAGCATATGCTGCTGAACTTAGCCGTCCTGCAAGAGATGTTAAATGGGGACCCCATTGCAGCCCTGAGTCTAGCGTTATTCCCAAGAAAACAGTTTCATCGACAAATTCTAGTTTCTCGTTATTCAATACTATGTCACAACCACTACTTTTAACATTCGGTAAAGCAAATCTTATGCAATTCGTTTTTTTCCCATTTAATACTAAATTATTAGCAGTGAACCAATTATGTACCTGCAGTAGGGCATTATTTACGTCGTCAAGATTTGATGCACGTCTATTTATCTTAAAGATTAAAGAAGTATCGTCAGCAAATAACACCATTTGTGGTTGGTTTTTAAATAAATGGGGTAGATCATTAATATATACTAAAAAGAGGAAGGGACCTAATATCGATCCTTGTGGAACACCCATTTGTACTTTTAAATGAAGTGAATTTTGACACCATTTATTTGCACTTTTTGTTGTCTATCATTTAAATAAGATTGTACTAAACTAAGCGCGAGTTTACCTAGTCCGTAATGCTCAAGTTTTAAGAGCAAGGTTTCGTGATCAACGCAGTCAAATGCCTTGGAGAGGTCACAAAAGATCCCTATGGCATCTTGGGCCTCCTCCCACGCTGTAATCTGTAAATATGTGTTTTAATAAAGTGAAACACTAGACAAACTAGAAAAAGAGTGACAAACTAGGTATCCTTCTAAAAGGAGGTAAGAAACAGTGTGGGTACCTATTTATTTGAAACCCAAATAAAATTATTTTTAACATTTTAGTTATTTTAAAATAACAACTAAGTAATAAAAGCTTGTTTAAAATAAAAATAAATCCTATATTTATTTTTTACTTTTTAGTACTTATGTAAGATGTTAAGTAACTAGTTTAGTCATTTCTATCTGATTGACATTTTTTATTTCGTTTATTAACTTTCATACTCATTAAATACGATTTGTTTTATTTAGAAATAGTACTTGTGAAAACGAATCAAACGAGCTCAAACTCTATGTGGTTGCGTCGTTTTTATTACAGTTCCGATAGTCACCTCCCAGCGTGCCACCTTCTAGCTCCATCATCAGACCCTGGATATCATCTAGGATCAGAGTCCTTGTCAACACGAATCAAACGAGCCCAAACTCTGTGGGGTTGCGTCGTTTTATTACAGTTCCGATAGTCACCTCCCAGCGTGCCTCCTTCTAGCTCCATCATCAGACCCTGGATATCATCTAGGATCAGAGTCCTTGTCAATACGAATCAAACGAGCCCAAACTCTATGGGGTTGCATCGTTTTATTACAGTTCCGATAGTCACCTCCCAGCGTGCCACCTTCTAGCTCCATCATCAGACCCTGGATATCATCTAGGATCAGAATCCTTGTCAACACGAATCAAACGAGCCCAGAATCTATCGGGTTGCGTCGTTTTATTACAGTTCCGATAGTCACCTCCCAGCGTGCCACCTTCTAGCTCCATCATCAGACTCTGGATATCATCTAGGATCAGAGTCCTTGTCAACACGAATCAAACGAGCCCAAACTAGATGGTTGCGTCGTTTTATTACAGAGTCCTCATGGCCACCTTCCAGCTCCATCATCAGATCAGCTTATAATAATATTGCACTGTCAGCCGATTTACATAAGCTTGCAAACTTCCAGCTCAATTGGAAACCGGGATGTGGGTCAAATTTAACTAAGAATTTTATTTTTGTTTAGGAAATGATTACAGACACCGGGACAGGTAAAACTAAATAAAAGCTTGTAAAAACAATGACGCGAAGCTTCTTTGTTACAAGAAATACAACTACTCAGCAATTTTTATAAAGAAATGTGAACTAGTTCATGTTTTAGCGTCATCTGTAAGTTTGTAAACGTGCGCGTGTGGTCGCGTCAGGGAGCTGCTCCCGTTAGCGGCGCGAGGTCGGTCAGCTCATTCAGGGCATTATATATGTGGCGGGTGGTATTCAAGAACAGGCATTCAACCTGTGGACGGTGCTACATATACTGCTGGTACCGTTACTTTTAGATTGCAATGCGACGGGAATGAACGCTTATATTAGTTGAAACGGTTGGTCAAAGTTTAAAGCTGGAATGAATTTGATGGAAAAGAGTCTAGAAAGTTGTTTTAATAGGTCTCTTTTTAGCGACCCCAAAAATACCTACCTATACCTACGCGATTATGTCTAGGCTTTCTCACAATTCCGACAAATTCTGGCCATTTATTTTGACAAACACGGCCAAAAGCCAATTACATTAGCCATCTATGATTATAATAGCAGATTAGATACCGCCAACGTACTATATGTCTGGCGTGGTGATTGATGTTTCTTCCTTCTTTGGATGAGAAGAGTATTTTGCCCTGCACGTGCTGATGTGATTACCTATTGGGTCATGGAATAATATATGGGCCATTTTAGCGTCCTAAACTTTTCACGAGTCATTCACCATGATTAATCAAATCGCTTTTAACCTAAAAAGAATACGAACAGTCCGGTTCATCCCGCCATCGTTCTCTCTCCTTGATCTATGAGTCACAAGGTGCGGAACCCATCTGCTGCCATTGTGTGCAAGTGGCTCTGTCCACAATGGACGACGATGGACAATAGTTTTAATAACGACATCCAGTCTTCAATGATGAGGAACAGAATGAAATATTATGTAGATATAGTGGCATAGTGCTTGATTGTTATACTCGATAGTAATCGGAGATCTGTAGCAATTGTAGAATGTTTTAAATTAACACTAAGGGTTGGACTGTTTCGGCAATCGGATACTGTCAAGTGTCAACGAACTGGATGGAGTGCCGAGTGGCGGAATGTTTTGTTTTTAGTTACTTTGACACGGGAGCTGGGTTGTTTAAAAGTATCAGCTAGCGTTGTTATGTGACTAAGTCCAAAAGTGATCAACGTTTTCGTAAGGTAATTGTACAATGAATTAATTAATTACGATTGATTGTGTAGGCAGGTGCCTGCCTACACCATCAACGTTGACGTTTGACAGTAGGACGGATTGGTATGATATCCTTTCTTTTGATTGTTTTACCAAATCGCGTGTTTTTCCCTAAAGCCTGAAATTCCCTTCCTTAACGCACAATCTTCTATCAAAACGAATCTTCAATTAAACTCAACTAATTTCAACAGGTAAGTACGTAACTAACTGAAGGTTATCCCTGCGTGGATTGCAATCAACTCAATATATTGTGTCAGCTGGTTGTGTTGCTGTACGCGGCGATAGCGAGGCGGGCGTGGGAAGTGCCTGCATGCAGCCAGTTACACTTTTACTTCTTACTGCGGCTTCGGATGAGTGACTTTTTCGTTTTCATTATTAACATCAACATTACAAGATTTGTTTTTAAGGTTGTGTTCAGAGATTAAATTATTTATAACTAGCGACCCACCCTTGCTGCGCACGGTTTTTAGGACTTGACAAAACATAGATTTCTTTATGATAATAATATGTAGGTAATTGTGTGTATGTAAGTAATTAAGATTCATTTATTGTACACATAAACCTTCCGGAATAAATTAACTGAATGATGGTGCAAACCGCATCAACATCCGTTGCGTAGTTGAGACAACACGGTCACACAGACCGACACGACAAGCGACTTACAGATTAAAATACTTAGCCCCGGTTTTTAAAAGACTATCCAATTAACTGCTGTCAACTTTAACCCCTATTACAGTACACGATATTAAGGGCCCGATGTTTAGGCAATGTGCTTTTTTAAAAGGGGCCGTTCCCCCCTCTCTTATTAAAAATACTGACAGGAAAAGCCTACTATAATGTCAATGAATTTTTAAATGACAAATTGCTCTGACTGACATACTGATACTGATATACTGACTGAATCTATTGTATCTTTGTTGTTTTGAATCGCATGAATATTTAGTAATTGTATTTTATATATATATTTTTTAAAATTTAATATTAATGTTAATTGTTATTTAATTTTTTTGGATTATTTAATTTTTTAATCTTTTGGTCATCCGACCTAATTTGTACACCAGCCATGGTCAAACATGTTGTGCCAAAGAATTTCCTGTAACACCTATAATAAACATCATTCCATGTATATTATCTACACATGTTTTTGCAAATAAATGAATCTTTATCTTATCTTATCTTATCTTATCTTATCATCCTGATTTAGGGAAAGGACCCCTAAATATCGCGTAGTGTGATAAAGATTTAACACGAATAGAACATACGATCAGCAACAGACGATATTAGATTCTAGTTCAAAAAGTAATTAATGAAAGAATTTACCTATTTGTAATTTCCTTTAAAAGACGAAACTACCATTAAACCACATGAACGAACACATTCATTCTTTCACAAAATTAATCACAGGGAGTCTCCATTTACTACGAAATGATTTTAAATAATATTTAACGAGAATTCTTCCATTAATAAAACACGCCACCGTACCAACCGTAGGGGGTGGGCAGACGCCACAATTGGGGCGATAAGTCCCCTCTTTGAGGAGTGGCTAGAGAGGCGCCACGGCGTCCTCACCTTCCGCCTGACGCAGGTCCTCACCGGACACGGTTGTTTCGGGAGGTTCCTGTTCCAGATAAGGCGGGAGGAAACGCCCGGGTGTCACAATTGTGTGGATCGCCCGGAGGACACGGTGGAGCATACGGTGGAGGTCTGCCCGGCTTGGGCGGAGCACCGCCATGTCCTCGTGCAGGCGATCGGCGGTGGCGATCTCTCGCGTCCGGCCCTGGTCCAGGCGATGGTATGGAGCGAGAGGGCTTGGGAAGCCATCACCTCCTTCTGCGAAGCAATAATGTTCGCGAAGGAGGAGGCGGAACGCGTGAGGGAGAGGCAAAACTCGCGCCGTCACGCCCCTAGCCGCCGCTCGAGACGCCCTGGGCGTCGGGAATCGCAGGCCGATTCCCGGCCACCGTAGGCGCGGGCTTGCGAACGGCGAGCAATGGGCAGCTCGCCGTTGGATAAGGACCAGGCCCAGATCGACGGCGCGTTGTGTTCCACGCGCGCCTCAAAGTGATGTCAGCATCAATGACGGGGTCCGCTAGGGCCGATGCCTGCCAGGGTTGCGGGAAAGTCGGAGAGGGATACCGTGGCCCCTGGCACAGGCAACTGAAGGAACACGGATGGGTTTTAGTCAGTAAGAGTCTGACACGCCCTCCTGCTCTGACCAGAGCGGTAGAAGTTATTTGATGATTTCCCATCCTGAAAAAAAAAATAAAAAAAGGGGTGGGCAGACAAAGCTTGCTCGTTATTTGAGCGAAATAAAATTGAATTAATTCGATTTCGGCAGAACGCGACGCTACCGCTTTGTTCTTGTGTTCATGTGACGGTAGCGGGAGGTGAGGACAATCGAGTTACAATTACTTGAGACGTGCGAATACCAACTGTTATGTTATTCGTATATGCGAATAAGTTCGCTCTTTGTTGAATAATCGGTTTCTAATTTAAAGAATGGTCCAACAAAATTCCATGTCATGACAATAAACTGACAAGGAAACATCATGCTGAAAGCTGAAATCGTGTGCAATAAATTAAGTAAAACGGCATATGTACTCAAAAAAATATGTGCATACGGCATATGTGTTCAAAAAAGTTAACTTAAATACATTCGTGACCGCATATCATGGTTTAGTGGCTTCCTCGCTAAGATTCAGTGTCATATTTTCGGGAAACTGCAGTGAGAGAGAAAGAATATTTAGGGCCCAAAAACGTTGCCTTCGATCAATGACAGGTCTTAAAACTACAGAAAGCTGTCAACCTGTTTTTGTATTTCTAAGGATACTTACATTGCCATCGTTGTATATACTAGAAGTTGCTCTATTCGTTAGAACGAACAAGAATCTGTTTACGGCAGTAGTGCATAAAAGACAACGCTCTGGACCAATAAGGTCACAATATAAAAATCAACTTTACACAGGTGGTGAACAAACGTCTTTACTTAAAAAAAATATGTTAACCATTCGTCCTCTTATATATAATAAAATAGCGATACATTTAAAAGAATTACAAATCAAACTTTATAAAAGTTAACAAAACGGCTACTGGATAAGTGTTACTACGCAATTAAAGATTTTGTTGACAAAACTTTCTGTTGGTGTGTATGCTGCTTCTTTGCGATTTAATTTACTGACATTTCTAATTGAATTTATTGAAAAGAAATTAAATGTTTATTTCTGTAAGTAGATCTTTTAAGACACTTTTACACGTCAATATTTTTAAACTAAATGGTGCCGGCATTTCCTAGCTGACTGATCCCTGAGAAGAAATGCCGAAACAAACTCAGGGGTCATGGTCTTTTTTAAAGTCCAAACATTATATTATTAGGATTTTATGTGAGTCTAACAATGCAGGGTCATGTCTGGAAGGGCCTTTTGAAGAAAGAGCCATTGCAGCTTTGAGTTGACCTGTCCTATCAGACGGCATGCATGCATCAGTCATTGTGTAGCTCAACCCTATTTTAGAGAGCTCAACGACCCGTCACACGACGCTACCAGATCTGCAGGACATTAATTGCGTAGGCCGTATATAAAATACTCAAAACCGCCAGACAGCTATAAAGTCATGAATTCTATCTAGCCTGCATGGTACTCACATTCACAGTCAGTTTTCTCTTTAAATATCATCAAAAATATTATAAGTTATGTCACGTAAATCATTTCATCATTCATCATCATCGTCGATGTTATTTTAAATTTAATTTGTAATTTAATTTTCTGACATTATTTAATTTCATTTGTTGACATATTGGCATTGTGCCTTATTATGAATGTAACGTTGCTTAGTGAATGGAATGCTTTTTTCTATTTTTTATTTAGTGCATGCCGTAAGGCAAAATGTATTGGCACTCATCAAAATAACCATCATAGCTGTATACTTACATTATTGGCAAATAAATGATTACAGATTCTGATTCATTTCAATTAAAATGTACACAAAATGATTAAATAAACTGCTTTTTAGCATTTCGTATAATATCTGTCTGCCATTTCCCAACTATGTTGGAGTCAGCTTCCAGTCTAACCAGATGCAGCTGAATTGGTACCTATTCAGTTGCATCTCGACCTAACCTCCCAAGTGTTATTTATTATAATGACAAACTGTGACTGATCATCTTCCTCATCCAATTTAAACTCATCCTCTGTATCAGCGCTCTTATCAGAAAGCTTTGATATATTGTCAGACTTTATTATACTTAAACACACACCCAGACACAGGTCAAACAGACATGTTCATGCATGCACACAAATGTTTGACTTGTCCGGGGATCGAACCCGGGACCAGCGGCTCAGAAGGCAGGGTCGCTACCAACTGCACCAACCGGTCAGTCAATATATTGCTCGATAACTAAGATTTAAATAACTGAAGTGTTAATCGACTTTTGTTGCAGACTGTTCCAAGACTACCAAGTCTATATAGTTAATACTGTAGGTAGCTGAACTTGTACTATTTAAATAATTAGCATCTAGAGCTACCTACAAGTGATTACGCAATATGTTTAAACACATTAAACATAAAGAAGCAATTTTTAACTAACTTTACAAGTAGAATACCTAAGTTCTGGTACAAGGTCAATTAAGTACCTATCTATAGATTTTTTTTGCGATTTCATTTATACCATAAACCATAGTTAATTAATTAGTTTCTTGTATGCACGTGTTTCTGTGACAAATAAACCTATTTTTCTTTCTTTCTATACAGTGTACTACTTTTCCGTGACTGAGAATGAGAGTTCCCTCTCATGGTCAGAGTCCCGCGCCTGGATTTTCTCATCATGACCTAATTTTCCTCTCATATGTCCTAAAACCACCTAAACCTATCCCAAAAGTTCTGCACATGCGGTGTTTTGCGCGCATGGACGTTGAGAAGCTTCGTCAGGATGCGTCAGACCTCAGTTGGGAAAACTTGGCAGCGGCGACAGCTGTAGATGAAAAACTGCGTATTTTCAATCAGACGGTCCTTGCTCTCTATGACAAACACGCTCCTGTTAAGCAGATTAAGCTTCGGCGTCCTCCTGCTCCTTGGATGACGACAGGTGTTCGTATGGCGATGAGGAGCAGGGATCGGGCCTTTCGTAAATTTAAAAGGGATCGCAGTGAAGAAAATCGGAACTTTTTCAAAGCTGCTAGAAATCGGTGTAACCAGATGATACGCAACGCTAAACGCCGCCATATTCTCGAGAATATATCTTCTTCTTCACCTGCTGATATCTGGAAGTTCCTTGGTACTCTTGGTATCGGCAGACCACGGCATGTGGATTTTCCTAATACAATTGGCCTTGATGATATCAACCGTCACTTCACAACCACTTGTCATTTGGATTCCCAAATATTGTCCCAGACGGTTGATTTCATTAATGGCCTAGCGAGTCCCTTCATAAAACCATTTCACTTCTTTCCGGTGACCTTGGACGAAATTAAAAAGATCATCCTGTCTATAAAATCCAAGGCTGTGGGTTACGACGGCATCAGTCATACTATGGTCGTTTAGATCCTTGATAGCCTTCTCCCTCCAATTACCCACATCATTAACTTTTCCCTTGATTCCGGACAATTCCCATCCGTGTGGCGTATGGCCTATGTCCGCCCACTCCCTAAAACTTCAAATCCCTCCCTTCCCAGTCATTTTCGACCCATTTCCATTCTCCCATTCCTGTCTAAAGTGCTTGAGGCCTGCGTACACAAGCAGTTTGCGGGGTTTGTTCATCGGAACAACCTCGTTAGCTCTTTTCAGTCTGGGTTCAGGCCTGGGCATAGTACAGTCTCCGCTCTCCTTAAAGTGACTGGTGACATTAGAAAAGCCATGGAGGATACCAAAGTTACCGTTTTGGTATTAATTGATTTCTCCAACGCCTTTAACGCCGTCAGCCACGATATTCTCCTTTCTATCCTCTCCCATCTTATGGTTTCGTCCGAGGCGCTGGAATGGTTCTCTTCTTATCTTCCGGGACGTCAGCAGTCGGTTCGCGTTGATGAGAGCTCATCGAGTTGGCGTGATCTGGATGCTGGTGTTCCACAAGGCGGTATTCTTTCCCCATTGTTATTCTCCATCTTCATTAATTTTATAACTCACCGTGTAAGGTCCCTTCTACATAATTATAATCTTTGTCATTATAGACGCTTTATATACCATGTTATTATTGTAATATAGGCAGTATATTCTCAGCAGTCATTGGTTTAATTTACTGTCTCTGCCTACCGTACAACCGATTCGATGTTCGTATCATCTATATGCCGATGATCTTCAATTGTATACAGCTGAGCGGGTTGAAGATTTGTCAGACGCTATAGCAGATGTAAACCGAGACTTAGATGCTATCAAAAAGTGGTCTGATAGTTTCGGGGTGTCTGTAAACCCCCCGAAGTGTCAGGCCATTGTAATTGGAAGCTCACGCATGATAAGTAGGGTGACGCTTAGCTCTCTTCCTCCTCTTATTTTCAATGGTACCGTCATACCCATTACCCCTACTGTGAAAGATCTCGGTTTGCATCTTGACTCTACACTCAGCTGGCAACGCCAGGTCTCTAGTGTTAGTCAAAGGGTCAACGGTACTCTGCGATCCCTGTATCGTCTGAGGAATTTTTTGCCCGCTAAGACGAAAACCATGCTTGTGCAGACTTTGATTTTCCCTGTAATCGACTATGGTGACGTGTGTTACTTTGACTTGAATGCGGTTTTGCTGGATAAGCTCGACAGATTGCTTAACTATGGTATCCGGTTCATATTCAACCTGAGAAAATATGACCATGTGTCGAGCTATAGGTCTGAGCTCAAATGGATGTCCATTCGCCCAAGAAGAAGTTTGCGTGCTTTGACCAAGCTTTTCTCCCTTCTCAACTCTCCCACTCCTCCTTCTTATCTCGTGTCTCACTTCCAATACCTATGTTCTTCTCACGCTAAGAATCTGCGTTCTTCTAACAATCTTCTTCTACTCTGTCCTTCTCATACTTCTGACTTTGTTCATTCTTCCTTTCATATTCAGTCCATTCTTCTTTGGAATGCGCTTCCTTTTGATATCAGGACGGCTACCAGTCGGGTATGCATTTAAGCGGAAATTGCAGAGTTATTTTCGAAACAAATAGAGTAGAGTCATCTCAACATCTCTCTTTCTTGAATTTGTATATATATATATATTTATGTAAGTATATAGTATAGTAAATAGTATGTATGTGTATAGGACTTATTTATGTAAGTATATAGTATAGTAAATAGTATGTATGTGTATAGGACTTATTTATGTATTTGTGTACGTTGTTTTGATAGTTTATTTTTTATCATTGTTAAACATCGCTCAAAATCAATCCTTTCCTTTCTTTTCAATTAAAGCACTTGCCATCTAATCTCTTCACCACCCTTGGTTGACTGGTAGAGAATGCCTAAGGCATTAAGTCCGCCTATGTACATTTTGTGCGAAAAGTTATAAATAAATAAATAAAATACTACTCGTATGTTAAACGGTAGACATACTTTAAGGGCGAAACACAAAGAGCAATACCTACGCGATCAGAATGTAGGGGACACAAACTAAAGAGCAATACGTACGCGATCAGAATGTAGGGAACACAAAGAGCAATACGTATGCGATCAGAATGTAGGGAACACAAAGAGCAATACGTACGCGATCAGAATGTAGGGAACACAAAGAGCAATACGTATGCGATCAGAATGTAGGGGACACAAAGAGCAATACGTACGCGATCAGAATGTAGGGAACACAAAGAGCAATACGTACGCGATCAGAATGTAGGGAACACAAAGAGCAATACGTATGCGATCAGAATGTAGGGAACACAAAGAGCAATACGTATGCGATCAGAATGTAGGGAACACAAAGAGCAATACGTACGCGATCAGAATGTAGGGAACACAAAGAGCAATACGTATGCGATCAGAATGTAGGGAACACAAAGAGCAACACGTACGCGATCAGAATGTAGGGGACACAAAGAGCAATACGTATGCGATCAGAATGTAGGGAACACAAAGAGCAATACGTATGCGATCAGAATGTAGGGGACACAAACTAAAGAGCAATACGTACGCGATCAGAATGTAGGGAACACAAAGAGCAATACGTACGCGATCAGAATGTAGGGAACACAAAGAGCAATACGTATGCGATCAGAATGTAGGGAACACAAAGAGCAATACGTACGCGATCAGAATGTAGGGGACACAAAGAGCAATACGTACGCGATCAGAATGTAGGGAACACAAAGAGCAATACGTATGCGATCAGAATGTAGGGAACACAAAGAGCAATACGTACGCGATCAGAATGTAGGGGACACAAACTAAAGAGCAATACGTACGCGATCAGAATGTAGGGAACACAAAGAGCAATACGTATGCGATCAGAACGTAGGGGACACAAAGAGCAATACGTATGCGATCAGAATGTAGGGAACACAAAGAGCAATAAGTACGCGATCAGAATGTAGGGGACACAAAGAGCAATACGTATGCGATCAGAATGTAGGGAACACAAAGAGCAATACGTACGCGATCAGAATGTAGGGGACACAAACTAAAGAGCAATACGTACGCGATCAGAATGTAGGGGACACAAAGAGCAATAAGTACGCGATCAGAATGTAGGGAACACAAAGAGCAATACGTATGCGATCAGAATGTAGGGGACACAAAGAGCAATACTTATGCGATCAGAATGTAGGGAACACAAAGAGCAATACGTACGCGATCAGAATGTAGGGGACACAAAGAGCAATACGTATGCGATCCGAATGTAGGGGACACAAAGAGCAATACGTACGCGATCAGAATGTAGGGGACACAAACTAAAGAGCAATACGTACGCGATCAGAATGTAGGGAACACAAAGAGCAATACGTACGCGATCAGAATGTAGGGAACAGCTAATTATTATTATTTATTTGAGAGCTAGTCCTTGTCAGTGACAGTTGTTCATTTCCATGAGTTCACGATGTCTCCCGCTTGACCTTGACCCCTGGACACATTATTTTGCTTTCTGTGATGCGCAGGTTCTACTAGCACGCCAGAGACACTATAAGTAGGCATTGTACCTTTGTCTGAAATATGTGCCTATATTTTTTAAACTTCCAACCTACGTCATTCGTCAGTGCATAAAAACTGTTTTTGTATTTTCCACACCCGCTCGATATATCCCTAAATTCGGGCACCCGCTGTAAAAGAACAATGTTGTTTTTTCCGAGAGTCAACGTTACCGTGAAATCCCGCTCTCTGTGCAAATATTATGATTTGCCTATTTATAAGCCTGCCTTCCCGGAATAGGAGTTTTGTGAAAAACAATATTAATTTATCGTTTCGTTGAAAACTAATAATCCAGAGAAATAATTAATTAAAAATAATTTAAAAAATATTTTTCTTCGCCCGCTTCCGTTATGGTCATGGTGTGGGATCTGATCTGAATAGACAGCTGTGCAGCTGGACAGTTTGGTTCGCTACTTCTTCCCAGCTAAGGCACTAGGATGTTTTGAAGGCTGGACGTTTCGGGGGACTGTCTTATGTAATTTTGACGGACAAAACGTGCTGATTCTGAGCCTAGTGTGAATTAATGCCTTTTTATAATATAATGGAAACACTGTACTTGGGCCATTATTTCTACCTTTTTAAGGAATCTTGCTCCTCCTTGGAAGTTATTTTCTGGCTACCTTAATTCATCCAAAAGTCACTTTCAGCATTTAATTTTAAAACATATAGGTAAATACAGGTATTTGACGTGGAAAACCAATTTATAAAATCAATGCTTGTAATCTGGAATGCATACAACTAAAACAAACTTGTATTTTCATCAACAGTACGCCTGGGACTGGGACAATAGATGCGACATAATGTGTGGTTAACATGAGGGGATGGACCAATCATATTAATTTCTAACCCCTTCCCGCGACATATCAAACATACAAACTCAATGTTACCTCTTTATAATATAAGTATAGATTGTGGCACGATCTAGTTCTAGGCAGCCATCTCTGAGTTCATGAGAAACACGCGGCGTGACAGTGTTCTGTAACGAGGTTGAGTGCTTCTGAGGAAAATGATACATCGCTAACGCATGTACTAGTACGCCAGTTACTAGTAGTGATAGCAGAATTGTGTACGGAAAGGTTCTAATGTTACATGTTCGTTGAACATCAACATAGTCCAGTCATTAAAACAATTAATATAAAGAACCTGACCTGACACCGAATCAAAAGATGCACAATGGAACAAACACGTACACTTACACACACATACACCAAATACACACCACACACACACCACACACACACACGACACACTCACCACACATACACACCACACACGCACCATACACACACACACACCACACATACACGCCACACACACACACCACACACGCACCATACACACACACACCACACATACACACCACACACACACACACACCTTACACACGCACCATACACACACACTGCACACACACACCACACACACAACCCACACACACACAACCCACACACACACCACACACACGCACCATACACGAACACACACACAGCACACAACCCACACACACCACACACACACGCACTATACACACACACACACACACACAGCACACACCCACCACACACACAACCCACACACACACCACACACATGCCACACACACACCACACACACACCACACACACAACCCACACACACACCACACACACACCACACAAACATCACACAAACATCAGACATACACACATACCATACCATACCTGAAAACACCTCACTAGTCTCCATTCTGGAATTCGAACCCCGAGCCCCAAGATACAGACTGACTGTCTAGTTTGGGACTCACTGGCAAATTATATATTGGAACCTAGCTGTAGGTAGTATGTTAAGTTCCTCATGTCGTCTCAACTTGCTGTTGACCTGTGAACCTGCTTACTGTATTAAATAGAAACAAAATAAAAAATATATTTAATTCAGACCACAGTGATCCATAATTTGTTAGACACAGCTTATATTCTATTGTTAGTAACATTGATATAAAAATAATATTATTAAAAACAAAGGACACTGCCTGCCTGGACACTGAAATATTTTCTATATCCATTTCTTTCTATTAAACATTTTTACGTGAATACCTAGATTTACGGGAGTTTTGAAAATTAATTTTGCCCTTTGGAAAAATGTAGCCCAAAAACAGTTTTTGACCATATCCCCTTTCCGACTCATTTTGCAATAAAAACAGTCTAAGTAACAAATAAAAATTATATTAATGTGAAAATTCATCGTAAATTACCTGCTGATGTTTCAGTGAAAAACTTAGAAAATACTGAAAAATTTAGAAAACAGAATACTTACTCAATCTTAGCAATATTATCATTCTTACACGTTATCAAAATACTTAAAAATATGTTCGGATTGATTTATTATTTCAATAGCGTTAGAACTTGGCCAGTGAATAGTGAAACTTTACCTTTAGATTCTGGAAAAATGCCGAGATTGGTTACAAACTCAAAGTTTACACAAGTTTGTGCGGCTGCAGTTTTCAAGTTGAACAATTGTACCGAAAGTCAAGTTTAGAAGTGAATTACTGACGAAACCAGAGAATGCAAGAGCAAGGTTTTTTCTCTGAATCTTGTTACTACGTCCATTGGATATATATTTTTTTATTTTTTTGTGTTTCTTTATAAAATTGTCTTAATATACCATATTAATACCTGCCTATTACTGTCCCACTGCAAGGCAAAGGCCTCTTCTCATAAAGAGAAGGCACGAGCATTTACCCAGTTTATTTTTGTGCAAAATATGCATCCATGCTATCAATACATCTCTGCCAGCGCAGTGATAATTGTTCAATGCCCTTCTTGAAGCAGTCAGGTGTACGGGAGCCAACAAACTCTTCAAAGGCATTTTATACTGCCTCTGGGGTATTAAATATTTTCCCTGCCAAGAAGTTGTCCAAATTTTGGAAAAAATAGAGAAGTCTGTCGGCGTGAGTACGGTGGATGACGCAAAACTTCCAAGCCTAGCTCTTATAGCTTAAACGTCCGTTGTGCTATATGAGGTCGAGCGTTGTCGTGTAGAAGCAGCGGGGAAGAGCGATTAACCAAGGCTGGCCGGAGATTTACGAGCTTCTTCATCATTGTGTCCAGTTCCTCACTGTACACATCCGCAGTAATGCTGGTACCATTTGGTAAGAAGCTGTGATGAATTATACCGGCACTAGACCACCACACAGTGACCATGATTTTTTTAGGGGTAAGTTTTCGTTTGGTGCATTGCCTAGGCGCTGAACCAGGGTCTAACCAACATGCGTTCATACCTCAACGCGTTCGTCGCGCTGGCGATCGCTCAGTTCGTGTGGCACGCACTTATCAAGTTTTTACCTTGCCAATTTGACACAAATGGACCAATATTGTTTTGATGCTAACGTTGAAAGCTGCTGCTAACATAAATCGAAATTTCCGTCTCGGAAGCTTTCAAACCAATAACGAGTCATGCGTTTGTTTGTACACGTAATTAATGTTGCGAGCCGTTTGTTACCGCGACGGAACTCGTATTCCATAATTACTCGTATTTTTATCGTGTCCATACTGATGAAAAATATACAAATGTAGTGTAAACAAAACACTAATCAATAAACAAATGACTGAATTTGAAAATAGAATTCCATATTTTTTTAATACAATTCATTTGAATTTAGTATTTATGGCCAGCCCTACATAAATTACGTTTCAAATGGCCAGTATTGTAAAACGGCAACTTCATTAACTAAAGACCTATTATTATTAACATTGTTAATCAACTTTACAGATTTTTAACAAACATGTATACGAAGCCCAAATGACGTAGGTTCAATGAAAACCAATTTGTGAATAATCATGCAAATAGTTCAAGTAAAAAACATACTTAACCCTCCTTCTGGCGCAGTCGGGTAATAATCCATAACCCTTTTTATAGTCGTACAAAACACACACAAGTCGCTAATATTATACTCAGCGTAGCTGCGATCATCACTTCATTGGTCATCGATCCAGTAAGCTACAAACAGCAGTACAGTAATAATAAACTATAAGTGTCGGTCTAATTATATTCTATTGTGTGTATTTTGTGTGCTCGTACTTTTGTGCTCCTAGGCTCTGTGTCTCTAAATTATATGATTCCTCGATGTGCATGTGTTCTTGATTACCTGTAGGTATATACCTGTGTGATACTTCCTGTGTATAGCTGTGTGTATTTCCATGTACTATCGTGTGTGAAAGAGATTACAAGTGTTTTACCTGATTACCCTGGTTTTAATTCCCTCTCTAGTTAAGGGAACAGCGTCACCCCCGCCTACATCACCTGACTCCCGTTTATCCTTAACAACACAAATACCTTTATCAAACATCGTTAATCAAATTAATAAATAAACTAAATTTCTTACATCAGATTACATTCAATTACAGAGAGTGAGTGTTTCTAAGATGAACAGCATCCTGACACCAAGCTGGAACCTACAGGTTAATAGTTAATTAGAAACTCAATTTACTGCCATATTTCCTCACACTAATGATAGGTACATAATGAATTAATTCCTTTACTGAGCCCGACCGCAGGTTTCCTTATCTGCTAAGCTGGTAACCATGATATATCACGTTAGGTCTAACTAAATTAAGAAATATATAGCGAGCACTTATCTACATATTAATACAATCTATACCTACATAATTAGCTAATGAAATCGTTTCGTGTCTGTTTGCTTGTACTCGTACCTATGGATGTCTAAGGATGTCTATGGATGTCTAAGCTGCCCGGAAAAGTACCTACTGGGTAGATTTAGATTACGATGTTATTTTGCATGAATATACCCATATGGTCGGGGCAACACATGGCTATAAATTATCACGCTATCTGCTTTGAGGGGTCAGCATTAAGTTCCTTAAGTAGTTAAAACTGTTCGATATTATATGTCAAAAGTAGGACCCAATACGTGTAACTTACGTGTTTGATCTTAGTTATAGGAGGACAAAAATAGTTTTCGGCTGAATTTTGGAAACGTTACTTATCACATAATAATTTCAAAGCTACGAGTATGTACACATTCACGGCCTTCTATCGTAACTCGCTGTCTCATCTTCTGCGAAGCCAACACAAGAACTTCACACGTGCACATGCAAATTGTGTATTCTATGTTGCACAGATAATTAATGGCCACACAGCGATATTATTTTGAAAATCTGATTTAAAACAAAGACGAGTTCACCATTATCGTTTCTCTCCTTTCATCTCATCATAATGAGATACTTACTTACTGAGATAACTTACTTATACACCATAGTGTAAAAGTAATAAGTCAGCAGATAACGGTTCTAACGATACGAAAAAACCACCGAACCATCTGGAATAGGGAATGCAGTCTGGAGTCGAGATTGGCAACTTAAGATCTCGCGTGCTAAGTCTGGAATCGAGATTGGCCATTCAAGATCTCGCCCAGCAACCTTATACTTACACCCGGATGACGGTAAGTAGGTACGTAGTTCTGGAAAGAGGTCGCTCGAAACCGTGGAGGTTGGGAAAAGGAAAGGAGGCTTACACCCCGCACAGCATTCAGTGATACCGAGTTAATATTACATCGATTATTTATTTATTTGCTCTCAAGTGCATGTACACCACACATTTTCGCACAGATTCATTGTTGGTACACGACCCCGTCAGGGTCCCGCCAAACACGATGTTGGTTTACTGTTGAGTAAGTGAACATTAAAATAACTTGAGTCAAAACTTATCACACGCAGCATGGCGTAGGTATACAGGGCGTCACACGGATATGCCACATGGAGGGAAAGTACCTTGAATATTGTAGATGGAACATTGTACTGAAAGTCTTCCTTTTATTTGTGACACTATGTTATTTAGCAAAAAAATATCCTTATGATGAAGCCTTTCGATCGGTATGATAAAGCTACAGGATGATTATTTTTCTCATGTAACGGGTTCGATTTCCGGTTCATCCATGTAATTATTTAAATATCTATGAATGCAGTTTAAATTGTTTTTTAAATTCAAATAATGTCTTCTTTCAGTAAAATGTTCCATTTACAATATTCAAGGTACTCCCTCCATGTGGCATATCCGTGGGACGCCCTGTAGAGTAGTCTTACAATACATAAAAAAAACAGAAAATGTAAATGTATAATAATGATGTGTCTATGATGATGTCATTGTGATGTCCTTATTAAATAAAAATAGTGCTATCGATATCAAAACCCAATGACTACATTCTTCACCAAGGGAATCCTTAAACGTTATTTTTTTTATTAATAAAGTCTATTTCAAAGCTACACGTGTATTCAGTTGCTCAAAAAATTATCCTTTATGATTATAATCATAATAGTTGGTCCATATTTTTGTCATATTGTAGACTCACCACAGTCACCATCGTCTGTCTGCCTGTCCCATCTATATTGGGGTCGGCTTCCAGTCTACCCGGATGCAGCTGAATACCAGCATTTTACATGGAGCGACTGCCTATCTGACCTCCACAACCCAGTTACTGGGTAACACGATACCCCTTGGTACTTTCTGGCTTTTGACGACCCGTAAAGCCTGTCAATGATCCACGAATGACAGCCCGGACCAATCCGAGCCTCGAAAGGGGTCTCGATATGTAAATATGCTCGCCCATCCACGAACCGACCGCGACGAGGATCGACCCGAGCGACTGTTATTATTTAGCCACAAGCCATCAAAGCGAAAAAGTATTTAGGTTTTAGATTCTTTAGCTATTACTGAATAAATGTTTTATCCTTTACTTACATAACCGAAGTTTGGCCGAATTTGTGCCGACTTAAGAAATGACCCTTTACTTCGAAGTAAGTATGTGCCTTAACAATCCAATATGGCGTCTGCAAAATTATTTGTTTGAACTCGTCCCTGCGACCTTGGCCTTGTGATACCTATACATCTATACTTACTTATAATAAAATCGAAGCGAAGTGAAAAGTTTACGCACGGCGACATAGCTATACATTTTCAGTATAAGCGGACTTCTCATTGTACGAAATCAATGCGAGGTCAGCTAAAACTGCATACGAATAGCTTGGTCTGTACATTTTTTTAAAAATTATTTCGTGTGTGGTCTGGGAATGATTATAATGCCGTTAATATAACTTTTTGGATTTCGTCTGTTTGTCTGAATGTAGGTATGTTCCAGCATCACGCAAAACTACCAGATAGATTTTGTTCAGATTTTGCATAGATATTCCCTGATCAGCGTGAAGGCTTTAAGTTATCACGCTATTTGGTACGAGGGATGAGCAATAGTGCAATTTGTTCGTATTCTTCTATAATCTATCACAAATTGTAAAAAGACAAGCCAAAAAGTTAAAATATTGCAGAGTTACAGATTTAACCTTTTAAATGATTTTCATCACGCTGTACCTTTATGGAACTAAGCGGTCAATCATGACATATACAGGGTGGATTTTTGAGTCGGGGCAATAAGGGCAGGTACCTTAATCGTATTCGCTATTAGAAAACGGAAACTTTTTAAACATTTTGATCTGCATTCACAGATTTTGAATAAAGTGTACAGTCAGCAAGGGAATGGGCAAAGGTCACCAAAAAAAAAATTGATGCCAATCTATCCGGTTTCTTATAAGGATAAAAAAGCTCTATATGACCAACTGAGGTTTGAGTACTAGAAAAGTCAAAAATCGCAAAAAAAACTTCCCATCAATTTTGTAGGAAATGAGACTGAGATGAGAGGGAACCTCAGATCATATAATTTATATGATCTGAGGAGAGAACACCACATACCAGTGTACGACAACAGTCGAAATAATCCATTACCTCACTGGGCTGAATAGGGAACGACTACCTATAGCTGATAGTTACAAATAGAACCTTTTAAATGAGTATCATCCCGCTATGCATTTAAGGAGCTTCGCAGTCAATCATGACATTTTTTTTTTTAACTTACCATACTAACATAACATAAAAAAACGGTTATTTTAGTCAACTTTCAACAAATCAACTAGCTTAGCGGTTCGACGACTGCTTTGCAAACCTATGTTCGATTCCCAACAATTGATTTTAAACGATTTATATTTGAATGAATAATAATAATAATGAATTGTTAATTTATTTATTATTTATATAATAAAAACATAAAGTTTAGACCTCATCTGTCATCTTAGGTTATAATAAAAAGTCCGTTCATGAGAAATGCCGTGTGTTTACAATCTACTGTCATATTATTTTAGTGATGGCGGATCGTCAGGAATAATCTGTAAGAAAGCATCAGTCAGTGTATCCGTGTTGTGCCATTAGATGGTATAGGTAGGTATACAGGAACGTTAGGCGTTCATTGATCCACTAAAGAAGAAAAACTTCGCAAGCAATAGGAAATTAATACTGAAGGCTGCGGATGTTGACCTCAGGACAAGCTGCTCTCACCGACAACTGCCGGTCGATTCTGTAACAGTCTCACCGTGATAACTTACATATGTGAAATGAGCTATCTCAAACTCAAAGCATTTATTTCAAATAAACCAATTACAGGCATTTTTGAATTGTCAAGGGGTCGGTCAGTCAGAAAGATGAAGCTAGTTGCCCATTCCAAAGCGTAGTAGGTACCTCCACCTGATGCTAGGGATTGACCACAGACTCACTTCACCTAAGTTATCACGGTGATATTGTTACAGAACAGCTCGGCTGTGCGTCGCTTGCTCCCGCGTCACCCGTCCTGACTCTCTTCATATTTTGGCTGCTGAGACCACAACTACAAAAATATTGAAAATAAAAATTGTATACCCACATAAAGTTTTATGAAAATGTTCCTATTATTTTAGTATATTGTGCTGTCTTACGACTAGTAATACTTACTTAAATCAATAAACTATTACCAAAGGCATAACAAACGAAGCAGTACCTAAATAAATTAAATATCATTCCATGTATATTGAATAAAATTAACGGTTTATAGTCATTAGTATTGTCGCTATAATTAGGAGTTGTTTGAACGTTGAGCGTGTTTTGTTTACTTTTCGACCTCCGAGTCGCCCTACAGGGGTATTATTATTTTGTTTGTTTACAAAATTGAACAGTCGATCGGAATGTCTGTTAATAATCAATTATGAGAAAAAGGCCATGGATAAAGTTTGGCCCATCAGAGACAAAGACTTAATTATATTTAAAAAAATACTAATAATATTTGAAATCCCACCACATCTTTCGTTACTTGGCAAAACTTTGCAAGAAATGATGTAAATTTTTAAAGATTATTATTTTGATTCAAGTATTCGGGAAGATGTTTATTTTGGCAATTTTGGAAATAATATGATAATTGAGACATGCTCATAGATATGATTTCACGAGTATTTTTAAAATATAACATATTAACACTGTATAAAAAGCGCATTGAATAATAACCAGGCAGTAATGAACATGATATTTAATAGTTTATTAATGTACCAGTTTCATTTTTAAATCAATAGATTACAAAAGTATTTAATGGCAGCACCTTATTTATCTTTCATAATCATTGTCACTGCCCGTCAATGTCATCCATTTGTCATTATATGTCATTAATGCTTTGCACAGAGCTTTAACTAACATAGAGGTAGGCAATATCAGATAAACAATGCAACGAAATATTTTCGTTTTTCTTTTTTCGATACGTAACATTCTAAGTGTTCGAAAGAGTACGCTTTAATACTTATTTAGGCCATTAATAAGTTTTTGACGTAAACACTAGACGATTCCAAAAATATGAGTTATGACTGTAAGTGAGGGTTGCACTGTCGCAACAAAGTAAACCAGTGTAAACAATTGTTGGTGAACCAATAAAACTAAATAAATTCCTCTGGTGACCCCAGAGCCGTAAGTCATGTTTTCACTGACATGTCTCTAAGACTTTCTGTTGGTGAATTAGCGTGGCCAGTGTGGCACGATCCGCTCCTGCCAAGCACGTAGACACTGCCCTAAATGAAACGTGTCGGATAATATCAGGCTTCAAATCGACTGCACTCTATAATCTCTACCGCTAGCAGGTATAGCTGCAGCTGCCGTACGAAGGGATGTTGCATATTACGCGCGCTGCGCTGGATAAAAAATAATCAAGAATCCGATTCCCGACATCATCTCCTCCACGAGTACACGAGTACACCGGGTAAAAACTCGCAAGAGCTTCTTATGCTCCAAGCAGGCAATCAAAGACAGGCACCTAAAGAAGAGGAAGATAGGTTTCCACCACCTCAAGACTTCGTAACTCCCAAGAACATTTGCGACAATCGCGAACTGCAGTGGCTTATTTGGTAAGCACTGAATCGATTTCGTACCCAAGTAGGCTGCTGCAAACACAATTTCCATTAATCTAACATACAATGCCAGGTCGGAGCTCCTTGGGCACGCCACAATTGCGGCGATAAGTCCCCTCTTTGAGGAGTGGCTAGAGAGGCGCCACGGCGTCCTCACCTTCCGCCTGACGCAGGTCCTCACCGGACACGGTTGTTTCGGGAGGTTCCTGTTCCGGATAAGGCAGGAGGAAACGCCCGGGTGTCACCATTGTGTGGATCGCCTGGGGGATACGGTGGAGCATACGGTGGAGGTCTGCCCGGCTTGGGCGGAGCACCGCCGTGTCCTCGTGGAGGCGATTGGCGGTGGCGATCTCTCGCGTCCGGCCCTGGTCCAGGCCATGGTACGGAGCGAGAGGGCTTGGGAAGCCGTCACCTCCTTCTGCGAAGCAGTAATGTTTGCGAAAGAGGAGGCGGAACGCGTGAGGGAGAGGCAAAATTCGCGCCCTCACGCCACTAGCCGCCGCAGGAGACGCCCTGGGCGTCGGAAATCGCAGGCCGATTCCCGGCCACCGTAGGTGTGGGCTTGCAAACGGCGAGCAATGGGCAGCTCGCCGTTCGATAAGGACCAGGCCCGGGTCGACGGCGCGTTGTGTTCCACGCGCGCCTCAAAGAGAGAAGTCCGAAAGGGTTACCGTGGCCCCAGGCACCGGCAACTGAAGGAACACGGGTGGGTTTTAGTCAGTAAGAGTCTGACACGCCCTCCCGCTCTGCCCAGAGCGGGAGAAGTTATTTGATGATTTCCCACCCTCAAAAAAAAAAAAAGGTCGGAGCTCCTGAATAGACTATGTCCCATCGGCTAGAGTGTCCCAAATGTCCGTTCACCTGCATCCTTGACGATCGGAACAAGGCCTCTGATGCCGCAATAAATGTAGCCGCCTACTGGGCCCATAAAGAAACATAGATGTAGGTACCGTCGAAAAGAAATGACGAAGTCATGTTTTTGAAATCGTCTCCTCGAGCTCTTTATTTTGACGCACTGAAAACTGTTGTTGAGTTCTAAAGTCTGCCATGTTGATTTTTTTTGAACGTGACCCTTCCCCTATAGAAATTGCGAATTTCCTTCGAAATCCTTCGGATTGCGATTGAAAGTGAAGTGGTGGTCCCTCACCACAAACCTAACGATATTTAAATAAATAAAATGCTTCCAGACGCCTGGATGCTACGAGATAATAAATAATCTGACCAACTCTTTGACAGTTCAAAAGTGCCTGTAAATAATGGTTAAATAATAATGGCCATAGGGCAAAAGTATGTACCATAGAAAGACATTCGCCAAAAACATAACCTTTCTTGTCAGTCGGGTAATAAGCTTTGACGATTTTAATTTTATTTGTAACTGTGCCGAGTGTGGCAGCATCATGAATGTCTTGTGATCTGTTTAAAAATATCATTGGCTGTGTGTCTGGTTATTTTTTTTTTTGCATTTCTGAGTGACTTCTCTTTTCTTGGTCTATGGATGTGGATTGCAGTTTACCTTGGCTACAATAACAATACCTATAACGCACATCTCGGACCACTCTCATTTTGCCTAGTTCTCAACGGAGATCCAAAGTTTTAAACTGGGGCATAGCAAATTAATCACTTGTGATACAGTCGTTAGATTTGAGTGACATTCAATCTGCTGGAAGACAGTGAATTACTCCGCGATCGACAGGTTTTCGGAAGGATGTTCAACGAGTTTTACGACGAATAAAAATATACAGGAGTATGAAACGCTATAATAGCTTCATAAAACATTTTGTTTTATTCGTGTTCATTCCTGGGCCAAGCTTGTATTGGACCGGTATCCATATCCATAATAACATTTCATTTGACAGTTTCTAAATGTCATCATCACCAAATAAAAACTTTATTCAGTTTAGATAAAACACGGTACAATATTTTAAAAAACTATTGACAGATTACTTAGGAGCTAGATTTTTACATATTCCTTACAATATCCATGACCTTAAGATTCCCTGTGTCGTGGGGCCCAGTACCTTGCCAAGTAAGGCAAACATTTCCATTTCTTTAGGTGAAGTAACATTAATAATAATGTAATGATGTATTAATACGGATGAGCTTCGATTTGCGATGTACTTAAATTTTTCGATTATTTGCGAGAGTTTTCAGATAAAACTCAAAGCATTTATTTCAAATAAACCAATTATAGGCACTTTTGAATGGTCAAGGGGTCGGTCAGTCAGAAAGATGAAGCTAGTTGCCCATTCCAAAGCGTAGTAGGTACCTATGGAGAATAACGGACAAGAAACTCCATGGACACTCTTTTAAATCAAAATATTTTTACAAAATAGTAGTAACATCATTAATGTAGAAATTATACATGTGAGAACGTTACGAGATACGTTTCACGATCCGTATCAAATTATACATGTGAGAACGTCACGAGATACGTTTCACGATCCGTATCAAATTATACATGTGAGAACGTTACGAGATACGTTTCACGATCCATATCAAATTATACATGTGAGAACGTCACGAGATACGTTTCACGATCCGTATCAAATTATACATGTGAGAACATTACGAGATACGTTTCACGATCCGTATCAAATTATACATGTGAGAACGTTACGAGATACGTTTCACGATCCGTATCAAATTATACATGTGAGAACGTTACGAGATACGTTTCACGATCCGTATCAATTTGCGTTTTCCATAGTAGATGTTTATCGATTAGTATCCCCAGGTATGTTATACACGAAACCTGTTCAATGAGCGAGCAGAGACAGCTCTCATTACTGACACTGGCACATACATGGATCTTTATTTTGAGTTCGTCGTCAGGTGCAGACCGATCAGTAATGCTAAAACACACCGAATTGGTTTTGCCAACGTTTAAGGTCAGCAAATTGTTTTGCAACCTTTCCAATTCCCTTCTGAGCTACACAAACGACATCATTCCAAGTTCGCATAAAAGATCATTGCGGTGTCATCCGCGAAGGTAAAGACTAAAAGTAAAGGAAGGTAAAAACTGGCATTACAGAATTCAAGAGGAAATCGGTCATGTACTCGTATGTAGATCAGGAACAACGTCACTGACTGTCGTACATATACGCCTCTTCCTGATTCACTTCTAATCTACTTTTTAACATACAGACAGATTTGGGAACTACCTGTAGACCATGCAAATACATTATTTTTCGTGCAGGAATCGAACCCGCGACGCAAAGCTTACCAGCCAATCGCTCAGCCACTGCGCCGTCCTTACCGACCAATGCCTACGTACCCATATTTGGAAAATAAAGTCATTAATTAATGACACTTTTCAACTTTGTCTCAGCAACAAACTTAGTGTTTTAGGTCTCCAAAGACTATGGTCATATGGAGCAACTAAATAATCAGTCAGTACCACAGAGTTCACGCTACAGACTCAAATCCCAACACCCTGATTCACTATTCATCGCCAATTTATAGACGCACAAGTCAAGACCAAGTTGCTAACCAGTGATCTGTACCAAACAGTTGCTATCCAATTCGTTGTTCTATGCCCTCACCTACATACAGATATTCCAAGAAAAGTATGCGCTTCGGGAATCATCGTCTATCTTCGGAGTCAGATTTTATTATGTTTTCATTAATGGACAGGCTGTAGTCAGTATTTCGGTTACTAGACATTCCCGTTTCACTATTAACAATATTCCAAGTCTTTTTAATTACATTACTACTGTTTTTAATCTTCGAACTCAAATAACGGGACATGGCCATACAACAAACTTTTTTAAATACTTTTGAATAATTTCTAACGTATACATTAAATTCAGCCGTGTTTACAACGGTCCTTTCATTGTACAGGTCATAAAGCCGTGTCCTACTTTTATGAATACCAATGGTAGCCCAATCACTGAAAGATGCGTTGCTATTAACCAAGATAGTCTTGGGAACAAAGGTGGAATTAAATTGTTTACAGTATATATAAAAAAAAAATCATCATATAGACGATTAGGATCAGAATGAATAGATAAAACTGGTCATTTATTCATGAGTTTGACTTTAAAAGCTTCCAAGCGACTTGCAGTTTTGGGGTTGACAGTGATATCCTTTTTAGCCACTTGTTGATTTGGTTTTGTATAGTAATCCTTTGCCCGCAATGATCAGAATCTAGTAAATTTATAATTTCTTTGTGGCTTGGTATAACATCTGTATAAATATTAGCTAGGCATGTTGCACTAGTAGAGGTTATTCTAGTGGGCTCCAAAAATAGGTTTACAAGATTGTAGGACTGAAACAGACTTAATATTATACTACAAGAACCTGAGTTTTCTAATAAATTAACATTAATATCACCGCAAGTGATAATGGTCTTGTTCGAGTTACAAATCTTGTTTAACACTTCATCCATTACTTTTTCAAAGCAGTCATACAATCATGAAGGGGGTCTGTACACACTTAATACAATAAACTGCTCCAATTTTATATAGGCTATTTCTATTGTCCGCTCAACAGATAGCCTCACAATATCCTTACGTTCTTTAAATTTAAGCTGGTTGCTTACTAAAATTAAGGAGCCACCATGTATAGAATTTACTCTGCTAATCGAACTACCAACCTGGTGATTATTAAAATTGAACCAGAACTAGTGGATTTTAAGCCAATGTTCTGTTATACAAAGAAAAATTCATAAATAATTCTACTTCTAAATCTTTGTTCATAAATCCTTGAATGTTTTGATGCACCAGGTTGGTACTATTTACTGATTTTAAACTTTTACTTGAATTATTCTGTACATTATTGCTAGAGATTGCCTCTATTGTCTTAGTTTCTAATTTAAATGATTATCAATGTCAATTTGTGATACAAAATTATTGGCTGAATTATTTGATATGTCATAGCTTTGCTCAATAGAAGCGATTTGTTTAGCCAAATTCTTGGCTGTAATACAAAAGTAATATGATAACGACACAGCTATCTGTCTTTTACAATATTTTGACAAATATTAAGTAGACTTAAAACAATTGTAGAACGAATCTGGGAATTTGTAAACAAATATGTTAAAAACTACAGCTTAAAAAGTGTAGTCCCTCAGTCCTCACAGAACATCAACCAGATCTCGAAAAGTACAAAAAAAAAAATGAAGGTTTCGTGAATACAGACATTTAGTAAATAAATAAATTTGTTCCCATCTGAAGCTGAAAACCTTTTGCATAATAGTGTACCTAAATGGAGTCGCTTATTTAGCTTCGAACATGTAACAACTCGTGATGTAATTAGTATTTTTAACACACTCAAGTCAAAAAACACTGGTGATTACTGGGGCATCTCAATTAAACTTGTAAGTAATATAATCGACGTCGTAGCCCCCTATCTAGCTGTTACTTTTAATAAATGTGTTGATTTAGGAACTTTTCCTGACCTCATGAAGAGTAGTAAAGTCATACCATTATTTAAATCGGGTAGTAAAAATAAAGTTGGCCATTTTAGGCCTATTTCTATCTTACCTGCATTTAGTAAAACATTTGAAAAAATTATACTCAAGCAGTTGCTAAGACATTTTAATTTAAATATCCTCCTTCATGATGAACAATATGGCTTTACAAAAGGTCGTTCGACTACAGATGCGGGTGTTGCTCTGCTGAAACACATATTTAGCGCATGGGATAGCTCGCAAAAAGCTATTGGAGTTTTCTGTGATCTCTCCAAAGCCTTTGATTGCGTGCACCATGACACGCTTTTGCGTAAACTAATTCATTACGGTATTCAAAACGAAGCTCTTAACGTATTAAATTCATATTAACATAATAGGCACCAATGTATAGATGTTAATGGTGTGAAATCTTCCGGGCTACCAGTTCAGTTAGGTGTACCTCAAGGCTCTATACTGAGCCCATTTTTATTCTTGGTGTATATAAATGACTTACCATTCTATTTAAAGGGTATCCGTGCCGTTGTACTATTTGCTGATGATATGATGATAGATGCTCTCTTATCTTTAAAGTAGACAGGAATAGACAAATTTTTTACGACGTAAACAGTGCACTATCAATGGTTATAGATTGGTTTACCACAAATAACCTAGTTCTCAATGCCAAGAAAACGAAATGTGTAAAGTTCGCCTTACCGAATGTTAGAAATCTAGGACCCATCATCGTATTAGATAAAGAGGTGCTTGAAACTGTAGACTCGGCACTATTTCTGGGCATAACAGTTGATGCCAAGCTTCAGTGGGGATCACATATATCATGCCAAGCGGGAAGGCTCAGTTCGACCGCCTATGCCGTCAGGAAAGTAAGACAATACACTGACGTTGATACAGCTCGGCTAGTCTATTTCAGTTATTTTCATAGCGTCATGTCCTACGGTATTCTGCTGTGGGGCAAAGCCGCTGATATTCAAAATATATTTGTTCTTCAAAAACGAGCTGTTCGAGCAATTTACCAGCAAGGTGCTAGAGTTATTCTGAGAGATTTTTATAATATCTTTACAAATTCTGTACTAAATGTATGTATTCACGAAACCTTCATTTTTTTTGTACTTTTCGAGATCTGGCTGATGGTCTGTGAGAACTGAGGGACCACACTTTTCAAGCTGTAGTTTTTAACATATTTGTTTACAAATTCCCAGATTCGTTCTACAATTATTGTTGTACTACTAAATCCTGGGGTTTTTATTTTGCAAATTCCCGTCGTGCTCCCTCAGTTCACACGCACATGATAACTTATCGTATGATAGGGTGTATCAAATATTATGGAAGTTTATAACTAAACGCCATTTTCAAATGTTCTTATTTTTCGGGACTTATTGTGATGACACACTATACAGTCAACACCACCACCAATCTTGAAGACTGGCTAATTTATTTAACCCAGTGTGAGTATAAATCATAAACCCTTTATTTCGTAACAAAATACTGTTCTCATTTGACATAAATACTTATTGTCACAAGTTCGTGGTTAACTACTGTGTTGACTTCAGAGTCAATATTTTAATCTAATTTCGAACGCATAGTACCTGTCTCACTGTAACACGATGTACTTACTTATGTTAACCAAGTAGGTGTAGGTATATAGACCGTCTTCTGGAGTTACAACTTTGGATATTCCTATGTCAATGTTCGTCGATATCGGATATTTATGTGATAACATTTCCGCTGAGAAATCGGCTGTACGGCTTAATACCGGTGAATCGATTTCACGACTTATCATATATTTTATACGTTTACCTTTTAAAATGAGTCGTCTTACTTAGTTCTGGTTGAAATCTCGTTAATCGTCTCGTCAGTGAAAATCATAAATCCACTGCAGGCTGGACTTAAGTAGGTCTCGGTCAAATACAACTCCAGCATTCTCACCGACTCCTCTTTTAAGGTAGCTGATGAACAAACAAACACACCAAGCTCAAGTAAATAGGTGGCTCGTTTAGATGCCAATGTATGCGTTTTTATAATAAACTTCCAAGTCACATTCAAGATTTAAGCTTTAATAAATTCAGACCTTTTCTATAGCGGATACTATGCCTGAAAGCAGATACTGTCAAAAACTATATGGAGAACAAAAAGGCTTGGGATTGAGCTGTTCCAATGAACACACACACAAACACGGACACACACCCACACCCACACACACACACACACACACACACACACATAGACACGCACACACACAGTCACAGTGTTCACAGTGAATGTTGATTATTTTGATAACTATTTTACTATTCTTTGTTTTCTACACCTATCGTATTACCGTATATATCAGCTCGACGGGAGCGTGTCGCGTACAATCCTTCTCAAACTCTCAAGTCTTCCAATCACTGTTTTGTTTTTCTTTTTAAAAGCACCGAGTACGAGGTATCCACGTTAGTCTGTCTCAATTTGGTTCTGTAATTTCTTGTTTAAGTTAGTTATGATATAGGATTTTATTTATGTAAGTAGGTTTGTACAAACACTTTTATACGTCAATCATATTTTAATAACTAGATGAGGTCGGCGTTTCCTATCGGACTACTCTGAGAAGAACGGCCGAAACAAACTCAGATGTCACAGTCTCTTTAGAGTCCAAACATAATCTTGGTCAGATCACGTGAAGACCATGTAGATTGGTGTCTGAAATGGTCTTTTGAGGAAAGAACCACATAGATTGAGTGTACCTGTCCAGTCAGTGCACGCATTTGTCAGTAACCGTGCAGCTCAACTCAGAACTTAAGGAGCTCAACAATTCGACCACCAATACATTTGGGTAGGTCGCATAAATTACTTTAACTGCCAGATCATGATTAAAAATAAATGAGAAAAACTAAACAAACTCTCCTTTATGGTGTGACGTGGAACAGCCAGCAAGATGTTGTATCGCCAATCAGTTTGCCAAGCTTGGTGATTATGGCAATATAATAATAATCCCACTAATATTATAATTATTATATTAAAAATGTGAAAGTTAGGATGTTTGTTTCTCAATCACGCAAAAAAGAGTTGAGCGAATTTAAATGAAATTTGACACAAAGGAATAAGGAATTAAGTACATATAGAATACTTTAAATCCCAGTAGTACTTTCCCATGGGATATTTGCCAACATCCCCGCGAGCGAAGCCGAGATCAAAGGCAAAGTCAAATCATTTATTTCAAATAGGCCCATAAAAGGCACGTTTGAACGTCAACATTTACATTAAAATAGAATTGATTCTAGTCGCCCCTTCCAGAAGTTAGTTTCGTATGGAGAATGGGCAAGAATATAGCAATAGTATTTTTTGTATGGGCTTAAAAATATATATCAAGTTACCCATAGACATTAAGAACCTACATTTAATTACACCTACCTACATTTATTTTTACATTTAAGGTTGACTGGTAGAAAATGCCTCAGGCATTAAGTCCGCCTTTGTACAGTATTATTTTTTAATTGTGCATAAAGTTTTAATAAATAAATAAATAAATAAATAATTGGTATTTTTAAAAGGAAGCTAAAAGACTTCCTGATTAAAAAGGCATATTACTCTGTAATAATTATTATAGTATAAAGATAAATAAATGTAAATTTACAATGATTGTGATATAATTTATAAGAATGGCATGAGATAATATAAAGTGTATGAATAATAATAATTAATATAATATAGTGGAAACTGTCTACCTAATATTGAGTATGTTTACATTTTTTTCCTTTTCTTATATTTATAGACATTTAAATTGCAATGCCTTAACAGGCAAATAAGTTGTAAGACTAACTAAGTTAACATCTTCAAAATTCTGTTCACTTAGTTCGCAATAAAGAATTTGAATTTTAATAGAAACTTCGCCGTTACTCTTTTAAAATGTTTTACAATATTTTGTATACATTAATTATATAATTATATGTGAAGACGATGCACCTAGAACAAAATGAATATACCACAATACATAGGTAAAAACAATTAAAAATTAAGCAATGACAGATTTAACACAGAACAGACAGACAGACAGAATTAATTATGTGACAGATACATGGTGCTCATACGTTATAAAAGTATAAGTACGATGTCCCAATGTTTGTTAACAAGTAATAAGTCAGTGTGTGAGTTGAAATAATCACAGAAGGTAAATCAATGGCATCAAAATAATAAATTATACACTTACATTAGCAACCAGTTTGATTTTGTCTAGACTCTAGATTTTCCTATGGAGCTGGACCAGCATGTTTCCAAGCATTCTTGTCTGTGATATAATTATCAAAGTGTGATCAAAAGCTAGCCATGTATATAATTCCAGCCTATTGCTGTACCACTGCAGCGCAAAGGCCTTTACTCATTCAGAGAAGGCACGAGCATCGATCACCATGCTTGCTTATGAAGGGTTGGCAATTTCAGACTTCCATCCACGAAGGCACACTATGGCTAATATATATATAATATGGCTATAAAATTATAGGAATTATTTCCTTATGTAATAGCCATATTACATAAGGAAATAATTCCTATAATTTTTACTAAGCGATCGCTGGCTTTACTTTTGCATATTGAATAGTGAATATTTACGGTATTCATGATTTACATAATAATTCATTTTTGCAAACAAAGAACTTAACAACACGGCAAAGTCCGAAATATATGTTCCCTTTATTGAAAATGTTCATCCATAAATCTCTAAGTTGAGTGTACAACGTTAGCTGACTTCCATACTTTAGCGAGTCGTGGTACAGCACCACAGTAATGGCGCGTAAAACTGACGTAAACATTAGCATTTGTCGTTGATGGTGTAACTCGGCAAGTTATGGGGCTCCGCTACATCTTGGTGTACGGTTATGGCTTGAGTTTCAGCCAGTCTTACGTGTTACGAAGGCTTGGGTCTGCTTTCGCTTGGATTTTGGATACACTGCCTAGTATAACCAAAATCCACGCGGGGATTGTTTAAATGTTGGTGTGCCTACAATAAAGCATATTGTATCTATCCACGAATTTAACGATTGGTAGAGTAGAGAAAGATTATTTTAAAACTAGCTTTTGCCTGCGGCTTCGCCCGCGTGGCAGTCGGAAAATATCCCACGGGAAGGTACTACTATTATTTTCATGTAACAACTCTAGGTATTGGTTCACGCGGCGCACGTCAGTAAAGCTTCCAGTCGCCATGATTTTTTCTGGCATCTTCAACAATCATCGTCTTAATTCAGGCGATTTGCACAAAACCTGAATGAATTAAACACGTAAACTTTCCTCATGAAAATCTGTTCGGTAGTTTTTTAGTTTGTCGCGTTCATACAGACGCTTCGATTTATAATAAATGTACTGTCTAATTATTTACACTAGGTACTAAATTAAATGACGAACTTAGGCGTAGAAGTAAGAAGTACTCGTCCACATCGGTGTCATCCAGAAACGTGCGCAGAAAACTAGCACGTTGAATGGCTATACTAATTCTTTGGTCAAAGAACGAGCCAGCCCTCTGGTCACGTGAATTGTTGACCAGTCGGCGAGAAAATTCCTTAAAAACGAAAAATAAAGGTAAAGTAGTATATACGTAACAACGCAAATATACTAGTCTCGTTATAACATTGTCAGCGTGTCATGACTTGAAGAATTCACATAATCACCTATTTCCTATTTCAAGTCTAACTTTACCTCATTTGGCTCACCACTGAGACGACCTGCGTCAAGCACAGCTGCCAACCTGTTAAATTCCAGCACTTCTAAGTTTGTAACTCTTTTATTGCCTACTCATTGCACGTGTCGCTAACACCGGCCAAGTGTATTAATAACTAGGTCTTTGGTTTGGTTTGTCTTCTAATATTGATGTGTTTGCCAAAACTTTGGATTTTAGCACGAATATAGGAGGTAACATATTAACGCCAAGGCCGTATATAAATAGAAATATTTTTGCGCTAAAAATAATAGGTTTACTACCTATGAATTTGCCGTTTTACAATACTGGCCAAATCTAAATTCAAATTAATTTTATTAAAAAAAATATGGAATTCTATTTTCAAATTCTGTCATTTGTTTATTGATTAGTGTTTTCTTTTCACTATATTTAGACACGATAAAAATACGAGTAATTACGGAATACGAGTTCCGTCGTGGTAGCAATGCTGAACAAACGGCACGCAACATTAATTACGGGTTCGGAGTGAACTCTACAAACGAACGCACGACGCGTTATTGGTTTGAACGCTTCCTACATGGAAATGATCTAAAAAAAGAACCCCGTAGTCGCCCGACAACTAAAGTCAAGACGAGTTAAAGGCCATAGTGGAAGCAGACAATGCTCATTCTACGGCTGATTTAACAGCAGCTTTCAGCGTTAGCACCAAAACAATATTTGCGTCAAATTGGAGAGGTAAAAAAACTTGATAAGTGGATGCCGCACGAACTGAACGTTCGCCAGCGCGACGAACGCGTTGAGGTATGCCCTGCGTTGCAAAACGTTGCAAGACACAGAAACGATGGGATTTTGAACAGCATTGTCACTTGCGATGAAAAATGGATTCTTTTTGATAATTGTAAGCGGTCATCATGTTGGTTAGACCCTGGTTCGGCACCTAGGCAAGGCCCCAAACGAAAACTTACCCCTAAAAAATAATAATATCATATAATAATAATACGCGGCACGGTTGGCGCAGTGGTTAAGCGATTGATTGCTGCACTGCGTGTCACGGGTTTGATTCCCGCACGGAACAAATATTTGTATGACCTACAAGTAGGTGTCCCGGGTCTGGCTGTTTGTGTATGTGAGTTTAAATTGTTGTTGTTGTATGAGTATTAAATGTTTGTAAAAGCACCCACAATACAGGAGAAATTCCTAGTATGGGGCAAAGTTATACTCGTATATACATAATTATATAGATATAATTCATCACAGCTTCTTACCAAATGGCACCAGCATTACTGTGGATGTGTACTGTGAGGAACTGGACACAATGATGGAGAAGCTCGCAAGTCTACGGCCAGCCTTGGTTAATTGCTCGTCCCCGCTGCTCCTACACGACAACGCTCGACCTCATACGGCACAGCAGAAGGTCTCTAAGCTACATGAACTAGGGTTGGAGGTTTTGCGTCATCCACCGTACTCACCAGACCTTGCGCAAGAAGGGCATTGAACAATTACCACTGCGCTAGCATATATGCATCGATAGCATGGGTGCATATTTTGATTATTAAAAAAACAATAATAATAAAAATAAATACTAACTTTCTGTATAGTAAACGGCAATTTCATAGGTAAAGACCTAATATTTCGATGGATAGATATTTCGATAGATATGGCACAGGCAACACCTTGCTTTTGCCACATCCAATGGAATATCCATCATTTCGTTCTGAAAAGACCTGAATCCTTACCTACCCTGAACCACAAAGTAGGTACCGGTTGAACCGACCTCCACGAACATTTTATGAGTTGATGGCTTAATATTATGAGATAAACACTGTTTCATATTTATAAGAATAATAAATAATACAGACTCAGCTTGAAGAGCTGACAGAACGCGACATTATGAAAAATGAGTAGATTCTTTGATTGGGATAATTACGCGTTTAATAATAAATTCGCCTTTCATTCATTAACTAAAGTTACTTTTATTGCACAACGAATTAATTGCTACGTCATGAGGTACAAATTATGCCTCCAAAATCATAACCGAAGAAACGTAAATGTGATTGCTAAGGAAAGTAACAGTTCTATGAAGGATAAAGAGTAACTTATTGACATCGTCACTGACCACCAACTGACCACTTTCTATGACATCGTCACTGACCACTTTCTATGACATCTTCACTGACCAAAAACTGACCACTTTCTATGACATCGTCACTGACCACTTTCTATGACATCTTCACTGACCACCAACTGACCACTTTCTATGACATCGTCACTGACCACCAACTGACAACTTTCTATGACATCGTCACTGACCACCAACTGGTCACTTTCTATGACATCTTCACTGACCACCAACTGACCACTTTCTATGACATCGTCACTGTCCACCAACTAACCACTTTCTATGACATCGTCACTGATCCCCAACTGACCACTTTCTATGACATCGTCACTGTCCACCAACTAACCACTTTCCATGACGCTAGTTTTCTTCAAGAATTGCCACTACAATTATTAATAGAGGGAAATAAGTTGTTTTCAGTAGGCAGTGTAGCCTCCACCCGTTCGATTCCCACCTAACAATTGGCGACTGAATAAGAAGACGGGTGTGTACCTTTACAAGTAATTATTATAAAAAACCTAGCTGATTAAGCCGGAGGCACACAAAGATTTGTAGGTGGTGGGTTACGGACGTCTGTTGTCACTTCTGCAGGGATAGGTACTCCCCTGTAGTTGCACGCGGTATTCCGCTGCTGCCGGAGATGGAAGTTGGCCGAAGTTCAGTGTCGTGCTGTACGATGACGTCACCGGTAGATAAATCGGCGCGGCTGGCAGACTTGTTCAGCTGTTGGAGGCGAGCCGTTGAAATGGACGCAGGAACTGATGCCGATGGAAGCTTGCAGTGCAAAATGGAAACCTGGAAACCACCGTTCCAGCTGATTAGAACTTGGCCTGATAACTTCCGTGCTGGGGTACCACCGACGACAACAAGAAGAAAGGACCTATTAATTGTAGTAGTATTGACGTGGTGGTACTGACCAGAACGGAGTTTACACAAAGAGCAAAAAGAAAGCAGCAAAAAACAATAATTATGAATACGTTAAAACGTTTGGAATTTAAATTTAAAAAATAATATTTTACTTGAAGGTAGAAGAAAATTAAGTAGCATGATACAGCATTATTAGCAATTTCTGAGGCCATTCCTAAATGATAGGTACATATTAAATAAGATGAAATAAGCATCAGAGAATGTAATAAAACAAGAAATACATGATATATAGTAGTACACAGAATAATTATTAGCAATAAATTACATGATTATGATTTGCTTGTTTTGTGTGCTATTTAAAACTTACCCTAAATCGGGATTACCACTTTGCTTTATTGGCACGTCTTTTGTAACCTTTTTATAATTTTAAAAATATAAAGATTAGATTATCCGTCGTGTCTGCTAGGGCGCTCGACAGGACTCAAGGCGATACGTACACTCTCACATCAGCCTAGAAGTGACTGCTGTGGACTCGCGTCAGCGGTGCGGGCGTAATCCCGTTCACCTCATTCGTTCTATGCGAACACTCGCCCCACACCGCGCGTGCTGCGTCACGGCGCGTTCCAAGTCGTACACAAACAAAGAACAAAGCATTGATACACAATCTATTGACATTTAACAAACACAATCAAAACATGTATTTTCATGTAACGTTCCGTTACAACAGCTACAGGGAAATAAGTTGGTATCAGTAGGTAGCTATAGGGAAATAAGTGGTTATCAGTAGGCAGCTTTAGGGGAATAAGTTGTTTTCAGTAGGCAGCTATAGGGAAATAAGTTGTTTTCAGTAGGCAGCTATAGGTGGATAGGATAGGTTACAGAGATAATAACACAGCACGCCTGTATCCCCCAAAGGGTTGCGCAGAGGTGAAGAGGCCTTTTATTACACGCACATTTCGCCAGCTATGTTTAAGACTCATGTAATAGGGACTGAGAAAAGAATCATGGAAAAACCCAATATCCCTTTGCCTGACCTGGGAATCGAATCCAGGACCTCATGCTCAGCAGTAGCGCTTGCAACCTCTACACCCACGAGGCAGTCATTAGAGAAATCTGACGTAATATTGTGACAGGCGCCAGTGAGTAATATTGTGACATGCGCTATACGCAGTGAGTAATATTGTGACATGCGCTATACGCAGTAAGTAATATTGTGACATGCGCTATACGCAGTGAGTAATATTGTGACATGCGCTATACGCAGTAAGTAATATTGTGACATGCGCTATACGCAGTGAGTAATATTGTGACATGCGCTATACGCAGTGAGTAATATTGTGACATGCGCTATACGCAGTGAGTAATATTGTGACATGCGCTATACGCAGTAAGTAATATTGTGACATGCGCTATACGCAGTGAGTAATATTGTGACATGCGCTATACGCAGTAAGTAATATTGTGACATGCGCTATACGCAGTGAGTAATATTGTGACATGCGCTATACTCAGTGAGTAATATTGTGACATGCGCTATACGCAGTGAGTAATATTGTGACAGGCGCTATACGCAGTGAGTAAGCGTGGTGCTCACGGGTCGTCCGTTTTAAATAGGTTCTCTTTGTTTTGCAGTAAACGATTTTTTTATAGCTTTGCCTAGATTAGCTACATGTTTACGTCATTGTTTATAGAATCTACAGTGTGGCGTATAGTTTATTACATTAATTAAAACCACGTATTCTACATTACGTATCGTAAACATACACAATTAAAATAATTAATAACAAATAACTAAAAAAAAAAAAATTATAAGTTTGATGATAAGTTTGTGTTGAATTATTGATACCACGCCCGCGCGTGCCTAGCGCCTTATTATGAAGGGTGGTTTATTTCGTGCCAACTTTTACTCAATTTATTTTGTTAAAAAAATTCAGTTTTCAATGTGTAGTAAAACAGTTTTTTTTTAATTATTTCAACAGACTAATAACAACTTGTAATAACCGCCACATTTAATGTGATAACCTAATCGCCACTCTGTGTATCCTATAAACACACATATTATAAATTAGAGTCCTATTTCGTAGTGTTTGCGTGACCGCGATGTTCTTCTTATCTTCAGATTTTGATGCAGTTTGTATCATCATTTTGAAAATTAATTCTGGAAGGTTTGTGTATAACACAATAATATTAAACTTATACATCCAACTAATATTATAAATGTGAAGTTTGTATGTTTTGGATGTTTGTTACTCAATCACTCAAAAACGGCTTAACGGCTGCATGAAATTTGGTCTAAGGGTAGACCGTCACCTTGATACATCACCTGGATACATCACCTGGACATAGGATACTTCTTATCCTGGTAGTACGGGCATCCACGCGGACGAAGCTGCTGGCAAAAGCTAGTAATGCAATAAAGAACTCTCGATTTTTTATCGAGTCGTTACACCAACACCACTCACTACAGTGTTGGCGAAGAATGCTCCTCATACCATGGACCATGGTTTCGACCTCCCTCCACCTTTCCGCAGCCTCCGTCTGTGAAATGACTGTTTCACAGAAGCACATCACCGCATCCCCTGACTCGACGCTCCCAAACATTGAACGAGCGACGACGGCCAGCAGCGACAAGTCGGCTCCGACTTCTGATACGGCTCCCATGCGGCACACTTTGCCCGCGTATGCCACGCCGTGTCCTCCCGACAGTTGACGCAGTGATGACACCGAGTGTCCAGCTCCCTGTTTATGAGACACACGGTACACCCCGAAGCAACCACGCTCCGAGAGCATCTGTATCACTCGAAACGACAGGGAGCCGTGACTCCTACCGAGCCATTCGTCTAGCACTGGTTGGATCGCACCGACGATGGTAGGAAGGCGGTAGGGCGCAGTAGCCTGTCCCGCCACTCCGTCACCAGGACCTCGCAGAGCTGCGGCCGACGCAGCTCGCTCTCGCTCTCGCCTTGACCTTGCAGTTGACCTGCGAGATGCCATATATAAATAAAATACCGCGGCTTCGCCCACGTATAGTGGTCGGAAATTATCCCACGGGAACGCACTACCCCGATAAAAAGTACAATGTGTTAATCCTGTGTGACTAATTCAATTGAAATTAGTTGAGCCGTTTTTGCGTGATTGAGTAACAAACATCCTAACATCACTTTCATATTTATAATATTAGTAGAATATTCCACAATCTTGGTTGAATGGTGCGGAAAAGGAAGAAAAGCTGTCAAATTATTGAACAAACTCGAACACGTTTTTTGAATAAAGTAGATTTTTTTTTGTCTGTAAACGTCACGACTGTTTCCGATATTTTTAGAATCGGTAATTTCCTTGCTTTGATTTTGAATTTTTTGCTATCATAAATTTACATTAAGTAACTGGTTTTTAACTTAGGATTTTATGGTAAATAATGATTTGCTTTTTTTAACATTCTGGCAAGATAGTTAGATATTATGATAATTTTGAAAAAAGTCGTAGACAGCGACAATGTACATGCACCCTAATTGTGTAACACACTATGAATCAGGGGGCCTACTCATTAAGTACGAAGCCCGTCGTTTTAGCCGAAGTTACGGTCGTTTCCTACTCCGTATCAGTTACGGACATATGATTAGTATGGGGCCCGAACTAAAAATTAACGACAAAAAGAAAATGAAAGAAAGAAAGAAAGAAAATGCGTTTATTTGCGGTAAACATGACGCAAAAAATAACACAAACACAGAAAATATGAAAAGGTGGAAGGTGGTGGTGGAGGAAACATGCGTCACATCTACGCAAAACGGCTATCGCTCAGCATTATGCCGCGACCCTATGCAAGACAGAGCCCCAGCTTTAAAACGTTTAGACAGTTGTCCTTACTCCTGATGTGCTTCTGCCCATCCGGAAAAGTACATTAATCGGGAGTAGGGTTCACTTTTAAGTATCGAACTACTTTCGGACGGGCCCGGGCCCCATTGCTTCATAATGTTCGAAAATTTGTCTGCTCTACAACGTGAATAACGTAATGGATGTTGTTGATCTGTCGAAATGAAAGTGATTCCTACTGCAGGCTAGTGTGTCACTAGGTATTGCTTTAGATGGTATTTTATTTGTTTTTTTCCATTTTTATTTTGTTCTGAACGTTTTTAACGAGCACGTCTTTTTACATCGTTCTCACATACACGTATAAACTCAACATTGATAATTAATGTAACAAAGGCTTAAAATTCCTCGTGCGGTCCATGGCTACATATGGGGCCCCGGTGTGGGCGCGTTCACTGCGGCGGAGAGCCGCCCACTATCTGAACGCGCCCCAAAAGGTGGTAGCCGTATAGCTGATCCGGGGCTACCGCACGATCTCGGGCGAGGCGGCAAGTCTCCTTGCCGGACTGCCGCCGTGGGATCTGGAGGCGATAGTCCTCGCGCGCCTGTATGAGTAGCGCGTGGAGGCACTACGCCGGGGGGAAACCCCGCTTCCGCGGCAAATCGCGGCGGAGCAGACGGACCTCCGGCGCGATCTCATGGCGGCATGGAAAGAGCGACTGTCGCAACCCAGCGCAGGGCACGCCACGATAGCGGCGGTAAGACCCCTCTTTGAGGAGTGGCTAGAGAGGCGTCACGGCGTCCTCACCTACCGCCTGACGCAGGTCCTCACCGGACACGGATGTTTCGGGAGGTTCCTGCACATCATCAGGCGGGAGGAAACGCCCGGGTGTCACCACTGCGATGATCGCCCCGAGGACACGGTGGAGAATACGGTGGGGGCCTGCCCTGCATGGGCGGAGCACCGCCATGTCCTCGTAGAGGCGATCGGCAGCGGCGGCGACCTCTCACGCCCGGCCCTGGTTCAAGCCATGGACCGGGGCGAGGGGGAGTGGGAGGCAGTCGCCTCCTTCTGCGAAGCAGTCATGCTAGCTAAGGAGGTGGCGGGACGGGAGAGGGAGAGAGTCTCCCGTCCAAGCCGCCGCGGTGGACGCTCCGGGCGTCGGGAGCCGCGTGACGACTCCCGGCCACCGTAGGCGCGGGCCTGCGGGCGGTGAGTAATGGGTAGCTCACCGTCCGATCAGGACCAGGCCCGTGCTGGACGGCGCGTACGTGTTCCACGCGCGCCTCAAAGAGATGTCAGCATCGAAGAGGGGGCCCAAGCCTGCCGGGAAAGCGGGTTCATCCAAAAGGGGTACCGCTGACCCGGAACATAAAGGGCCAAGGAAGGAACACGGGTGGGTTTTAGTCAGTAAGAGTCTGACACTCCCTTCTGCTCCACCCAGAGCGGGAAAGGTCATTTGACGATTTCCCATCCTCAAAAAAAAAAAAGGCTTAAAATTCCGGTATTTTTGGGAACCTGTACCATTGGCCTTGGTGTGATACCGGTACCAGACGTAGTACCTGTACCGTATTTTGGTATTTGTAATTAGTATCGGTACTGTACCGGTACCAAACAAATATTTAAGTAAGTTAGAGTGAGAGAACAGATATAATAAGTAAAAAGGATATAAATAAATGATTTATTTCTGTAAGTAGGTTTGAACAAACACTTTTACACTTAAATCATATTTTTTTTAAACTAGATGAGGTCGGCGTTTCCTATCTGACTACTCTGAGAAGAAAGGCCGAAACAAACTCAGAGGTCACAGTCTCTTTTAAAGTCCAGACAAAATCTTGGTCGAATCATGTGAAGGCTATGTAGATCGGTGTCTGCAATGGTCTTTTGAGGAAAGAACCACACAGATTGAGTGGACCTGTCTAGTCAGTGCACGCAATTGTCAGTAATCGTGCAGCTCAACTTAGACTCAAGGAGCTCAACGATTCGACGAACAATACCAAAGAAAGGACATTTGGGTAGGCCGCATCAGCTACTCAAACTGCCAGAACATGATTAAAACTGGAACAAAAACACACATAGTCCTCACATTCACAATAATTTAAAATAATATAATACTGTAGACAGTAAATATTAGTGTCATTGTGTATGTAAATACGTATAGATACTTATAGCAAAGATTAAAAGTAAAAATAGTTAGCAAAATAAAATAAATTAATATTGCCTGTGCTTTATTGGTGCAACTCAATCCCAAGCCTTTTTGTCCTCAATATAGTCTTTGACAGTATAATAGGCATTCTGGCATAGTTTCCTTTTTATAAAAGATTTGAATTTATTAAGGCTTAGTGCTTGAATGTGGCTAGGAAGTTTATTATAAAAAACGTATACATTGGCATCTAAACGAGCCACCTATTTTCTTGAGCTTGGTAGTAGGAACAACAAATTTGTGTTTGTTCCTAGTATTTAAATTATGGATATCACTGTACTTTTTAAACAGATTAATATTTTTATGTGCATACAGAAGATTTTCATAAATATACTGAGAAGGCACAGTCATTATATTAATCCCTTTAAATTTGTCTCTGAGGGAGTGTCTGGGACTTAATTTATAAATTGAACGAATTGACCTTTTTTGTAAAACAAAAATCGTCTGAATATCGGCGGCATTTCCCCACAACAGAATACCGTACGACATTACACTATGAAAATAACTAAAGTATACTAAACGGGCTGTCTCTAAATCAGTTAAACCACGAATTTTCCTAACGGCGCGGCGTATGCTGCAGAGCTAAGCTTCTTTGACAATTTATCTATATGGGGGCCCCATTGAAGCTTGGCATCCAATGTTATGCCTAAGAATACTGTGGTATTTTCGGGTTTCAACTCTTCACCCTTTATGAGAATACTTGTTTCTACTTGTCTAACATGAGGTATCGTAAACTTAATACATTTAGTTTTTTTCTCGTTAAGAAGAAGGTTATTAACATTAAACCAGTTAACTACTTTTGCGAGGGCACTATTTACATTGTCAGTAACCAGCTGCTGACGTTTGAGTTTAAATAAAAGTGAAGTGTCGTCTGCAAACAGCACTGTATCATGATAGTTAATAGGCATTAGAAAAATAACCGTAAGTTTGCCAACCGTACGAGTTTCCACGTACAAATGTGAGATTTGTGGTACGGCCGAGTACCTGTATTTGGTACCGGTACTTGTTAGGAAGAGTACCGGTACCCGTCTGGAACCGGTAACCAGCTACCAAAATGGCAAGCACCGCTAAGTACCGATACAGAACCTGTACTTTTGGTACCAGTTCCAAGCTCTGGATGTACCAATACTTTGTAACAATATAATTGAATAAAAGAGTGTCGTTGGAGTTTCTTGCCCGTTCTTCTACAAAGGAATCTACAACGTCAACGAGCTTCATATTTCTGACTGACCGACTACTTGATAGTTCAAAAGTTCTTGTAAATAAATTGTTTAATGGAATTAAATTCTTTGAATTGCACGTGATGCTGGACCCCCTAGTGTAGAAACTTTTTGTCGGCTATCAAAAAAAAAATATCTTCTGTTTCACACAAAAGTTATATGTAAGGTAAAAATGTATGGAACAGATTTTTATTTTTTTAATAACTTAGTTCCACTGCGCTCCAAAACGAATTGTTCTCGTAATTTTAATGTTCATACATTGATTCCACTGCGTTCCAAGAATTTTTGAGTAGAGTTAGCAAAAAAATAATTATCATGAAACATTATATTAAACATCATAAAAAAATAAAAAAATGCATATCAAATATGTTTATTCAGCCATATTCATAACTTCACATCTACAAATATGTTTTTCTTAAAAACAAAGTAAAATAACGAAAGAGCTTCAGATTTGAATTTTTTTCTTAAATCTAGAATACAAATCACAACATATTGTAAATGTTTTTTTAAAATCATTTATCGATTCAGTCTAAGCACAACGTCACATCTAACAATACATTATTCTTAAAAATAAAGTAAGAACAAAGAAAAAAATCACCGCTTCAGATTAGAAAGGTTTTTAAAACTACAACACAAATACCAACGTAAGTAAAACGTATTCAGTTATACATATTCAGTTAGCATAATTTATTACAATTCCAACGACATAAGTTTTAAACATAGCTTTCATACAAACTTTTAGATAATTATATCGTCATTTTAATGACCCCGGGCGGGGCGCGCGCGAGATTTCGCACCTTATTATACAAGATCATGCGACACGAGTGCCATAAAGTGCGAACTGGCCTTGAGCATTTTTGGCAAACGAGATGAATCCACGGTAAAAAAATACTACCGGTATTTCTATTTGTGTATAGCAAACAACTTATGGCTTGCCTTTTATGCTGACTCTACTTATTTTATTTTGGAGCGCTGTGGTACCATTTTGGTACCTTTCAATTTTTTAATAATATAGGTAAAAAAACTTGGAGCGCAGTGGAATGCATTCCTGGAGCGCAGTGGAACTATCCATTTCAAAACAGGGGGGTTTCAGAATCAAGCACTGAATCAACGGTAAAGGGTTGCGCATCGATGACCGCCGTTGATGCCGTATGCCGTATAGTATGTGGCAATAATATATCAATATTGATATGAGGATCAATATTGATCTTGATATCAATATTTATCTTGATATCAGCAGCCAATTAATGATCTAGAACTCAATATTATTCGTGTATAAAAGGATTTCCTTAACTTGAATCATACCAACAATGTTACGTCCCAGTGTTTAGATAATATTATTAAATATTTACATATCATCACGCCTTGTTCCCCCGATGGGTTTAGGCAGAAGTGTACCTATAGCACATATACATTTAGCTAGTTATAGTCAAGTCCCATGTGTTAGGGGGCGAGCCTGTCGCCATCTAGCGGCACAATTCCAGACTCCGGGCTGCTACTGAGAAATTCCAGATGGAAAAACACAATAACACTTTGCTCGACCTGGGAATGGAACCCATGGCCTCATGTTCAGCAGTAGCGCTTGTGACCACTAGACCAACGAGGCCGACATTAAATATTCCTTTGTTTAAAACATTAGGTACGAAGACAATGAAAGAAAATCTGAACGTGATCTTGTAAGTCATTAACTTAATCATAGCAAGTAATCGTGACGAGCTCCATCTGTTAAGGGAAAACCCGCGTGATCAGTTCATGCAACGACCTATGCACATAATAAGCGTATGTACCGGATAACATTATTATTATTATTTCCATTTTATTTCGGACAGAATCCATAAAAGTGTTACATTACAACGGTTATTTATTTTAACATGTATTTGGCGATAAGGACAACGGTACGATGATTGAGTATCTCTTATAACCAGTTTCATGGAATGTAGATATACATAAAAAAAGAAAAAAGGGGGCAAGTGCGAATCGCACTCGCACACGAAGGGTTCCGTACCACCGCACAATATTTAACACTAGTTATATATCAAAAACATACTTTACCTTTCTTGTGTGGACCCCCTTTAATTTTTAACTTTATTTGTTTGTACACACTCTGTGATAAATTAAAGTGAATACATAATACGGTTAAAAATATACAGCCCTGTGATAGACGGACGGACGGATGACAGAGCCTTAGTAATAGGGCCCCGTCGCGTCGTCGCCGCGTCGGCACCCTTAAAGTACGGAACAATAAAAAGCGGTTTTTTGAAAGTTAGTCAAGATTGGTAAAACTGCTGTCAAAATACATGTAAGTTGTTTTGAATAGTTGATTAAAATGACATCGTTTTAACAACTTGATATAGCCTTTAACAACTCCGTGTATATCGTTTGGTTCCTCTACCTACACGCTATTCATTAAAGTCTCTTTTCGTGTCCTCTATACTATATATGACCGCGTCGTTCTTCTAAGCTTCGCGACGGATTTTGATGCGGTTTTCACCATCATTTAGAGAATTTATTCCCGAAGATTTATGTGTACTATATATTAATATTCAACTTAGATGTAGTATAGAACTCTTTAGTATAGAAAGGTTTGTCAAGTCGTAAAAGTAGATACTTTTTAAAGTTCTATGGCAAACTTTGATTTGTATCCCTAAGCAAGTAGTGTTTACGTTATATTTCCGCAAGTTTGACCATTTGCTCCCACTTTTTCAAACTTTTTCCACAAGATATCCATCTAAATGAAAATGAAAGAACGCGACAGAATAAAATCGCACTGTCTACCATTACGAAGAATGGCCGTAGGACGACGGAGCTCGAAGGTGAAAAATGACTTCAGTGTATTATTGAGCACTTTCCTTATGTTGAATAGAGTTTTATGCATAATGCATCGGCACTGCTGACTGAGTCACTATCGCGCTTGTGATCTTAGAGGGCAGGTTATACCGGGGGTCTAAGTAGGTGCTTCACATTGTGTATTCTTGCTTCATCTGCGTTAATGTGAAAGACGTGTTGGTGCATCAGAGATTACAAAGTCTGCGAATGATGTGCATCACACATTATAATATACCAGCTATTAATTAAAAATGCCACTTGTTAACAAAGTTAACTACCTATAAAACATCTAGCTCAGCTGAGATGAGAATGCTAAGAGGGATGTGTGGTGTTACGCGAATGCATAAATCATTAATCTATATATATATAAAAAAAGGAAACCGTGACTGACTATCAACACGTTTGATTGGGCTGAAATTTGCCACGCAGGGGCCGTACTATGACGTGTTAACACCATCATGATTCCGTTGAGAAAAAGAGATAGTGCTATCGGTCATGTATAGCTCCGTCTCTCTTTCACGCTGGAACAATGATGGAATTAACATGGCATAGTACGGCCCCAGATAGTTATTATGACGTAGGCATCCGCTAACAAGGGGTTTTAGGAAATTCGACCTTTAAGGGGGATAAAAAGGGGGATTTTGTTTGTATGAAAAATCTTATTACTTGTTTTCCTTGAGTTAATAAACTTGGAACTTGGCACGAATACATATCTAAGTAAATGATTTAGATTGTAATTTTTTATTTTTCTATACTACGGCATAAAGAGGGAGTCAAAGTTTGTATGGAAAATTTTTTAACGCGCGGTCTGATTAACTAGCCCAAATAATGGTAAATCATGCAACGGAAACGTACGAAATGGTTTTTTAAATCGTGTTGGTGAAAAAGGAGGTAGCTGTGTTATTTGAAAAATCGAATTCCACTGATCTATTAACTTAAAAATTGGTCAATGTATCTAAATCTACACTAATTTAATAAACTAGTTTATAACGCGCTAATCTCTGGAACTGCCAGTCGGAATTGAAAATTCTTTGTTGCATTTGATAGCCCAAGTCTTGAGGAAAGTTATAGGCTATTTAACATCACGCTAGGACGTTTAGGAGCCGTGCAAAAGGTAAAAAGGCAGAAAGAACGCTAAGCGAAAACGAAATGATAGCGCGGGCGGGCGATAGGATGCGACGCGCGACGGGGTGGGTGGGGCGGGGGAGCAAGAAATTTCACGCGGATGAAGTCGCAGGCAGAAGCTAGTGAGTATATAAAAGCAAGCCTGAAAGTGGCGCCGCGCGCCGCGAGCCGCGAGCCGGTGAGGAGTTTTGTAGGAATCGTTTGTTATGGTGTGGGCATGTGATGAGGAGGAGTGAGGAAAATGGCTTTAAGAGCAGGGTCAGGTCAATGATACGATGAAAGGACTGTGTGAGAGAAGCTATAGCTGGAAAGGGGGTGTCTACCGAGATGACGACTAATAGAGAAGGATGGAAGGATAAGACAAGCTGCGCCGAGCGCGAGTATACTGGGATCAGGACAGGAGAGTGATGATGAGAATGATACGAACACTGTGTTAGAAAGGGGGTGTCTACCGAGATGACGACTGATAGAGAAGGATGGAAGGATAAGACAAGTGGCGCCGAGCGCGAGTATACTGGGATCAGGACAGGAGGGTGATGGAGACCTATCAAACATCTGAGCGATGTGCTTTAGCTGCGTGTACTATATGAGACAACATCCACACAAGGTCTTCAGGTCCCGAACTAGGTAGAGCCTGTACTACGGTAACCTGATGACTGATATACATACTTATATACATATACACACCCAGACACAGGTCAAACAGACATGTTCATGCACACAAATGTTTGACTTGTCCGGGGATCGAACCCGGGACCAGCGGCTCAGAAGGCAGGGTCGCTACCAACTGCACCAACCGGTCAATCAACTATGGGCCTCGAGTAGGCGATCTACGCGTCATCACAGTCAAGATTTTAATTATGACATAATTATCTACGACATCACTTAAATGTAAACGTTTGTGACGTCATCGATTTGTTTTTAACTAGGTACAAGGTGCTAGTCGGCTTACACAAGAGCATTGTTTTCTCATAAACTGATAGACATTATCATCATCAGCCAGCAGTCCACTGCGGGACATAGGCCTCTCCAATTGCACGCCGTTCAGCTCGATTCACAAAACATTAAAGAAAGTTATTTGCCATATGTCAGCTAGCACACGCCAATATTGAAAACTATACTCAAGCAGAAATAAGCAATAAAAACAAAAACGTAAACAGAACTTAATACAACATAATAAAAGCCTCCAGGCATAAAGAGCGGGCCCGCTGACATTTGCAATGCCGCATTATGTTTATATATGTAACTTAAAGTCACAAATGATAAACTAGGACCTTCGAAGTAAAATAAAGAAACAATTTAATTACTAATATCAATAACAAAACCATAGTCAGCAAGCATTCTGTGAGCTATGTCAAAACAGATGGTACCTATACGCAACGTCTCCACGAGACATAGTAGGTAAGGATATCTCATTTGTTTCAGCATTGAAAACTACAAAATAAAAAACATCATCCCCTCTGCCCCTTTGCCCCAAATTGTCGAAAAGGTTACTAAGTGTAAATTCAAGAAATAGGATATCTTTAGGAATTGAACCAGAAAATAGATTACAGCCTGCCAGGTATAGGATCCAAATCTTTTAGTACTAAAACTTTTTATAGGTATCTATGTGTGTAATTTCTTTCATAAAGTCCAAAATAATAAGTCCGATTATTTACTTAAAATCTTTTAATAATACTGTCAAGGTGAAGTATATAATCATTTGCATAATAAGTCTGATAATAGAAGCCTAGATCATGGCAACAAAGTAGGTACCTACACCCAATTTATTTTATTAACTTACGACAACTAAATTAGTTTTTGTAGTCACTGAATAAATCTAATAGGTACCGTTATTGTATAGCTTACTTAAAATATAAATACATTTATTTAGCATGTAGGTATTCATATTTTCCTGGAGAAATTCAGATTTAAGTTGATTCTGAATTTCTTTTCACCATTGAATCATAAACAATAATTCAATGTGCCTATTCTAGTTAAAAACACTTAGATTTATAATATTCCCAGAGAGTAAACATTCGAAGACTGGTCATATAAATACCTATTATCGACGTAGAAGCGTGTACTTAGTAACTATTAACATTTGTCTAGAATACTTAGCGTAATCTTCACATAATTACAACTATAAACAGTTACAAATACCTAAATTACTTTACACGCAATTAAAGTTATATTTATTTACATAAACAAGCCTTCTTAGTTCGATACCTCAAAAGAAAAAAACGGGACCCCTATACGATCACTTTTTCTTTTGTTTAGGAGTCCGTTTACATTGGTAGAGTTACTATACTATACTACACAAATTCTCTAGCCCACTGCTTTGGGATAACAGAAGTAGAACAGAACAGTTGGGTATCAGAATTCACAGCGAGTTAATCACAAATCAATTCTTAACATACATAATAATTATTAATACCAGCCGAGCTATTGTGAGCTATTTGTGAGATGGTTTTTGTAACAATCTCACCGTGAACACTTAGGTGAAGTGAGCATGAAGTGAGTTGTCAATAGTGTTAATCCCCATAGCTCACTTCACCTACGTTTTCACGGTGAGATTGTTACATAATCGACCGGCAGGAGGCGGTATACATTTGTAGCGTTATGTAAAACTACTTACGTCAATAAGGCAAAACTTAAGCTTATAATTAATAGTCAAAGTACCATATTATCATGCGAGTACTCGACCGCTTACTCTACCAAGTTCAAACGACCTTTATATGACTAAGTGAGGAGAACCTCTATTTTGTCAAAGATTTTGATTGATTTTGATTAGAAGTTGGTTTCATTTAAATTTCGCTTGTCTGTGCCTTTATAGCTGAAGGCTTCGCAAAATACTATATCAACATATTTACTACATTACAAAATACCGGGCTATGAGTCAATTTGACACAAAAAAGAAACAAGGTATTTTAAAGTTAAATCTCTGACGCAATCATTATTGGTTTCACAAGACAGCACTGTCCACTTGAGCGTCTATGTTTAATCATCTGGTAGCACACACCGCTCTCCGACCCTCACCTTGTCTGAGGGACAATTATCCACTTCTAAAGACACTCTGTCATCTGTTGAACCGAGGTCTTCAACTAATCGAGAGTGGATCTCCGGACTGCCCTTCTCAGGATTCTGATTCTCAGTTTTGGTTCCGTCACCAGTAGTCTTGTTGATGGAGCCTCGTTTCTCGTCACAGTCGTCGACCTTGATCTTAATATTGAGTTCCACTGTTTCGGGAGTCTCACTTTCGTATATCATATTACTGGTTTTATTTTGATATGGTCTGATGTATTTCCCAGTGAAGGCACTTTCGTTCGCTTTTAAAGCGGGAGTATCGACAGCTGTAGGTTTTGTTTGGTTCGGCGGGGCGCTTCCAAAGATCAATTCCAGTTGTTCCTTAGTTGGCACATAGGCTGTGTTTGGTATGTTCCTTGATGAGACCACTGCGAGTATTGAGACGAATATTAGTAAAGCTTCCATTTGGAAAAATACCCGCTTGTTTATGAACCGTTGTCGCGAGTTAGTAGTGCGCGCAGTCACGGTCGCTGGCCGACTGTTTTTCTTCGAGTTGTATCTTAGATTTATATAGCGTTCATTTGTTACATTATATGGCGGTTTGCCGACGCACGTTGTGGATAAATTGTATCATTTGGCGTCAAAATGCTTGATTAAGATTGTAGAATCTGACATTTATGAGTTTATTTCTGTTTTAAATTAATTGGGTACGTAAGTAGTACTGGAGAAATCTCTCCATTTAGATGACTGATGTTTAATTTTCTTGCGCAAATACGAATTATAAACGAGATGACAAACTCAACCTTAACTAAATGCATTTATTTCAATTAAACCATTTACGGGCACTTTTGAATTGGTCGGTCAGTCAGAAATATGCCATTAGCTAGTTGCCCATTCCAAAGCGTAGTAGGTAAGTACCTATGGAAAAGAACAGGCAAGAAACTCTATGGACACTTTTTAAATTATACTGTTACATAAATATTAGTTACATCATTAATGTTGCATTTAAAATTATATGTGAGAACGTTGTAAATAAGATGTATACGTTGAGTGTCCAGAGTACAGCAATTAGAAATTTAAACAAACAATTCATAGATAAAATAATTTAAATAAGCCGTGGCAGCTACAAGATGAACAGTCCCAACTGATGGCGCCCGTTCCCGTTGACGCATGGATCAGCACCATTCAGCTCAACCATTTTGAAGGGGAGCTAAATGATCCAACACACGCGCCACCGTCAGCGAGAAATTTGAGTGAGCATGACATCTATCAGCCGTCTGGGCATATTCAAGACAATGAAATACATTACCCGGTAAATGGTAGCTCGATAGTACATAGTACTCACACTTGTCATAGGCAAATATATAATACAAAGGAGATTGAGTTTGAACAATGTAAAGGTAGTCTTACAATCTTCAGCAGCTCAAACAGTATTTTCAAGTGTTTGTGTGTCAATCCAGTTCTTCTAACTGAACAGACAGCAGTGCTGCTGGGGAACTCAAACTCAAAGCATTTATTTCAAATAAACCAATTACAGGCACTTTTGAATTGTCAAGGGGTCGGTCAGTCAGAAAGATGAAGCTAGTTGCCCATTCCAAAGCGTAGTAGGTACCTATGGAGAAGAACGGGCAAGAAACTCCATGGACACTCTTTTAAATCAAAATATTGTTACAATAAGTGGTTACATCATTCATGTTGTAATTATACATGTGAGAACGATGTAGAAAGACGTGCACGTTAAAAGCGTCCGTAATAAAAAGATAAAAACAATTATGGAATTAAAATAAGCCGTGGCAGCTAAGAAATGACCAGTGCCTACTGACGGCGCCCGTTCACGAACATGACGTATGGATCAGCACCATTCAGCTCAACCATTTTGAAGGGAACTCAATGATCCAATACACACGCCACCACCAGCGACACATTTGAGTGAGCATGACATACTCTCAGCCGCCAGGGCACATTCAAGTCAATGAAAGACGAACCCAGTAAGCTTTATAGTGGGTACACAGTGCTCACACATGTGCTATGCAATTATAGTTGAGTGCAATTATAGGGAGTTTGTTCCACCGCTTCTTCTTCCCAGCTAAAGCACTAGGAAGTGGCGCAGGGCGGGCGTTTTGGGGGGACTGTCTTATGTGATTTTGACGTTCAAAAAGTGTTGATTCTCAGCCTAGTTTGAATATGAAAAAAAAAAACAATTAGTTGTGGATGTGGAGCAGGACCACCATTAAGCTAGGCATTTTTATCAGCGATATAATCCTCCAACTTATAATATGCCTGTCTGCATAGTGGGCGTTTTATACAAAATTTGAATTTCGTCTCATTAAGTTGAAGTAATATGGTATTATATTGTAATATTTTAAACAGTACCCATGAAAGATGAGTCTACTTTAGTCAGTCTGAAACCTGGTTGAACTAAAAGACCATTTTCAAATTTTCTATGCCAACTGGCTCTCTGCGACCTTCTGAAGAGATGCCAGCCCACACGTGTACAGAGCCTCCACCGTATTGGACTCTCTCTGTGAAGCAGGCTTGAATGTATCGCTCACCAGGTCGCCTGTACACTCTTCGCCTTCCATCGGAAGTGAATAGTGAAAATCGAGACTCATCATTGCTCAACTCAACTCTTGCCCATTCTTCTTCACTCCACTATATGTGTTCACGGGCGTAGTGCAGTCTTGCTACTCGATGCACTCTCTCGAGTTTGGGGCCACTTGCTGGCCTTTGGGGCTTCAATTTTGCTTCTTCTCACTGTACTGTCACTAATGTAGTTTCTTCGGGTCTGAAGAAGCTGTTGCTGGATGTCAACTGCATTGAGGTAGCGATTTCTCAACACAGTGGCGACCATATAGTGGACCTCTCAGGGACTAGTGCACCTGGGTCTGCCATTACATGGTTTCCTCAGATGGTTTTGCAGTTTCTTCGTACCTTTGCTTCCCTTCCGGACCGTTCTTAATGTTACACTCACCATTCTTGCCTCAGATCATATAAACACAGAGATTATGCTTTGTAAACAAATGTATTGCTGTTCCGATGTCGCCGCGTCTCTCCCACTTAATTCACTAACACTGTTATGTAAATCTACACATTCATATAGGTAGGCGATTTTAAAAATGGGTTTTAATTTAAGTGGACTGTATTTAGAGGATGGCGGTTTCGCCTAAAAATTACTTGATGCTGAACAGGCGATCAATTGTGAGGTATAATAAGGAGCACGTCTCACCTTACAATGTCTTCCCTCGCGACCCGTGTTCAGGACGATAAGCACTTGATCCCAGGAGTCTCTCGTGCATCACTTCACTGAATCACACCCGCGGGCGATAGTTCATCACAGTTTTAGCGAAAGCAGTTGGAGCGGATTAAGCGATTGGAGCGGCTTGCGCGCAGCAGTCAGCACTGCCATACGGCGCAACAACCTTCAGCGGACTTCTTTCACGCCTCGCCAATCCAAAGGTTCTAGACGTGCATTTGTAGGAGGGGGAAAGGAATATGATCGCCTGTTCTGACAATGACGTCAAAAGAACTGTCCATTGGAGATATTAATTAATTATTAAAAACCTCAAGAGATGGCGTCACCATTTCCCCCCGGCTTTAAAGGGTTGCCTTTAGAAGGAAACAAAATAAAATAAGCCATGTTAGGTATACCACCGCATAACCTATCCATAAGCTAAGACAGCGTTATGATATTAAATTAATCTAAATTAACTTTAGCGGAACACTTATAACGAAAGCTATTAACTAAATACCTAAACTAAGAGAGGGATCCAACTTTAGGCTAGATCTCACTGAGTCGGTAGCGGACAGAGACGCACTACAGGGCGCATGTAGCTACCCTTCGCGGTTTTTACAGTAACAACGCGGGTTGTACCGTCTTTAGATGTGTGCAATTTCTCTATGAGGGCTAAGGGCCATGAAAGCGGCGGAGAATTATCATTAATGACAATGACTAACGTACCCTCCTGTATAGGGGATGCGGGACTATTCCACTTGGACCTAGTCTGAAGCTGGTGTAGATATTCAGAACGCCAGCGCCGCCAGAACGACTGCACGAGCTTATCAAGCAGAGTATGTCTCTGAAGCAAGCTAGAAGAGTCTGCTTCAGGAGCGGGAAGTGACGACAATGGCGCTGTGTTCAAGAAATGAGCAGGGGTTAACGCGGATGATTCTGCAGGATCACTACTCAGTGCTGTGAGCGGACGCGAGTTAACCAGTGCCTCGACTTGAGCGAGCACAGTTAGAAGCTCTTCGTAGGAGAGGATCTGTTGGCCTATGACCTTGAAGAGATGCGTTTTAATTACCTTGACCATGCTTTCCCAACATCCACCGAAATGTGGAGAAGCGGGTGGAATAAACTTCCAATCTATGTGATTCATGGAAAGTTCTTCCTGAAGACGGGTACGATATTCTCTGTTGAGAAACTTGTAGAGATCGCGTAAATAAGAATTTGCACCTACGAAACAAGTACCATTGTCCGTGTACAAACATTGTATAGGGCCGCGTCGCGAAAGAAATCGTTTTAGGGCTGCCAGAAACGACACTGTGCTTAGATCCGTCGCAACTTCAATATGTGTAGCGCGCGTCGTCAAGCATGTGAAGATGCATAGCCAAGCTTTACGGCTTTTAACGCCTCGACCACGCACTGGCGTATACTGCAGCGGTCCTGCGTAATCACAACCGGTATGTGTGAACGCTTTATCTACCTGCTTGACGCGATGGCTAGGAAGGTCAGCCATGAGAGGAAAGACCGGGCGAGGACGGAATTTAAAACAGACGTTACATTTATATATTCTGTGGCGAATTATTCGCCGTGCAGCCAAAACCCAATATTTATGCCTGAGTAAGGACATAAGCAACTCTGGACCGGCATGGAGATGCTTCTTGTGATAGAAATCAACAAGAAGGTCAACGACATGGTCGTGACGCGGTAAGACGCAAGGATGCTTATAGTTGTAAGGTTCGTCCGAATTAGAAAGACGACCGCCAACGCGTATGATGCCGTGCTCATCGAGAAACGGCTTGAGCTTAAGGAGCGCGGGAGAACAAGGTACATTATTTATTAAATTTTTAATGTCGTTACTAAAATAAACAGCCTGGACAACTCGCAACAATTTATACTCTGCAAATTCAAGGTCAGAGCTTGAAACAGCAGACCCAATAGGAAGTTGCCCAAGAAACCTACAGACATAAACGATGGCGCGTAGTAACTTAGACCACGACGACATGCGCAGCGCGAGTGCATAGATCGGAGATTCTGCGACTTCAACGACCACGGGATGAGAAACAGACTTCCGTTCGGGTACATCCTCGGCTTCTGCACTGTGGTCACAAGGTTGTATGGGCCACTCTGACGGATCATGGGAAATCCAAGAAGGCCCACGATACCACAAAGGATGTTGCAGAAGTTTGAATGGAGTAACCCCACGAGATAGGCAATCAGCAGGATTCTCAATACCCGCGACGTGACGGAAACAAGTAGCGGGAATCAGCTCTATTATTTTAGTAACGCGATTGGCGACAAAAGTCTGCCAGCGGTGCGGAGAGGAATAAATCCAAGCGAGCGCTACCTTGGAGTCAGAAAATGCGTATATTTTATTGATGGGGTAGTGAGGCGAAACTGTGTCTTGAACCTTGCAGAGCAACTGAGACAGCAGAAGGGCCGCGCACAACTCCAGTCTCGCAACCGAAATGGTTTTGACAGGCGAGACCTTGGACTTGGCACAAACTAACTGCACCGAGTAGTTAGGACCAATGCGGACTTGCAAATATACGACTCCGCCGTAAGCGCGTTCGCTGGCGTCAGCAAATCCTATTAGATTGACAGTACATCCGTCGACCAACCCAAGATGACGTGGTATAACAATTTGATTGAGCGCGGAAAGCTCAATACAAAATTGTTTCCAAGCGGCTACAATATGGTCGGGAGGTGCGTCATCCCACTCACACTTTGATAGCCAAAGCTCTTTGATTAAGAGCTTGGCGTACAAAATTGTGGGAGCCACAAAACCCAGTATGTCCCATAGTCGAGCCACTGTGGACAGCATAGTGCGCTTGGTGCACTTTTCATCAGGTGGTGCGACGTCAAATCGAAAACTATCACAGGATTTATCCCAGCGTAAACCGAGAACCTTGTGCGGTACAGACCTCTCAAACTCAATGTCTGGAGAAGCCTTATGAGAATCAGGTAGGTGTTCGAGAACCTCTTTACAGTTGCTTGTCCATTTGACAAGATCAAACTGGCCTCGCTTGAAGAGCTGAACAAGCTCTTCACAAAGCGAAGTTGCTTGCGAAGCGGATGTGACACTACAAGCGATGTCATCCATATATAAAGCGGAGGTGGCCACAGCTGCCGCAGCGGGAAAGTTGTCGCCTTCATCAGCGATCAACTTGCGGACAACACGTAACGCGTGATATGGACTGGACTTGAGTCCAAAACAAACACGATTAAATTGATATACGGTTAAAGGTTCAGTGTTGTCAAAACGATAGAAAATCCTTTGAAATCTACGGTCAGATTCACGAATGCCGATATTGAGAAACATTTGGCGGCAATCAGCTGACAGGGCGACTTGAAAAAGACGAAACTTTATTAAAATGTTAAATAAATCACCCTGTAGATTAGGGCCGGCATGCAAAATGTCGTTAATCGACTGACCCGATGTAGTCTTACAACTAGCATCTAAAACCACGCGAAGTTTAGTGGAGGTCTTGTCTTCGCGAACTACGCCGTGATGCGGAATATAATACGAGGGAAGAGAATTATCTTCGTTGTTAACAACCGGACTCAAAAAACCTTTATTTATATAATCACGCATGACGTCATTATAGGCGCCGCGTAACTTGAGCGATTGGTCGAGTTTACGTTCTAAACAATAGAATCGTCTAAGTGCGGCAGCGTATGAGTCACCTAGCGAATACGGGTCACCACAAAAGGGTAACGCCACAACGTATCTGCCACTGTCATCACGAACAGTGGTGGCGCGGAAGTGTTCTTCACACTCGAGTTCCTTATGGCTCTGCGAGGGCGGTGCGGAAATCTCCTCAAGCTCCCAAAATCGCTTGAGAAGAGAATCAATATTATTTTCTTGAAGAACAGCACAACAAGACATAGTATATTCAGAAGTATGTGACGTAGGTACGGTACCCATAATCACATATCCCAATACAGTCTCAATAGCGGGAGGTATATTATGTTGTTTACTGCGTACCACATTATGTAAAAATATATGGGGTAATATTGAGGCCCCTAACAGGGCATCGATGTTTCCCGGCTGAGCAAAGTCAGAATCTGCCAGCGGTAACGTTTCGAGATGCGTGAGTCGAGATACGTCCACTTGCGCGTTCGGCAACGTGTCCGTAATACGTTCTACGATAAGTGAGGAAATATTAAAATTAACGTCATTATTAAAACGGGAATGTATTTTAATGTCTACGGAACCCTTGCAAGATTTTTCCGACCCACCGATCCCTTTAATTATTAATTTAGTATTCTTAAAGTTATTCCACAGTCCGAGGCGTTTGAAGCAATCAGAAGTAATGAAATTACTTTGTGACGCACTATCCAGTAAACAACGAATTGTATATGGTCGGTTATTGACATCGTAAACAATAACTTGCGCAGTTGCCAACAAAACCGTAGTGGACGCCACACATTGCTGCTTGATATCGCGCTGAACATGACAAACGCCCGAGCGCTGAGCGCGCGCACATAGAATGGACGTTGTACACAGCGATATTTCTGACTGGGAGGCTTGCGGAGCGGCTATAATACCGGCATTCGGAACCGATCGCGATGATGTCTGGTCAAGTTTACGTGACTCTTCTGACACCGGTGATTTTTTGTCAAAGTGTAGTAATGTGTGATGGTTCTGCTTGCATAATCGACATTTAGAATTACTAGAACAATTACTTGTTTTATGTTTTAAGCTTAAACAATTAACGCAAGCTTTGTTTTCTTTCACACATTTAAAACGCGCAGTCGGGTCTAAATTATTAAACGCGGGACATTTAAAATAATGGTCGTGCTCAATATTATTGCACAGACACTTATTCGAATTATTATTATTAGACTCTGAACATGCTACGTAAGATTGCGGGTTAGGTACGGGATTTTTCTTGCTATATCGCGATTTATTCGACCTCTGTTTATCATTGTTGTCATTTGACGAGCTATATGTACTAGGCTGCGTATTATGACATATTCGGCACTGATCTTTGACGAAGGAAAAAAAACTATCTAATGTAGGTATTTTATTATTACGTTCCGTCATTTCGAAGGTACGTACCGTTTCTAGGTCGAACTTTTTTAAAGCAAGCTGTAATAATATAAAGTCGGAAAGATCTTTTAATTTTAAGTTTTTAAGGGCGTTAACGGCGGTGATAAAGTTATCTATGAACAGCTGATAACTCGAAACAGAGGCGGGGCCGGTCAATTTAAGATTCAAAGCCTGATCAAAGTAGGTAGACGCTAGGATACGAGTATCTTGATACCTATCAAGGAGTGACTGGAATATTATCTGATAATTCTCAGCACTGGGAGTTACACCTGCAAATACGGATTGCGCTTTCGGTGACAGTTTACCTATTAAATAGTACAACCTGTCTGCATCTGTCAGAGAGCCATTATCGTGCACTGTTGACTTAAAGCTAGCATAGAACAATGGCCAGTTCCGTATATCACCATCAAACGACATAAGTTCAATTGGAGGTAGACGGGGCGATCGGACTGGCGACGCCTGCTCGGTTATATTACGTATACCCTCCAGTTTCGATTGTACGCGTTTGATGATGCAATAAAGATCCTCGAATGAAGTGTACGCCTGGTAATTCGGCTGCGATTCGGGATCAACAGAGAGTAACTTTGCGTTATAAGTGTCCAACAAATGATGAAAGTCTGTTCGAATATTATCTACTGTCACACAATAACTAAGAAACGATTCTGTTTTAGTTTCGGAAGTATGGGCAGTTTTTGAGCGCTCGTATATGCTCTGTATGCGTTCAAATAAAACATTACGTTTAGCTTCCAAGATTGACAGTTCCCTTTCTTTCGACATGTTTATGTTGTTATAAGTATATACGACCTATCCTAACTATGATTATCTACAGTTCCTATTATATTTGCTAGGTGAAAAAAGATATCTAAATGTAAGGTAGGTAGTAATTATGCGGCGGTTATTTCCTAGCTTGGCGAGAACTTTAATAAAAGTGGCGGTATTACTAAAAGTTGCTTGAAATATGGAATTTACAAGACAACTATGATAGTTTTATTATATTAATAATGTATGTAGGTAGCTACTTGCGTATATTACCTACTGGATGCGGGAATGACCACGTAATGGGTATATTATATTCTAGGGGTATAGCTAGGAGCTTTAACCACCTAGGTAGGTACTTCTAGAAGACACCTACGCGTTATAAGGGAGAATATGGATTATAAAGCGTTGAATCCGGCTCGCTCGGACCAAAATATATGTTATGTAAATCTACACATTCATATAGGTAGGCGATTTTAAAAATGGGTTTTAATTTAAGTGGACTGTATTTAGAGGATGGCGGTTTCGCCTAAAAATTACTTGATGCTGAACAGGCGATCAATTGTGAGGTATAATAAGGAGCACGTCTCACCTTACAATGTCTTCCCTCGCGACCCGTGTTCAGGACGATAAGCACTTGATCCCAGGAGTCTCTCGTGCATCACTTCACTGAATCACACCCGCGGGCGATAGTTCATCACAGTTTTAGCGAAAGCAGTTGGAGCGGATTAAGCGATTGGAGCGGCTTGCGCGCAGCAGTCAGCACTGCCATACGGCGCAACAACCTTCAGCGGACTTCTTTCACGCCTCGCCAATCCAAAGGTTCTAGACGTGCATTTGTAGGAGGGGGAAAGGAATATGATCGCCTGTTCTGACAATGACGTCAAAAGAACTGTCCATTGGAGATATTAATTAATTATTAAAAACCTCAAGAGATGGCGTCACCAAACACAAAAGCAAAAACTATAAGAACGGCACACGAGCTCACATCTCTCCCGCACACAAAGAAAACTTCAGCAACACTAATAAACTCACTAATAGAACACATGCAAACAGGGGGCGGCGCTTCTACCTGTAGCTACGGACTCAGAGTAAACACACATAATATGCAAATTACGCAAGTAGGGATGTTAAGTTGTAATCGTAGAAACATTTCGATGAAATTCAGTTACCTTTAATATCTGCTCTTTTTCCTAAAGATTTTATTGGCTGTGAAAATAAAACGATACTCTATACAAGTGAAGTTTGATCGTAATTGGAATATTAACTAACTAAAGTTAGTAAAATTTTGTCATAATAAACAATACATGATCTAGAGCCTATAAAATACAATAACACAACCACAATATATATATGTCTGTGGTTTGACAAACTTCCAATTAACTTCTAATATTAATCAGTGTAACTTTAGAACTGTATATTTTAACAGATATCTGATAAAACACGAATATACATAATAGTAGTAGTATGTGTCATCGTAAGATGACTTCGACAGAGGCCAAACCAGACCAGATTGTAAATGCGAAAGTGAAGATGGAAGTATAAAGAAAGAAAGAAAGAATAACGTTTATTTGGACACAGTTCGTGAAACACAGAATACAAGTAACAAAATTAAAAAAGTGAAAATAACGGTTTAACAACAATAGTGTGTGTCTCACGGCTGCGCCAAAAAGGATCATTTCAGCATTAATGCCAGACACATGCTGTCTGACGCTGGTTTTCTAATGAACCTTTAGGGACAAGTGACGGGGAGTACAAACAGTTTCGACATAGGTAAATACCTAATAAATAATACATATTTTTATACTTATAAATAAATAAATGAACTAGTAATCAAATATAATTACATACTTACAAAACGAAAACACAGAGAAAGTGAAAAAAGCCGCGAATGGCACAGCAACGCCATCGGGTCGGGGACATTTTGAAGTAGCAAAGGACGGAAAATCACCGAAAGTGCGCCGCCATATCATATATATTTTCGCGACACAACAGGAATTATGTTTTAAACTAATGTGTTATATGGATGTTTGTTACTCAATCACGCCAGAACGGCTGAACGGATGTGGATGAAATTTGGATATATATAGAGATATATATATTATAACCTGGGATAGGCGGAATAACACATAGGCTACTTTTTATCCTGGAAAAATGTACGGTTTCCGTGGGATAATTTCCGACATCCACGCAGGCGAAGCCGCTGGCAAAAGCTAGTAAGATATACATAACAACTAATCTAAACTACCAAGAAACTATTAGGATATCCATTTCTCGAATCTAGATTAGGAGAACACAAGTAAAACTTCACGATATTTATTGACATGGATTTTATTGACCAGTAAAATGTAAATGTGTATTTTTAAAACTTGTCACTTTGACAGTTTAGGAGTTGTATTCTTAGTTAAATAGTGGACTGACTATTCGAAGAACCGACGAACTTTCTTCAATGGTTGAAAGCATTTTGGCTCAAAGTGAGACGAACATATTGTGTATTTTTTTATTGGAAACCTGATTGGACTCCTTCCTGTCTCATTTATTCACTTTTATTTTATTTTTGGATCCTTCCGATAGCTAAAATGTTAAAATAATAGCAAGGTGTGACTGGTAAACAACAGGCATACAATTCCATGCAACAAAAAAATTTAAAATTTTGTTCCTTTGTGTAACTAAATAAATAAACTCGTTAAAAATATCGTATAAAATATCGACAACCACAAACGTCACATCACATCTCTAACTAAGTCTAGTCGGCAGCGGCCGCTTCACGAAACTATCGTGTGAGTGAGAGTATCAGTAAAACACTTATCCATTGCGATATTGGACCAGCCGATTCATTGATCGATGTGTACTAAGCAAACAATGACTTTTGTTCCAATCAAAATAATTGCTTTTGGTACTTCATCGTGTTTCTAGTATCACGAAGTAATCTTTTAATAAATTTGAAAAGAATAACAATAATATTTTAGTACTTACGTGTGAAATGAGATGCCATCTTTCATGTAATTCACAATACAGCTGTTACTTTTGCAAACAATCACTGAACAACGCGGCATTTTGACAAAAATCGTGAGCAACGAAGACGTTGCAAGTTGACATTCGACTAATGGCCGAAACTGGCACCATGGCACTTTCCGGCCGGATAAGTTCGAAAGCGCCACGCCCCCTTGCCATATCTCCTGTGTTTATATGATCTGAGTGAGATTCTTGCAGTACGATGCATACTGATGCCTAGTTCCAGAGAAGCCATGATTCTTACATATTCTTCAGGTGAAAGAGGTATGATAAGTAAAGTGTACGTGCTGTAGACACCTTGGCTTTTGAATCAATAAACATTCATCGATCAAGAAATAAATATGAAAACAAAAAAGTCAAAAGTAAGACGGCAATTTGTAAAGGAGTGTTTGTTTATACACTTTTTTTCAACCATTCCATAAAAGTTTTTTATTGAATATAAAGTTTTTATATAAGAAAATAAATAATTTTTGTTATCCCTTTTATTTCGAAAATATATCTTGTGTACCTACTTTAAAAGTTATTGCAATTTTAAAAGTGTGGTACAAAGTTTTATAGTTATTTAACGAGTTGACGAAAAAAATAATCGATGCAACGTGAAGTAATAAGACAACATGCCTTATGAACACGAAATGCTCTACAGACGTGACCTGTATTAATAGCGTATGGCGCGAGATAGTGTTGTTTTTTCTAATTATGGGGAAAATATTATCTTGAAATGAGAACTTGAAGGAGTATCCTTCGATATGTGCGTGGAACACTACGCGCCACCACCTCGGGTCTTATAAGATAGGGGGCGGCGGACGTCCCGGAGTCCGCCTTCCCTGGACTGGATTGGCTGCCCTCTGCCCACGCCCAGTGCGCCTGCTACGGGCTGGGAGAGCACTTGAAATTTCCCTCTCCCTTTCCGCTTCCTCCTTCTGCGACATAATGTTTTCGCAGAAGGAGATCACCGCGTCCCACGGCGCTGCACCGCAGACCCTAGAACGAATCACAGCCGGCAGCGACACGTCGCTTCCCACTTCCGAAATGAGGGCACGGCGCGGCTTCTCCCAAGCTGCACACTTTGCAAGCGTATGCCACGCCGTGTCCTCCCGACAATGGACGCAGTGATCCCGAAGCAGCTGTACCCCGAGACCACCTGCATCGTCCTAAATGACAGGGAACCGTGCCGTGCCGTGGGGACCGCCCCGATGGTGGCGAGGCCAGCGGTATGGCGCAGAAGCCTGTCCCGCCAACTCTACTCGATATTGAGCCAACATGGAGCACTCCCTCCTACAAGCGTCAGTTCGCCCGCCATCTACGCCCGGCTCTTCTGCGATGCCGTTGAACGTTATCAGGACCCCTGCTGTGGCCATGTGGTCTTAGCTAGTAATGCATCCTACGCGCGGCCAACGTGTCCGGGCCAGTCCCATTAATGCGTGGCAGTTTTCTGGGTGATAAGTGATTCTTGAAACGCGTGTCAAATAAATGATGCAAGTTATTTCTTAGCGCAAACGTCACTCACGGGAAAAACAAGACAACGTTTGCAGGATCTAATCATTGATGTAATCAGACAATGAAACTTTCCAACTGTGTCGGGGAAGGATCCAGCACAATGATACCTACGTCACGTACTAGTGGGGACGAGACAGGTGTTTCATTTGTTGCAAAGGTTATCGCTTAGCATCAGGGCCCAAGTAGGGTAACCATCTCAAAACACTAATCCTGCAAAAAAAATCGGACATTTGCATAAAATGCGACCATTTTACTCTTGAAAGAAAGATTACTTAATTTTTTACTTTTAATATAATCACCTTAGTTCGTAAAAACTGGACAAATGACAAAGTCGGACAAGGTTCGGACGAGGGCCAAAAAGCTGGACCAGTCCGGATGATTCTGGCTAGATGGTAACCCTAGTCCCAACTACCAAGTCTAATCAATCAGAACTTTAATTGCTATGAATGTAGGTACAGGCACGGTAATATTAGGTATCTATATATTACCGTGGTACAGGTATAAGATGTTGTACATAAATTAATGAGATCGGTTATAAGTAGTCTACCTTACGGAGTGCAAATTATTACATAAATTAAAATATTAATACAAACAAAACAATGTCAACAAAACAAACCAGAAATGAAAGTCAAGTCTTTTAATAATATGTATTATAACAATCAGTTACGTAGGTATGTCTTATATGGTCAAATTTGCAATTAATTATAACAATCACAATCCGGACAAACTCATATCATTTAGAAATACCTACTAAATGATAAACTAGAATAAAATGACTAACAATTTAACTGCCGGAGGGCTACTGCCAAGTCGTGCAGACATTGGGTATATCCTAGCACTTACTCCAGTAGGTATAAATGTATTGTTTTACTTTTTACCTTAACAAGCATTGGTTTATTCATCGATTACTGGTTTACATTCGTTGAATAAGCTATCGAACCCACCACTAGTAACCTACTTTATGTTTTTAATGTTTTCCTAATAAATCGGTCAATTACTAACGGACACAAAACTGTAAACATCCCGTGTGTTCGTACCCAACAACAATCTATTGGTTACATCTCAGTGTGCGGACATACAAACTGCCCGGTGGGTACATAAGTACATACCCGATACGATTTAAATTGGTTTTTCTTCGTGTGTGTGTTTTTGCCGGTTTTTGCATACTTTTGTGAAGGTTGGCTAACCTGCGATGTGATTGTATAAGATGCAGGCCACAAGCAGATTAAGCTCAGTTGAGTTCATGGAGCTACGGTCTTTTATTACTTTGGTTTCGATTGGCGAGGCCAAAAGCTGCAATATGTGGAGCCCGAACGAAGTCGTTAACAAGAAGTTACCGAAACTAAAGGTCTTTTGGACTTTGAGGAGTTTTGTTTTTGTAAAAAGTTTTATTTTTATAAATTCTGGTACCTACCTCACAGAAATTCGTATACTACTCTATATTAATACCTACTCAGCAACTTTTCTCGCATACCGCACGATAACCCATTCACAATAAGTAGGTATACCTATGCTGTTCGTCATTGTGGAGTTCCGTGACAGTCGGGTTTCTACGCAGTCCACGATCAGTCGACCACTGCCAGGCAGGTACTTAACCAGTCACTGTGTTTCTTCTCCGTACGTTAACCCATTCACAATAATGTGTACTGCTCGTCGATAAGGAGTTTCACGGGACAAGTGGGTACTTACCTACTAAGTTTCCAAGTCCATAATCACTTGACCACGGATAGTAACTATCCAGTAATTTTCTCTTTAAACTAGTTAGTAAGACAACAGAAGTTACCACTTCAAATAACCACTTATTATGAGTATAATAAAACGGTATCTTCTGGCAACATTACTCACAATAATAAGAAACTAACGGAAGAGCAACATACTTTAAAACTATTTCATCAAAATATCCAAGGTTGCTCTTCCAAATTAGGTACTTGAAATAGTATTCTCCTTAGAAAATACCAAGTTTGATGTACGAGGGGAGGTCAAAAAATTCGCGGAATGAAAAGGAAGGGAGGTGAAATTAAACAAATTAATGCAATTATTTTTCCTTCTCAATATATTCTCTATTAACCCTAATACACTTCTCAGACATTTCTAATACTTGGTTTATACCTTCGAAAAAAATTATTGGCAATGCCCTCAAAATAGCCGACTTAACTTCTTCGTCATCGGTGAATTTCTTTCCACGAAGCTCTTTTTTCATATTTGGGAACAAATAACTTTTCCATTTAGTGAATGTTTGGGTACTATAGTATGTTTAAACCAACCACACTATAATATTAATTTAGACTTACAGGAACATACTTATTTGGTCATTCTTTAAACTCCCAATAGTCTGGCAAAATCAAAATCGTTTTTACTGGTAACACTGATGGCAAAAAAAATGTGTGTTAAATTTATTTTGTCTCGTAATGTTTTTTTGGTTCTGAAGAAAATAGAGCAAACTTACTTGTGAATTGTAACACCACCTAGGTACTATATTAATCTTTTTAGACCGTGACATACAAATTTATACGGCACATTTCACCATTTTAATAGTTTTAATAGCTAAGCAAACGTTCACTTGACGTCAAGCTGACAACTGAAGTCGGATATGCATGCGAACGACGTAGTAACGCGTCGGCACTGTACACTGCTGATCTAGTCTTATATAACATCATTGCCTACGCCTGTAAATAAATAATAAAATTCATTTAATTCAGATAACATGATCCATACAGTGCATTCAAATAATTAAGATTGTAACAAAGCATAGTCATCATGCGGCGCACGCGGCTCCCGTTCCACGATGTTAGACATCACCGAGGAGGCGGGGCCTACTCCCCACGACGCGCCCCGCCACACACCGGCCGCTATAAAACTCGACCACCGCCGCGCTCACATTCCGCCCCTGGCTGGAGGCTTTGAGTTAGCTCGAAGGCACCACAGGATTGACCGGTTAAGCAGTCACGGCCTCTCAAGGCCAGCTGCAAGATGCCATACAAAAAAAAAAAAAGCTCACATTCAGTATTCGCTGCGCTCTCGGTCTGCTTCAACCTTCCTGGTTGGACAGCTGTGAGAACCAGTACCTACTACACTAGCGCACGCACGGGGTCTCGCTCCCTGTACTGTACTAGACTATAAGTAGTTCTATTGTATATTTGTTCACAATAATAAACTACTACGTTAGTTGAAATAATAGTGTTTGTTTGTTCAAACCTGTTACAAGATAATATTACATCATAATCAAAATTAAGAACTGTTAAATTCAAAATAAATAAATTAAAATTAAAATAAATAAAAGTCAAATATTAATACAATAGAATTAAAACATGCAAATCAAATTAAATAAAAATCTAAAATAGAAACATCCAAATTAAAATAAAATAAAAATCAGAAATAAAAACATTCAAATTAAAATAAAATAAAAATCAAAAATAAAATAAAAATCAAAAATAAAATAAAAATCAAAAATAAAATAAAAATCAAAAATAAAAACATTCAAATAAATTCAATAAAAATCAAAAATTAAAACATTTAAATTACCCGCTTAATAAAAGACACCCACATCTGAGAGGAGATCCTGTCGGCAACAGTCTTCAGAATTCCGTTGCGGCTGCCACGCAGTCTGCAGATCAGGGAAACAGTTTTCTTGCGAATGACGGCATAAAAGCCATCAGTTCGGTACAGCGCGAACATCCCTGATGCACTACAGAAGCGAGGCAGCCCCAACATCATCCTGAAGATGTTGTTATACTGGACGCGCATTGCATCCAGCGATCTTTTGGTGTGCTTGACCCACAGATTTCCAGTATAAAAACTTTGGCAATACGCTTTAAACAATGTTATTTTTACTTGTTCAGAGCAGCGGGAAAATCTGCGGACCAGCATGTTACCTCTGACCGCTAAAGCCCTGCGCTCCCTCTCAAGGTCCATATTGTCTTCAAGACCCTCAGTAATTAAGTGCCCCAGGTATTTAAAATTAGAGACACGGTTTATGCACAAGCCATTAAGGGTAATATTAAGCGGGCATCCACCGGGGCGGCCCCAAAAACCATATATTCGGTTTTTTTGACATTATATACAAGACCATGTGCTGCAGCATAAGCCTCACACACCCTTAACAGCTCTCCAAGACCTCTCGCCGTCGGGCTCAGCAGCACCATGTAAAGACACAGGCATGTAAACATTTAGAGAAATTAAATAATTCCTTGACCAATAAATTATGTGTTCAGGGTTTTAATAAATATTATGTGACCCAAATGAGTTCTACGCTGAGTTCTTTTGACTATTAAACACGCAATTTAATGACACTTTTCCACTAAAGACTAAAAGTATTTATACAAAGTTCTTATTTAGTGATTGGGTGACTCCAGGTGTTCGTAAAAGTAGGGGAAACTTTTTGAACTTTATGGCGTAAAGCAACACATAAATAATACAAGCTTTGAACAGTATGTTGCAAAATACTCTAAAATTTTTAAAAGTGTGTGCATAATAGCTAAAGCTCTTTAGATTAGCAATAAAATAAAATCAGCTAATCATAAAATTAAAAACTACCTGGCAAATAATACCTTATGAAACAGGTAGGAAAAACAGCGTAGGTAACACGGAATTTAATTTAGAGACTGCAATGTTTTCATCAGCGCAGATGTAGAAATAGCTCAGGAATTTGCAAACGTTTTTGCTAATATTCCTCTTAAAACAACTGAAGCTATAAATTCCTCACCCGCGGTTTCTGCTGCCTTACTTAGAACGAATGTAAAGGCACGCCCTTTAGAGTTTAGTTTTAGCATACAAACCCCCCCAGGCTGCTATAAAAGCTTTTAAAGATCTAAAAACTAAATCCATAGAAGATCTCGGGGGAATGTCTGTAAAAGTCTGTAAATCTATCATTGAAATCATTGCGTCCTATTTAGCATTCATATTTAACACCAGTGTAGACCAAGGAGTCTTTCCGGATCTCATGAAACATAATAAAGTAGTTCCTTTGTTCAAATCCGGTGATATATCAGTAGGTACATTATGATATAATTGCGGTAAGTTGAAAATGACAGCCGAGGCGATATTGCTAGCCCGAGCCGTAGGCGACGGCTACAAGAAAGCAGAGGCTGTAATTATCAAAGCGCACGTATCTCATACGATGTTTTATAACATATTTGCGAGGAAATAAATAAAACTCGGACTTTCTTAAACGAATAAATCTTTAATCACTTGTTATAGCAGTTACAAAAATTTGAACAATTTGTAAAACCGATTATATATAATATTATTTATATTTTATATAGATTATATTATATATCATATTATTACGTTGCCAGGTGGCATTTTTAATGTTGTCAAGGTATTATTATTAGTTACAATTTCACCAGTCTCTCTCTCACTCTCTTGAGTGAAAGTAGGAGAAACGAGACCACAGAGTTCTGCAGTCGGTGGCGGCGACGGAGGCGGCTGCGGCGGTGGCGACGATGGTGGAATGTACGCGTGTGTGCTCGTAGATGGTCGAAAGTCAACACTTGGCTCCAAATTTATGTTCCTTGTAACGCGGGAGCTAATTTCTTCATTATTTCTCAATGAGTAATCTATGTAGCCCTCGGCTACACTGTTCGACCGCCACCCTCCGTGGCGTTTTATTGTCAATAAGTTCGCACCTGAATTGGCGAGCAATGTAGCCGAGGACCTTCTGAAACGGTGCCCTGTGTATTCATGTGGATCCTCCAAATTTAAGAAAGTGGCAATTTGTTTCGGCATAGCTCCAAATTTATTTATGCCAATGTTGGCTAGTGCATTTTCCAATTTGGTAATTTTGAAAAAATCGGTTAGATATCGCTTTTGTTGAACGAAGCGCTTCGGGTTTCCTCACTATGTCGTGAAAGGGCCCCTGTATTGTGAACGATCTCGGAATTTTATTTTTTGTGTTTTTGACCTGGACAAGAAGAACCCGCCCATGGTTCTCGACATCATTAGTTGTAATGTTTGCCAACTCTTGACGTCTACATGCACAATTCATGCCGAATATTAATACAACCTGAAAATAGATAAAAACAGCGTACAAAACACCTATATTGCAAAGAAATACGAAAGTGAAAAAAGTTAATAACAATAATTTAATTACAACTGACCTTTGTTGCCAAATATCGGCAATCTAGAGCTTCTTTTAGGAACTTCTTGATATTGTCAGCCGAAAATACTTTCGACTTTTTACTTACATGGCCACTTGAGCGTCTTTTTAGAAATGCCAGCAAGTTGGAGTATGACTTGATATCAATACCAAATTTTGTTTTCACAGTGCTTTTTAGCATTGAATAGTAGATAGCACCACAATGAGCTTGACTTATATTTTTGAGAAAGTTCCATGAAATAGGCTAAAAACACACTTTCTGAAAATAAATTTGCATCTTTGCTTGTTTTCCATAAGATGAATTTTTGATACGCTTGTAAGTATCTATCAGTCGATTTTTCGGGCAAGAGGCTTAGAGTAGCCTTTTTCGCTGGTGTGAGACTTCGGGCGGTGTCGAATTAATAAATTCATCATTACTTGACGACATTTTCAAATAAAAACAATACAGCGAAAAGAAAAAGCGCGCGGAATAATTTTTACTTGTTCACAAATTAGCGATGCGCGCGCATCAGCGCTTTTTTTTAAGGCAAAGGCATAAACAGCCAGTATTACTAATAAAGTAAATTAATGTTTTTTTTGTTTTTGTTACAGATTGTAATTTATTGTCAAAATTAATCCAATTAAAGAATTACATGTTTTTTTTATATTTTATCTCCCAAGGTTAATTTTATTCATAAAATGTAGACCACTATTCTGACATAAAAACTCTTTGCTAAGATTTAATAAAGTACCGTTCGTTTTAGACGGAGCATCTTGATAAACCGTACATTTTACCTTATTACTCGTAAAAAGAAACTCGTGCGTTTTAAATTACAATAACGCACAAGTACGTAATGACATACATTACGATATTAAAATTGGTGAAATAAGAAACCCTTTACGAACAAATGTGTTATAAATACAATAACCAAATCACAATAATACGTGTACCTACTGTACGTTATTGAGGAGATCAACTATCAGATCTTCACCATATTATATGGCACCATCTCAGGAGAAGAAACTTTAAAACTAAAAAAATATCCTCCGAGTAAATTGGCTATGTCACATAAGGACGGACAGACGGACAGGACGAAATGATAACAGTTCCGTTTCTATGTACCATTTGAATATAGATCCCTAAAAACAGACGAATTGAGAACTTCTTCCTTTTTGATGTCGGTTATAAAAAGGCCTCAAAGAATCTTCAGTTTGTCTTCAAATTTGGATTCGGTTGAAGAGAACTGAGTGAGAACATGAGTGAGATGAGACCTTTAGAGAGAAATCCAGAACCACTTAACAGCATCTACGAAGCTGCTTTATTTCCGAAAATTTTATAACAAAAACTTTTACAGAAGCTCTAAAGTTCATTCATAAATCTCTTCTACGGAAAATCTTAACACCGCGGTTTAGAAAATGACGACATTTGCTCAACGTCATCTATTGCATACAGTGGTTAACTCTATTATTTGGCGTCAGTAGATGTCGTTACGTAATGACAAGTTCTTCTTGAACACTTTAAATTCATTTAACTTTTGATAGACTGAAGCGATTGTGATAAAACAAAAACTAAATGTAACTCCGAGTATCACACAATACTTGAAAGTAAACGTTAAACGTATTGGTGTGGTAACTTTTACGTGATACCTGAGGGGCAATTCCCGTATTTTTAAGACCGTTCGCATTCTAATATCAGTATATTCGTGCCTCGGAAAGCACGTTAAGCCGTTGGTCCCGGCTGTCATTCGTGGATCTTTGACAGTCGTTACGGGTCGTCAGAAGCCCGAAAGTCTGACAACCAGTCTTACCAAGGGGTATTGTATTACCCAGTAACTGGGTTGTGGAGGTCAGATAGGCAGTCGCTCCATGTAAAATACTGGTATTCAGCTGCATCCGGTTAGACTGGAAGCCGACCCCAACATACCTAGTTGGGAAAAGGCTAGGCAGATGATGCATTCTAATATCAGTCTCAATCTGTCAAAATTACTATCAATTTACATACATTTTTGACAGGTTTTTGACATTGATTGTCGCTGAGATGAGATTGCGACTTTAATTTGAACGTTTTTTGAGTACGAGAATTGGCCTACTGTTCAAAGTAATGCGCAAACAGACAAACAGAAAATAAATTCAAAAATTATAGAAATGGCATCTGTTGGTTACCCTACACGCAATAATTTTTTTAAATATTTTAAATGTACAGATACGCCTCGTCAGATATATAATACCTATGTATAGAATAGATATAGATAAACCAATTACAGGCACTTTTGAATTGTCGAGGGGTCGGATTACTCAGAAAGATGTAGCTAGTTGCCCATTCCAAAGCGTAGTATTAGGTATCTATGGTGAAGAATGGACAAGAAATTCCATGGACACTCTTTTAAATCAAAATATCGGTAACATCATTCATGTTGAAATAATACATGTGAGAACAACGCGGAAAGTCAAAAGCGCCCGAATTAAAAAAAATATGGAATTAGCTGTGGCAGCTAAGAGATGACCGGCCTAACTGACGGCGGCGCCCGTTCTCTAACATGACGCATGGATCAGCACGCGCCACCGTCAGTGACACATTTGAGTGAGCATGACATACTCTCAGCCACCGGGGCACATGAGTACCTAGATAAACAAATAAATAAAGCATATAAATATGGGCAAAGATTCTCTATTCAGCCATTACAAGGATTTTAATGTTGGTAACGTGCAATTGTGTTTTTTAATTATACCTCCTGATAATTTTATCGCATTTGTTGAATAGGTCGAGCAAAAGTTTCGCGAATATTTCGATCTTGAAATACATATTGTCAATGTTAGCAAGGAAATACTTAAACGTATTAAAGATTGTAAATTATTAAAAAACAAAAATTGAAAAAATTCAATTATTAGAGAAAGTAATTTAAAAAAACAAGTTAAAGTTATAAAAAAAGTATAAAAGTAGTACCTAGTAGTAGTTTTAAAGTATTCTATCATACTGAATAATAAAACTATTTAAGAAATGTTTTGTTTAATTTGTCTTAACCTATTGTGACAACCCTACCAAAATAAGTAACAATTTTGCACGTTCTTAGGAAGCTTTGTCTCTGTTCCGTTTATCTACTCATGTGACCAGGGCACATTACAGTCAATGAAAGACGTACCCAGTAAATGGTAGGTATAGTAGGTATATAGCCAGCTGCTACGATCCTTACATACCTACTTCTTTTGCTTCGTTTACGTTTATATATCTTACAGTAGTAATATTATAATAATATGTATTTTTAACTCAATTATTTTAATGGGGGTGTCTGACGACTTGCACTATTTTTGCTACGAGTTGTATATTTTCGGAACCGGATAATAAAAAACTCAAACTCAAAGCATTTATTTCAAATAAACCAATTACAGGCACTTTTGAATTGTCAAGGCAATTGTAATGTCTTAATGTCCATTTAATTTTTGATAACACTGATTGTTTTTCTCAAACAACAGTAATTACTCACGGAACGTATATAGATATGTAGTGTGTTAGGTAGGTTAAGGAAAACCTATTAATTAAACACTACTTGAGTATTAGATATAAATGTTTATTAACACGAAATACTTATAAGAACATAAACTAAAACAATAATGCGCGGCGCGAATTATAAAAATGGCATGCATTCGCCGTAGAGGTTTGTAGCGGACTGCTGAGGGCGTCCGAGGGACGCGGCCGTGCGCGGGAGGCGCGGGCGGCGGCGCGGCGATCCGATCGTGGCTTGTTTGTTCCACGCGTAGCTCGTAGGTATCGACGGCGTGCGGCACAGCGCGGGCGCAGGGCTCCGCTAACCGTGGCGCGCGGTCGAGCGGTAGGTAGGCAGTAAGGCGGTGTACAGACTCATGAATGTTTTAGGCCGTGTACACACGATTGTGAGTATTTAATTAAGAGTAGTTGTTATACATATTACTGTTGTATGTACATGTTACATGTGATTATATTGTGTGTAATAAGTATGTAAGTAGGTATGTGTTTAATATTTATATAAGTATGTGTGTAATATGTATGTATAGCCTACATCACTCCCCCGCTGAGACCGGTTCACGGGCGATAGTGACGCGGAAATCTTACTGTTCTTCCGCTTCTTGTTTTTATTTCCGGTGATGATGGTGCTTGCGAAGATGGTGGTCGTGGTGGAGCTTGTGGTAAAGGTGGTGGTGTTTTCGGAGACGAGCCATCGTTGTTGTTAGCCATGTACGCTGGTTTAAGCCTATCAATGGTAACGGTTATGTGTTTTCCTTGGACGTCTATTGTAAATGTCTTTGCTCCTCTTTCTACGACTTTGTGCGGACCAGAGTAAGGTGATTCCAATGACTTTTTTAACGGTCCTTTTCGCAGGAAGACATAGCTGGCTGTACTAAGTTCTTTAGGTACGTAAAACATTTTCTCGCCATGGGTGGATGTTGATGCAGGTGACAGTTTCGATATATGTCTTCGTAATCGTGCTGCGAAATCTGCTTCATCTATGATGTCATGGGTGTTTGATGGTTTCAAGAACTCACCAGGTAATCGAAGAGGCTCGCCGTACACCAACTCAGCTGTAGAAGTTTGGAGATCATCCTTCCAGGCGCTCCTCATTCCTAGGAGTACAAGAGGAAGTACCTCCGACCATTGCGTGTTGTTATGGCACATTATGGCGGCCTTGAGCTGTCTGTGCATTCTTTCCACCAGACCGTTGCATTGTGGGTGGTAAGCTGTCGTAGGACAATGGTAGGCGCCTATAATTGACGAGATGCACTGGAACAGTTGAGAGTCGAATTGTTTCCCTCTGTCAGTTGTAATCTTCTCCGGACACCCGAAGCGCGCGACCCAGCCAGAAATGAAGGTGCTAGCGCAAGTCTCTGCTGTGATGTCTGCTAGAGGGTAGGCTTCTGGCCATCGAGTATACCTATCTATAGCTGTAAGGCAGTACCTGAAATTAGAAGAAGGTGGCATAGGGCCTATTATGTCAAGGTGGACGTGGGAAAAACGATTGGAAGGAACAGGGAAAGATGAAAGAGGAGATTGGGTATGGCGGGTAACTTTGTTGCGTTGGCAATCAGTGCATTGTTGAGCCCATTTTCTGCAGTCTCGACGAATCTTAGGCCACACAAATCGTTCTGATACAAGTTTAGCTGTTGCATTGGGGCTTGGATGACTGAGATTGTGTAGGTTGTTGAAGATTGCTTTTCGAAAAGTTGGTGTTAGGAATGGCCTAGGACGAGAAGTAGACTGGTCACAGTATATGTATCCGTCCATAGCTTTAATTCTCTCTAACTTTAATGCTGTGTTGCTATTTAGCAAACTCTGTAACTCACGGTCATTTTCCTGTTCATTTTGAAGTGCTTTGTAGTCGATGGTAGTGTCGATACTTTCCAGTCGTGAAAATGCATCGGCGACTACGTTGTGATTTCCTGAGATATGATTGATTTTGGTTGTAAATTGAGAGATGTAGTCGAGATAGCGGTGTTGACGAGGTGAGCAATTGTCTCTTTTTGTAGTGAAGGCGAATGTGATGGGTTTATGATCGGTGAACACTTGAAATGTTCTCGCTTCGACCATATACCTAAAGTATTTTATTCCTTCGTAAATGGCGAGCAATTCACGGTCGTACGTGCTATATCTTGACTGAGCAGGAGATAACTTGCGGGAAAAGAATCCTAGCGGTTGCCAGCTGTCATTGGTTCTTCTTTGTTGTAAGACAGCTCCGATGGCCACGTCTGAAGCGTCGGTAAAGAGTGCTAACTCAGCTTGTGTATCAGGATGCGAGATGAGAGTGGCTTCTAACAAGTTATTTTTGCATGCGTCGAAAGCTTCTTGAATCTCAGGTGTTATAGTGATGGGCGTGTTTCCTTTAATTTTTGGACCACTTAAAGCTTGATTGAGCGGGCCTTGTATTTGAGCGGCGCCAGGAAGAAATTTTCTGTAGAAATTTATCATCCCTAAAAATCGTCGTAACTCCTTAGCATTTTTAGGGATGGGGTATTCTTGAATCGCCTTTACTTTTTCAGGCAGGGGTCGTATTCCAGCTGCAGATACATGGTAACCCAAGAATGTAATTTCGTTAACACCTAATACGCACTTATTGGTGTTGATTACCACGCCATACTTTTTTAATTGTTCAAAAAGTTTTTGTAGGTGTCCAATGTGCTCTGTCTCCCCTTTTGAGAACACGAGGATATCATCTAAGAACCCAAACGTAAATTCGATTCCTTGCAGAATTTCGTCGAGGAACCTTTGGAAGGTCTGCGCAGCATTTCTTAAACCGAATGTCATTGCGGTGAATTCAAAAAGTCCGAATGGTGTTGTGATTGCTGTCTTTTTAATATCGTCTTCGAATACTGGTATTTGGTTAAATGCTTTTACGAGGTCAATTTTTGAAAAGATGGTGGATCCTGACAGCTGGTATGCGAAGTCGTGGATGTGCCTGACTGGGTACCGGTCAGGTATTGTTCGCGCATTTAAAGATCTATAATCGCCGCATGGCCTCCAGCCGTCGTCTTTTTTAGGTACCAGGTGTAGTGGAGATGACCATGGACTTTCTGAACGACGAGCTGTGCCATTTTGTAACATTTCCTCAAATTCTTTCTTCGCGATCTGTAGGCGATCTGGTGCCAAACGACGCGGTCGTGATGTTACTGGAGGACCGGATGTTGTCCTAATATGATGCTTTGTGTTATGTATTGGTACACTATTTGAACCAGCTGGTCTGGTTATCTCTGGATAACATCGTAATAGGTTGAGATATGTTGTATTACCAGTAAATGTTTTCAAGGACAGGAGTTCGTGTGTTATTTCGTGAGACGAAGGTGCGCCGACGGTCAGATTCGTAATCGAGTCGATTAACTGTTGTCGTCTGCAGTCGACTAATAAATTATAAAAACTTAAAAAATCGACGCCTATTATAGGTTTTGAAACTTCTGCTATAATGAACTTCCAAGTAAACTCACGACGTAATCCAAGGTTGAGATTAAGTTGGTATGTACCGTATGTAGGTATCGGAGTACCATTTGCAGCGACAAGTTCGTAGTTGCATTTATTATGATAGCGCAGCTGATTACGTAATAACGATTTAGGGTAGGCGCACACGTCTGAACCTGTGTCTACAAGAAACTGTATGCCGGTACGTTTATCTGAGATAAATAGGCGGCCTTTACAGGTAGAGCAGTCGTCAGCCGCCATTACTGACTGCTTTTGCAGTTTTCCGACTTAAAATCGCAAGGCTGAATACATTTGGTTGCCTTTGAACCAAATTTAAAGTGGTACCAACATGTTGGATATTTATTTCGTGAATGAGATCGACTCTGGCGGGATTTTGATCGGTCGTCACGCCTTGTTGATCGGCCTGCGCGGGAAATATGGTCCACTTTTTGAGTTAGTAATTGCATTTGTTTTGTAAGTTCCATCATTTGTTTCGACAAAGTTTCCATGTCACTCATTTTGTTGTAAAAAGTTAAGTTTTTGCTCACTTTTGAGTCCACACACTCCGCACCGCACTAAAGTTCCAGGTAGCACTAGCACGTGTTTACTGTTCGGGGTCACCACTGTAGTGTGTTAGGTAGGTTAAGGAAAACCTATTAATTAAACACTACTTGAGTATTAGATATAAATGTTTATTAACACGAAATACTTATAAGAACATAAACTAAAACAATAATGCGCGGCGCGAATTATAAAAATGGCATGCATTCGCCGTAGAGGTTTGTAGCGGACTGCTGAGGGCGTCCGAGGGACGCGGCCGTGCGCGGGAGGCGCGGGCGGCGGCGCGGCGATCCGATCGTGGCTTGTTTGTTCCACGCGTAGCTCGTAGGTATCGACGGCGTGCGGCACAGCGCGGGCGCAGGGCTCCGCTAACCGTGGCGCGCGGTCGAGCGGTAGGTAGGCAGTAAGGCGGTGTACAGACTCATGAATGTTTTAGGCCGTGTACACACGATTGTGAGTATTTAATTAAGAGTAGTTGTTATACATATTACTGTTGTATGTACATGTTACATGTGATTATATTGTGTGTAATAAGTATGTAAGTAGGTATGTGTTTAATATTTATATAAGTATGTGTGTAATATGTATGTATAGCCTACAGATACTTGTTGTTATTACATAACTTACCTACGCACAAATTAATAACAATTGGAATTTATATTATTTCCAATAATGCATTACAAAAGCTATTGTTATAGAAATCCCAGATTCGTATTTAAACGTGGGAATAATTTACTTTCTTGTTTAGTTAGCTGTAACATGAGTATGTAACTTGTGATCTATTTAGGTATGTAACTTGTATTGTGTTTGAATGAATGAATAAATGAATGGATTGATGACAGCCGGGCCACGAGCGCCTCAGGTGAACACGCTACCACCCTTTACTGACCACCATTTACACTAGTTCTGACCTGACTTGTGATGTGGACAATTGGGTGGGATTTTATAATTTTATAGGTGGATAATTAACGTACAGCCATATTTTTATATTCTGGCAATATTGTTATTAACATGTCAAGCACTGATGGATGACATTATAAATTTAGGAACATAGTGTACTTGGATGCGAGTCATTTATAAAAGAGCCGTCACCGATAGAACTTGAAGCCATCTTTGGGAAAGTGAATAAATACACACATGACCCAGGCTACGGCTCGTCGAGACCCGGTTATCCCAGGCAGCGGTGGCACTCAACCGAAGGGGTCCAGCACCGCCAACGACGTTTCATAAAAGTATTGCTGAACAGCTCAAGGTGAACGAGCTTTATGCTGCTAGCTGAATGGTGCTGATCCATACGTCATGTTCGTGAACGGGCGCCGTCAGTAGGCACTGGTCATTTCATAAAATTCCTGAATTGTTTTTATCTTTTTATTACGGACGCTCTGAACGTGCACATCTTTCTACATCGTTCTCACGTGTATAATTTCAACATCAATGATGTAACCACTTTTTTGTGACAATATTTTAATTTAAAAGAGTGTCCATGGGGTTTCTTGCCTGTTCTTTTCCATAGGTACCTACGAGTACTATGCTTTGGAATGAGCAACTAGCTTCATCTTTCTGACTGACCGACCCCTTGACAATTCAAAAGTGCCTGTAATTGGTTTATTTAAAATAAATGCTTTGAGTTTGAGTTTAATCAGGTCATCAGGTGTAAACTCATTTCATATACGATTTCGATCAACAGACTTAAGTTTACTTATCAGCATAATTATACTTAAAGTAATTATTGTAGGTACTGTGACATTAATAATATTTTCAATAAATTTTTTATTTTATTTTATTTCGGGATAAAAAGCAGGAGTATAATTAAATGTTGTACATACAATCTTACTAATTAAACAAAACACTTATTATACTTCTAGCAACATTTTCACGGGCTTAACGTGCTTTCCAAGTAATGGAGCTGTTTCACTATGAATTGATGGTCACCCATCCACGAACCGACCGCGACAAGCGTAGCTTAACCTTCGATTGCCCAGTGCGGCTCTCATCATTTTGCCACGGTCCCTGTCGTTCATTATTTTATCATCATCTATTAATTATCCACAACCTTTTTCGTTCCACTTCATAAGGACAGCATAAGCTTCCTCAATGAAACTACTGCACTTTAATCTTCACGTCAAAATATCTGTTATACTACTTGCATGCAAGCACTTCCGGCCCGTTGGGTTCTGTTAGTGCAGTAATTACCAGAAATCGCACGGTCTTTAAACTCCGTGTAGTCGTCCATCTTCTTGTCACCTTTACCCACTTTCACTGAAGACAAGTCATCTTCTTTAGTTTCTGCGGTCTTGGTATCATGTTTAACGAGTGTTTTATTGGTTGCAGCTAGATTATCAAAGTCCTGGAATATTGATTCCAAAATTTTGTAATCTATAAAGTTTTCATTTGATTGCTGTCCGGGATACGGCACATCGACTGTTTCCAACTCATCTTCTGGTTTGACACCAACAGCGGGTTGTCGGGATAGTTCTTGGTTGATAGCTTGCAGATGGTCTTCTTCTTTCGAAATTAGAATATTTCTGCCACCAACAATTCCCAGAAGCGCCAGTATTATCACAGTGATTGCTTGCATTGTGAAATGACTGTATATCAGTTAAACTGAATTTCTAGTCACCGATGTTGGTAGTAATATGTAAGCACGGTCGCGCTTTCCCTTTAACAATGAGCTTAAATGAAGTCTCTTCGGTTAATATACCCCTTGCGCAGTAGCATTATTTTGGCTTGTTTCCCTATGAGTGGTAGTTATGACGTCGTTGCAGATTGGTACTTCGGGTGTCAAAATAATTACGCTTAATACGGTTTTACCTTATGTGTATGTAAGCTTGTACAAGTTATTGAAAGGAAAAGCATCGTTAGGTAACCTGGGCATAGCTCCTATACATATTGAAATCGTAGTGAAGTCAAAAGTTCACATAGTCTTTTTATGTAATTTTTGCAAGGCGTGGAAACGATTCGAATGCCGAAAATAGAATATTTAGAGTTTTGTCTGTTTGTTTGAATGTTATGTTCCAGCATCTCGCAAAAATACCATACAGTCATATTTTGTTAAAATTTTGCATAAATAAATAAAAAATAAAATAAATAGTGTTTTATTGCAGGCCAGATACCTATATACAAAAAAAAAAACAAAGAAAAAACATAACAAATTACAACATGGAGGTATGTATAGGTAGGTACCCATAGTCTTAAAAACAACATAGTCTTTCGTCATTTTTTATTCCCGTTTTGGTGAACAGAAATCCAGTGCACAAATATGGGGCTTGATAGGTTGCACGCGACAACCCTCAAAATGCTGTTACAGGAGCGTCTCAAACTTTGCCAAAAAGACGCGACCCTCGACCTCATGATGGCATAAAAGTCCGGGACTCTCGCTTCAGCAAACATGCTCGAGGCAATGTTGGTAATTGATAATGTGCTCTGTAAATAGGGCCAATCCCTAGCATCAGGTGAAGCAAGGTTGATGTGAGCTGTCAATAGGGCCAATTCCTAGCATCAAGCGAAGCAAGGTTGAAGTGAGCTGTCAATAGGGCCAATCTCCAGCATCAGGTGAAGCAAGGTTGAAGTGAGCTGTCAATAGGGCCAATCTCCAGCATCAGGTGAAGCAAGGTTGAAGTGAGCTGTCAATAGGGCCAATCTCTAGCATCAGGTGAAGCAAGGTTGATGTGAGCTGTCAATAGGGCCAATTCCTAGCATCAAGCGAAGCAAGGTTGAAGTGAGCTGTCAATAGGGCCAATCTCCAGCATCAGGTGAAGCAAGGTTGAAGTGAGCTGTCAATAGGACCAATCTCTAGCATCAGGTAGAGCAAGGTTGAAGTGAGCTGTCAATAGGGCCAATCTCCAGCATCAGGTGAAGCAAGGTTGAAGTGAGCTGTCAATAGGACCAATCTCTAGCATCAGGTGGAGCAAGGTTGAAGTGAGCTGTCAATAGGGCCAATCTCCAGCATTAGGTGAAGCAAGGTTGAAGTGAGCTGTCAATAGGACCAATCTCTGGCATCAGGTGGAGCAAGGTTGAAGTGAGCTGTCAATAGGGCCAATCCCTAGCATTAGGTGAAGCAAATTTGAAGTGAGCTGTCAATAGGGCCAATTCCTAGCATCAAGCGAAGCAAGGTTGATGTGACCTGTCAATAGGGCCAATCTCCAGCATCAGGTGCAGCAAGGTTGAAGTGAGCTGTCAATAGGACCAATCTCTAGCATCAGGTGGAGCAAGGTTGAAGTGAGCTGTCAATAGGGCCAATCCCTAGCATTAGGTGAAGCAAATTTGAAGTGAGCTGTCAATAGGGCCAATTCCTAGCATCAAGCGAAGCAAGGTTGAAGTGAGCTGTCAATAGGGCCAATCCCTAGCATCAGGTGAAGCAAGGTTGAAGTGAGCTGTCAATAGAGTCAATCCCTAGCATCAGGTGAAGCAAGGTTGAAGTGAGCTGTCAATAGGGCCAATCTCCAGCATCAGGTGAAGCAAGGTTGAAGTGAGCTGTCAATAGGGCCAATCTCCAGCATCAGGTGAAGCAAGGTTGAAGTGAGCTGTCAATAGGGCCAATCTCCAGCATCAAGCGAAGCAAGGTTGAAGTGAGCTGTCAATAGGGCCAATCTCTAGCATCAAGCGAAGCAAGGTTGAAGTGAGCTGTCAATAGGGCCAATCTCCAGCATCAAGCGAAGCAAGGTTGAAGTGAGCTGTCAATAGGGCCAATCTCTAGCATCAAGCGAAGCAAGGTTGAAGTGAGCTGTCAATAGGGCCAATCTCTAGCATCAAGCGAAGCAAGGTTGAAGTGAGCTGTCAATAGGGCCAATCTCCAGCATCAAGCGAAGCAAGGTTGAAGTGAGCTGTCAATAGGGCCAATCTCTAGCATCAAGCGAAGCAAGGTTGAAGTGAGCTGTCAATAAGGCCAATCTCTAGCATCAAGCGAAGCAAGGTTGAAGTGAGCTGTCAGTAGGGCCAATCTCTAGCATCAAGCGAAGCAAGGTTGAAGTGAGCTGTCAATAGGGCCAATCTCTAGCATCAAGCAAAGCAAGGTTGAAGTGAGCTGTCAATAGGGCCAATCTCTAGCATCAAGCGAAGCAAGGTTAAAGTGACCTGTCAATAGGGCCAATCTCTAGCATCAAGCGAAGCAAGGTTGAAGTGAGCTGTCAATAGGGCCAATCAGGTGGGACGACAGCTCGTTTTAAGCTCACTTCACCTAAGTTTACATGGTGAGATTTTTACCTCACATCCTTATAAGAACAAATCGGCTGTTTCTTATAAGGATTCAAAAATTCTATCGGACCGACTGAAGTTTGAGTAGTTACTAGAAAAGTCCAAATTTGCAAAAAACTTCCCATAGATTTCGTAGGAAATGAGATTGAGATAAGAGAGTGTATGTCAACAGTCGTATTATTCCATTACTTCACTGGACTGAATAGGGAACGATTAAAGCAGATAGGTACAGATTTAACCTTTTAAATGATTAACTACTTGCTGTACCTATGAGGAGCTATGCAGTCAGTCATGACCAGAGATCGGAATAGGTAGAGTTTATTTACCTCAACTTCGAGGAAGGAAGTGACATAGTGGATGATACCTCCTCTAAAATACCGGAATAATTATAATGACGTTTAAATCCCAGGATTTAAAAATCACGATTTATTTATTGGACTTTATCTATAGTTTTTTGAGTAAACTTTTTTGAGCAATTGCAGCAATTTCTTAAACAAGTATATTTATTAAAGATTTTTTGGAGCGTTGGGTTACTAATACTGTGCAACATACCATGGTCTCAAGACCATGGTATGTTGCACAGTATTAAAATATCTATAAAATGGAAGTAAACTTCTTCTTGAGGTTGTTGTTTTGTATCTTGATGTCTTGCTCCTTTGATGTGCCGGTCAATGTTAGCTTTCCGCGTTGTCTTTATTTGAGTTTTACATTTTGTACAAAATATAATAACAGTTGCATGATGGTACATAAACTCTGGGTTGTTCACAATCCAGCTTTGTACTCATTCAGGCTTCATTCAATTCTCCATGGCGGAAAATACCTACAATAGAATTTTAACTATTATATACTATGACTTAAAACTACTAATTTTAAAGGTGACAGACTGACACAAGAAATGAAATTTACCATTAAGATTATGTTTACTAGATACATAGGTACATAGAAATTGTACCAAACAGAAGGACTGTTCTGTACAATTTCACGTCTAAACTTAGGAACTATTTTTTAAAGTTACGCTGGGAGCTGGATAAGTTGAAAACTTTTCATCCCAGTAATTAGAAAAAGCACATTCAACTTTTAAGGGTATCATTTAAGCTATTACCAATTTAATTAGTTTTGTGTTTCTTAAATAATAGGGTTTGTCCTCCAAATAGTAGATCTGTCACCAAAATGTAGTCACCAAACAATGCAAAATCAGTTCCACAATAAATCACCTAAAATCCTGAGATATAAGGTCTAGTACCAAATAAATGTTTTTGTATGTATTATAATAGGTGTGTCCTAATAAGTATTTAAGCAAACTAATTTAAAGAGATCACCAATAGTAGTAGTTTTCTTATTCACCACGGATCGATTGATATACATAATATGTCGACGGTAGGGCTTGGTCGACGGAGCCCCGCTTCGCGGGGCTCCTACTTCTGGGTGGTCTATAAAAAAATAACCACGAAGGGGATGGCGGGGTCTCTCGACCCCGCCATCCCCTTCTAACCTAACCTGTCCGAGTCGGGGTGCCCTAAAGTCCAGATTGCATCCAGTTTCTCCTGGTAATTTGTCTCGGGTATCATTTAAGCTATTACCAATTTAATTAGTTTCCTAATCCTGAGATATCAACCTGAGAACAATTTTTGTTTATCTGAGAACGAAAATATTTCGTGGCGATAGATCTATTTATTAGGTGATACAACTTGATGACAAATATAAATTTTGGTGATAGAAAATATAGTTCCCCTTCCAATGTACCTATACGAGTTAGTTTTAAAGGTATATCGTAGGTACTTCTTGTCCTTCACGAATCTAAATCACTAAACAATCATGCAGGAAATAGACCCGCTAGACCTATGCATGTGATAGCATTATGAAATATTTGTGCAAAAAACTATAGGATTCCGGATAATACGTCACACATTCTGAACGTGGGGAGAATATTAAGTAACCTATATTTTAATGCGGTCCATACAAATGTGTGACATCTGCAAGTCTGAGTGAGGTCTGCATTGGGAAGTTTGGGAACTGAGCAGAATGCAAAGCAGCGTGGGTTCAATTGGCAAAAAGCAAACACGAGCGCATGTCAATAATAATATATTATGGGTAATACTAGCGAGCCTGCTTCGTGCGGTAGTTACGACTTCAACATCGCGATTTATGTATTATATTAAGTTCACTATTAACGTATCATATGCATACATTTCAAGATAAATTATTTTAGTGTTAACTTGTGAAAATCTTTTAGTGATAAGTACTGAAAATCCCATCAAAATCCGTTGCGTGGTTAGACGAACATCGCGGGCGCACAGACGGACACGAGTATAGAGATATACCTACGTGTGTGTTCCTGTACACTCCGAGAGAACTGTACCTAAACGATACTTAGCACGTCCTTTGGCTAAGTGTTATTCCTGTCCCAAAAAACAAGTGCAAGATGGAGAAGGGAACATGTCTAAGTCAAAGCCCGTGCTAAGTGACGTTTATAGATCTCGGCCTATGACTAAGTTTATTTATTTAACCTAATATACCACGCCATACACCGTGGCAATGCTGCAGGCACCTTTCCTGTTGACCGCGATGCGGACGATTTTTTTTGATGCCCTATGATCTTTCCCCTCCTCTTTACATACTTGTACATATTATTATTATTATTATGCTGGGGAGTTTGTTGAGCCACTTTTTCTTCCCAGCTAAACACTAGGAAGTGGTGAAGGGCAAGCGTTTTGGAGACTGTCTTTTATAATTTTGACGTGACAAAAGTGCTGATTCTCAGCCTCGTTTGAATAAATGACTTTTGGTTTTTTTATTGATTTTTAGTTTGGTAAAATATAAGTACTTCACAATATACCTAACTTTATAAACTATCTAATAGTTTAAACGGGCTCAGTTACACGTGGCTTCATAGGGCTATGAAAAACCGCAATGCTGTTCGCAGAACGAGATGTGTAACAATGTACCTTTCGGTATGTACCTATACAATACCCACCCTACGCTACTGTATTTTCGTTTGTTTAGATTTCCTCCTATAAACTTTGTAAACAAAGTAAGTAAGTTAATATAATTCGTATAGTGTTGTAGTATGTCTCAGTGGATTGGTAAAACATCATTACAGTTGATGAGCCCTTAGCAAACATTAAAAACAATCTCATAAGAAAGCCTGCTCTGCTTCTTTCCAGCAGTGCTTGTTACGTCAATGTTAATAGTAATACACATTAACCATAACGACAATATTGCCAGAATATAAAAATATGGCTGTACGTTAATTATCCACCTATAAAATTATAAAATCCCACCCAATTGTCCACATCACAAGTCAGGTCAGAACTAGTGTAAATGGTGGTCGGTAAAGGGTGGTAGCGTGTTCACCTGAGGCGCTCGTGGCCCGGCTGTCATCAATCCATTCGTTCATTTACTCACTGCTACGATATAATATGGCGTGCTTAACTTGTTCCCCGGTCACCGGGCATGCATTGTTTATTAAACGCTCTGTTTATGGACACGAGTACCACTCAGGGCTGGTGGAATTTGAGGCTGTAATGTAAATGAATGTAATATCAAATAACGTGTTCAAATGAATGCTGTAGACAGACGTGTAAGACTGTACTATCTATTCTTACATATATAGGGTGTATCAGAAAGGTGTAGTCAAACTGAGGGGTGTGGTACAGAGCAATGATCAGCCGTCCCATACATTTGGGTCGAGTAGGTACCTATTGAAGTTTTGTACGGGACGGCTGATAATTTTTTCTCGATTATGGTGTTGGTCCCATGGAGAAAGTTGTTCAGTTTGATGGTCTGTTACACGGGACTTCCTCACTTCCTTCTTCAACTCACTCTTGAGTACACGACTCTTTCTAAGCCCAATCAAGTACGGTGCCGGCCATAGCGAGTACTGCACAGTGGACGCTAGGCCTATCAAGTGTTGCGGTCTATTTAAGGAATCAGATGCACTAGGAACTAATGGCCAGTATATTCAGTGTGCATCTTTATTGTCGCTTGTGGTATTCTCTGGGACTCTAGGTTCCGTTGACGCGCTGCACGATAAGACTCGTGTTGTGGAATGCAGCCAACAACGAACTCCGTATGTAGAACATAAAAACTTTTATTTAGTACTTCTAGCCTGAATCACTCTCTCATTATTATCTATAAGTACTCCATTAAAAAAAAAAGAGAACAATAAACAAGCAGAAAGAAAAACATCAAATAACAGTGTTTCTTTTAACTTCAAAATGAAATTCACTTTTTATTCCTACGGATTACGTTGCGTTTAATTTTTTACATATACCTCGCTGCGAGCGGTCACGGACGGTGGAAGAGAGGGGGGGGGGGGGGGGGGGTGTCCCTTGCATTGGAGACAGATTAAACACATCCTACAGGTAAATGTATTGTTTATTGACCATATTGACCACAAGGAAGTAACGGTGAACAAGGTTACAAGAGTGCATTTACACCATAGATCTGTAGGTTACGTATGAGACAGCTGATAAACCATGAACCGGCACATTGAATGCGCACTATTTACCAAAGGGATGTAATACCAATAAATGTAGGCGTAGTCTAGTCGGTGACGCTATCCGAAACGAATAAAATAGTTGCGTAAAGGGAGCTTAATTACCCTTCGTCAATAAGGACCTAGAACAGCTCCCGGCGGCATTCGATACATTGATTACTGTTGTGTTTTTAACTCGTAGGTCATAAGTAAAAGTTAAAAATTAAAGGTACCTACTACATACAACTAACGTATTTTTTTTCGGCGTTTTGTGCCTTGTGGTACGGAACCCTTCCTGTGCGAGTCCGACTCGCACTTGGCCGGTTTTTTTCTTTTAAATTGTTATCATGGCTGAAGGTACTGGAAATACTACTATTTCAGATATTACGAGTAGTTCAATAAGCGATGTCGAGAAAGCTATAACATGATGAATTTCAAACCAATTTATTTAATAATAATCAGATTGTACAAGAACAGGTTAGACGGTGACAGCTGAACTAGGCAGTTGCTTGTATTTTGGGGGTCGGAATTACGACATTTTCAGAGTAATGCATAGCACAAAGTGATTACTGCCTATAAGGTAAACATAAACTAAACTTAAACCAAGCTAAAAACAATTACAAAAAACACTTAAAATATACTTTGCATTCAGCAGGAGATCCAAAAAACAAAATTAAATATTTAGTATGACATCAATTAAATAACAAAACGAAGAAGCAAATGATGAAAAAATAACTAACTATGAATAGGCGATAGAAATGCAAGTAACAGTTAAAACAGTTCATATTAACGCGGGAAAACCCGCCGGTAAACATTCATTAGGCATACGTGAACTATGTATGCAATACTTCACAGAAATATTACGTCAATTACAGAGGAACGTGTGAACGACCAACTTCCTGGAGCATATTATAATCCACGTTCCTAGCGTTAAGGTAAACAATCTTAGGGTGGCAGTGACTGCAGTCACTTCGTTCCATCATTAGTCATTGTGACTAGAAATTCAGTTATCTGGTGTACAGTCCCTTGGCAATGGAAGCGATCACTGGTCTAGTCCTGATATTCTTCAGTTCCGTAGGAGCGAGGAACATTCCTGTTCACATGGACCTACCTTTGGAACTGCCGCCGGTATTTGACGACATAACAAGCTATTCGAAGACTCCTCTTGCCACAATATTCCCCACTGGGGAACTGGTAGAAAGCGTGGACTTCGTAGAAGATCTTGGTCTACATTTGAAAAGATAACGCTGCCGAACATGAATAGTTGAAGATAACGTTTACAGTGTTGTGATTGTTGTGAACGTAGATACTAACACCAATATGAATAATCAAAAGAAAAAGATAGTGCTTTAAGACCTGCAGAAGAAATATAAGGACAGAACAATAAGAATGCTATAATAATGCTCAATATAATACGCTCAAGTATAGCCGCGTTTGAATACGTGACATCAACTTAATTTAAGTATTTTGTTACGTTTTTATTATAGGCGTAGGTACGTAAGTAGTTCAATTTAGTTGATTTGTAAACTATTGCTGGCTAGTATTGAACTGAATTTAGCACTAGGCGTTTCAGTTTATAGTCTTATGCTATAATATTATTATCACGAAATTAAATTGTATGTAATTTTGAATTAACATAATTATATAAGATACACATTTATGATTTGGCATTTATTAATTAAAACTAATCCTATAGAGTATTACTTATTATGTAGGTATCGATTCAATAGTGTGAATTGTGCATACAAAGCTTTGTTCAATTATTTCCTCATTTGTAATGTTTCAATAAATTGTGCTCTCTCATCTGAAAATAAATAAAAGCATTTTTTTTTCTTTTTAATATTTAAAGAATTCTTTCAAAGTATACCAGTATGAATGACTTACCTTTTTATCGTTTTCCGGTTGATACAGCAGTAGGTAGCTTGGTAACGGTGGCGCTGTCAGAGAACAAACATGTCAGAACTTGTAAATTTTCATGGTATTTTCGTTAGTTCCGATTTAAGCGGGTCAGATATGCTAGATAGCTAAATTAGCTAGATAGTTCAAAACACATATCAATACCATGAAGGTAGCATCAGAAAATTAAGAAAAGTGGTGAAAATTAAAGAAAGTGGTCAAAATTAAGTAAAGTGGTCAAAACTCCTATCCTATAAAGTAATACTGATCAAATACCGAATAATAATAATAATATATTTATTTATTCAGACAACTACAAAGATCCATTACAATTACATTTATATTGTTAGTATGAACTTAAAAACTATGTTAGTACCGAATAACTAAAAGAGACTTAGTCCTCTGGGTGAGGCTCCACACCAGTGGGCTGTCCAACTTATTGGCTATTACCTCCAGGATGCTGTTACTGCTCCCACGCAATCTACTTAGCAGTGATGCTGTCTTTTTGCGCCAGGTGGCATCAAAGCCGTCTGTATGTGACTCAGCAAACATTGTTGACGCACTGCAGAAGCGTGGCAGCCGTAACAGCGCCCTGTAGGCATTGTTAAACTGGATGAATGAATTGTTAATATTGTATAGAAAATACAGAAAATAATGTGGAAATAGATTCCAATAATTCAAAGTCATTGGAAGCACAACGGAAGGGAACCAAATTCAAAATCGACTAATACTCGATATAGATAACGTAGCAAGGGTTTGATTTAAACTCTATTATATGATTAAACTTAAAATAGCTCATGGAAGCCGTACTTAAACCCATATCTATGTCATGTGGTCAATAATTGCACTGGGATAGTGACCGAAACAGTACTCGTGAGTAGAAACCAAAACACAACCATCATAGAAGTAGCTGCTATAGCGATCCTGACTTAACTTGTGACTGTCGGAGTGAAGGACAGCCCCAAATATAAGTGGATAGACGGACTTTTGGCAGATGACTTGACTTTTGACGGCACGGGTGGCGCAGTGGTTAAGCGGTTCACTGCTGCGCTGCGCGTCGCGGGTTCGATTCCCGCACGGAACAAATATTTGTATGACCTGCAAGTATGTTGTTCCGGGTTTTTTTTAACGCACCCACAATACAGGAGAAGTTTCCAGTGTAGAGCTAAGTTAAAAAAAAAAAAGTGCAGCCTTAGAAAACCGTGCGCCTTAAACTTTGGATCTCAATTATTGAAGATCTTAAAAAAGATATTGTGACTTTGGAAAATTTGAAAGGAGTCCAGAAAATTTAAGTTTTAGTAAGCATCGCAGAACCGGTGGCAGAGATAGACAGGGGAACGACAAAGGTAAAGTGAATGGTACCGTCTGCAGACAAGGATATTTGTGGAAAAGTGAAATATGGTAAATGCAGGTGCAAACCACGGGTCCACCGCTTTGGTCGCGATATACTTAGTTCAATATTTCAATAATGCATAGAACAAGGTCTACATGACTTATTGAATTTGTAATACATATAGGATACTGTTGTCATTGTTTTAAAATGCAATAGTTACGGTAAAGAAACTAAAAATGTTTTATAATCCAAATATAATCCGTACTAACGACATATTTAACCACATGTATTACAAATGAGCTTAAAATAGCTGATTAGAAACGGCAGATTAACCGATGTCAATGTTATGAGGTAAACAATAGCAGTGTGGCAGTGACAAAATCAGTTGTTGTGACCAGAAACCCGGTTAGATTGTTAATCTCTCACGATGCAAGTGGCCTCCATAGTAATCCTGACAGTCCTAGTGACGGTAAGAGTGAAGGAAAGAACTGAGATAACAGATGACCAACCTAAGAAGGATTTGCTTAAAAGGATTACACTTGCTTGCATAGACAAGTGTAATTGTGAAAAAGTGGGAGATAGTAAATTCAGTTAACAAGTTATAAATGTAGGAACATAGTGTACTTGGATGCGAGTAATTTACAAACGGGCCGCCACCGATAGAACTTGAAGCCATAGTTGGGAAAGTGAATAAATACACACATGACCCAGGCTACGGCTCGTCGAGAGCCGGTTATCCCAGGCAGCGGTGGCACTTCTGCGTAAACCGCACAGGGCGATGGCCGTCAGAGTCGTCCGCGGGTACCGCACGATTTCCTACGAGGCGGCTTGTGTCCTGGCCGGATCTCCGCCCTGGGACTTAGAGGCGAAAGTACTCGCGTCATTATATCGATGGCGCGAGGAAGAGCGGGCACGGGGCTCGAGGCCGGTGCAGCGGCAGATCGCGCTGCGCCGAGAGGAGCTCCGTCAGGTCTTGGTGGCGGAATAGCGGCAAAGGCTTCTGCGCCCTACCGCCGGCCTCGCTACCGTCGAGGCGATCCGGCCAGTACTCGACGACTGGCTCGGGAGAAGGCACGGCTCCCTGTCGTTTAGGGTGACGCAGGTACTGTCGGGGCTCGGCTGCTTCGGCAAGTACCTGTACCGCATAAACAAGGAGCCGGACGCTCGGTGCCACCATTGCGTCCATTGCGGGGAGGACACGGCGCAACACACGCTCGCCGAGTGTGTAGCTTGGGAGGAGCAGCGCCGTGTCCTCACAAATGAAGCAGGAGGCGATTTGTCGCTGCCGACCGTAGTGCGGAGGATGGTCGGTAGCGCATAGTCGTGGGACGCGGTGGTTTCCTTCTGCGAGGACGTGGTGTCGCAGAAGGAAACTGCGGAACGGGAGCGGGAGATCTCGACTCCCTTCCCCGGCCGCAGAAGGCGCACCGGGCGCAGGGGAAGCGCGGACGACGCCCTTTTCCGGCCCCCATGAATGGGTCCAGGGGCGTGGGACTTGGGGAAGTCCTCGCCCCCTATTTGACGGACCCGAGGCGAAGGCGCGCGGGTGTCGGCGCGCGACTATGAGGCGATGCACGGGGTAGCTAAACACCTCACTACCCCGTGCAGGAGACGAGGCCCGGACAGACCGGGCCAGCACTAGTGTGGGACTGCGGAAGAATTTGGATTCCCGCAGCCCCGCGCGCACGTGCGAGGAGACACCGGGGTGGTTTTAGCCGGTAAGAGTCCGGCACGCCCCTCCGCCTTTTCCCCAGGCGGAGGTAGTCCATGATTTCCCCCGTAAAAAAAAAAAAAGGCAGCGGTGGCACTCAACCGAAGGGGTCCAGCACCGCCAACGACGTTTCATAAAAGCATTGCTGAACAGCTCAAGGTGAACGAGCTTTATGCTGCTAGCTGAATGCTGCTGATCCACACGTCATGTTCGTGAACGGGCGCCGTCAGTAGGCACTGGTCATTTCATAAAACTCCTGAATTGTTTTTATCTTCTTATTACGGACGCTCTGAACGTGCACATCTTTCTACATCGTTCTCACATGTATAATTTCAACATCAATGATGTAACCACTTTTTTGTGACAATATTTTAATTTAAAAGAGTGTCCGTGGGGTTTCTTGCCTGTTCTTTTCCATAGGTACCTACGAGTACTATGCTTTGGAATGAGCAACTAGCTTCATCTTTCTGACTGACCGACCCCTTGACAATTCAAAAGTGCCTGTAATTGGTTTATTTAAAATAAATGCTTTGAGTTTGAGTTTAATCAGGTCATCAGGTGTAAACTCATTTCATATACGATTTCGATCAACAGACTTAAGTTTACTTAACAGCATAATTATACTTAAAGTAATTATTGTAGGTACTGTGACATTAATAATATTTTCAATAAATTTTTTATTTTATTTTATTTCGGGATAAAAAGCAGGAGTATAATTAAATGTTGTACATACAATCTTACTAATTAAACAAAACACTTATTATACTTCTAGCAACATTATCTACTTATTAAAAATTTTTTTCACGAGCTTAACGTGCTTTCCAAGTAATGGAGCTGTTTCACTATGAATTGATGGTCACCCATCCACGAACCGACCGCGACAAGCGTAGCTTAACCTTCGATTGCCCGGTGCGGCTGTTATCATTTTGCCACGGTCCCTGTCGTTCATTATTTTATCATCATCTATTAATTATCCACAACCTTTTTCGTTCCACTTCATAAGGACAGCATAAGCTTCCTCAATGAAACTACTGCACTTTAATCTTCACGTCAAAATATCTGTTATACTGTTTGCATGCAAGCACTTCCGACCCGTTGGGTTCTGTTAGTGCAGTAATTACCAGAAATCGCATGGTCTTCAAACTCCGTGTAGTCGTCCATCTTCTTGTCACCTTTACCCACTTTCACTGCAGACAAGTCATCTTCTTTAGTTTCTGCGGTCTTGGTATCATGTTTAACGAGTGTTTTATTGGTTGCAGCTAGATTATCAAAGTCCTGGAATATTGATTCCAAAATTTTGTAATCTATAAAGTTTTCATTTGATTGCTGTCCGGCATACGGCACATCGACTGTTTCCAACTCATCTTCTGGTTTGACACCAACAGCGGGTTGTCGGGATAGTTCTTGGTTGATAGCTTGCAGATGGTCTTCTTCTTTCGAAATTAGAATATTTCTGCCACCAACAATTCCCAGAAGCGCCAGTATTATCACAGTGATTGCTTGCATTGTGAAATGACTGTATATCAGTTAAACTGAATTTCTAGTCACCGATGTTGGGAGTAATATGTAAGCACGGTCGCGCTTTCCCTTTAACAATGAGCTTAAATGAAGTCTCTTCGGTTAATATACCCCTTGCGCAGTAGCATTATTTTGGCTTGTTTCCCTATGAGTGGTAGTTATGACGTCGTTGCAGATTGGTACTTCGGGTATTAAAATAATTACGCTTAATACGGTTTTACCTTATGTGTATGTAGCTTGTACAAGTTATTGAAAGGAAAAGCATCATTAGGTTAACTTGGGCTTATCTCCTATACATATAATAATAATAAGAAGACACAACATCCACACAAGGTCTTCAGGTCCCGAACTAGGCAGAGCCTGTACTACGGTAACCTGATGACTGATATACATACTTATATACATATACACACCCAGACACAGGTCAAACAGACATGTTCATGCACACAAATGTTTGACTTGTCCGGGGATTGAACCCGGGACCAGCGGCTCAGAAGGCAGGGTCGCTACCAACTGCGCCAAACGGTCAGTCAAAAAAAAAAATCTTAGTAAGTTTAGTTTTTTTATGTAATTTTTGCAAGGCGTGGGAATGATTCTAATGCCGAAAATAGAATACAAGCAGTCTTATTACAAAAAACTAAATAAACCTTGATTTAAACCTGTGCTACGAAGTCCAGGCTTATCTGCAGAACCATGGTCTAAATTTGTCCGTATTACAAAACTTCAAAAAACCGTGGTCTTCTTAGTGGCCGTCATTTGAACCATTGTCTTTGTAACAACCACAGAGTAATACAAATATTATTCGTTCACCATGTTATCATTCTATTGCAACGTTCCGTATGCTCAGAAAATGATTATTATGAAGTTTAGGAGTGTTAAAAATATTGAGAGTGTTAATTTGTATGGAATATTAGTTATTTCGTCGATTGCAGTTTTGTTTAGGTTTAATTAAGCACATGACTTAATGTCGTATTAAGTACTAATAATACATCTAGGTACGTGTAACGAAACGTAAAATTTTCGCGCATTATATGAAACCATAACATTAAACAAAACCATCGCAAGTTGAACAAAGTTCTATCTATGTTCTATGTTATGGGTTTGGTTTCCGCACTTAGTCCTACAGTGGACCATTGTGCGTGAGCCATGTCGGCCGTCGGTGGTTATTCCAACCAGCCCACCTCCCTCCAGAAGCTGATTAGGTCTCCTGGTCTATTAAGAACATCTGTGTAAGATCTGGGTGTCCCGAGGGTTTTTGACCTAATTTGGGCGACGCCTGTGCACTCGAAGAGCACATGCGCGACAGTTTCGTCAGCCTCCATGCAAGCCCTGCATAGAGGACTGTCCGTTATGCCTATTGTGTGAAAGTGTTTGTTTAGCGAGCAGTGTCCCGTGATGGTCCCCGTCACCAGGCGCATGCCCTTCCTGTCCAGGCGTAGCAACCGCCTGGTTAGCTTGCCGTCTAGTGATGGCATGGCTTCCTTGGATTGCCTGCAGCCCGGTGACGACGTCCACCAGCTCTCTGCTTGTGTGTGGGTGTACTCCTGTAGCCACCTGCGTAGTTGGTTGAAGGGGATGGGCACGATAGGTTCCGGTCCACAGACCGACGTGCTGGATGCCCTCCTGGCCAGCTCATCGGCTGCGTCGTTACCTAGCGATCCACTGTGTCCTTTTATCCATTGTAGGGTCACTGTATTGCGGTTTGATACGGTTACCCGTTCAAGCGCATTGTGACATTCTAGTATTAGATTCGAAGTAATGCATTTTTTCCCTAGGGATTGGAGGACTGAGGCGCTGTCAGAGAGTATGCGGATTCGGGTGTCCGCAACTCTTCTGGCTGCTATGGCATAAGCCGCCTGTATTATGCCCACACACTCTGCCTGATAGACCGTGTTGAGCATTCCCAGGGGTCTGGATATGTTTATGTTGAGGTCGTGTGAGAACACTCCGACTCCAGTTCCGCAGTCGGTTTTTGATCCATCGGTGTAAATTCTCAGTTCCTTTAGGCCTGAATGGTCGTACTGCTCATGCCATCATCGGCTGACGCCTGATCGCCTCTTCCCTTAAACGTTTGTGCTTGACCCTGGAGTCGTTGCTCAGGGTTCCTGCTATATGTAGCCTAAAGGTAGCCAGGGTCGCCTCCTCCCTCACAGTGAGGTGTAGGGGCGGTAGCCCAAGCATAGCCTGTAGGGCAGCGGTGGGTGCAGTTCTCATGCAGCTGGTGATCGCCGCACACGCGAGCCGCTGCAGCTTTTCGAGGTCTCTTTGGGCTGTGCTCAGTTCTGTTCTGGGCCACCAGACTACTGAGCCATATGTAATGATTGGTCGGATGACTGTGGTGTATAGACAGTGGGTAACCCGTGGGCTAATCCCCCAATTCTTGCCAAGCAATCGCTTGCACTGCCACAAGGATATACTGGCCTTCGTGGTGATGTAGTTGGTGTGTTTTGCCCAATTCAGCTGTTTATCCAAAAAGATGCCCAGGTATTTGGTTTCAGTTGATAGGCTTAGGGTGGTACCAAAGAAACGTGGTAGTTGTAGTGTCGTTAATTTCCTCTTTTTTGTGAAGAGAATCAACTCGGTTTTTGTAGGGTTCACTGAGAGTTGGTGTTTGCCGCACCAATTCTCCACTATCTTCAGGGCCTGGCGCATTAGATTGCACAAGGTGTTTTCATGGGCGCCATTTATTATTATGGTTAGGTCGTCGGCGTAGCCTACGGTGAAGTAACCTTTGTCGTTGAGTTCTTTTATTAAGTTGTCTGCGACCAGGTTCCATAGGAGCGGTGATAGGACGCCCCCTTGCGGGCAGCCCTTCGCTACAATGGCCCTTGTGGTGTCATTTACGGTTACTTGTACGGCTCTCTGTCTGAGCATATTAGTGATCCAGCCACTCAAGGACGGGTCTATATTGTGCCTGTCCAGGGCCGTGCTGATGCTTTTGAAAGTGGTTTTGTCAAAGGCGCCTTCGATGTCAATGAAGGCGGCCAGTGCTGAGCATTTGTAGTCCACCGCGCATTCAATTTTGGATACCACACTGTGCAGCGCGGATTCCGTTGATTTGCCTGTGGAGTACGCATGTTGTTGTTTGTGGAGTGGTCTTGCCCGAAGAGGTCCGTCTCGGATATGCCGATCGCAGAGTCTCTCTAGGGTAGTTGAACAAAGTTCATTTAGCTTTGGAATTTTTAAGTTATCGAAGTTTCTAATAGAACAATTGCCTCTTTGTATAGTATTACCTTCTATAGTAGGTAATTTTAACATCATATTGTGATGGACCAACAAAAGAAAAAACGATCTGAGAATTGGAGTACCGAGGAAAAAGTAAATAAACATAAATTACTTCGATTAACTTGAAATCAGTGTTTAATTGATTCAAATTTAATTTTAATTTATTTGATTGATTCGAACACGATTTATGTTGTGTCGGCATGGCGTTCCCAACAACTCAGCGGGTTCAATATCCACAATATCAATTAAATCGACCATGTTAAGATCCATTTTCAGGTAAAAACAACACAACACAATGAAAAATATGCTATAAAATACAAGAGAAATTTTGACTGATACGATTTAGACCATAGTTTGATCGTTTAAACTAGGGGCTGCCGAGGTTTAGCGTTAGACGATGATATGGTCCACGGTTTTTCGAAAAACCACATTTTGTAATATCATTTTGGTTTAAACCGTAGTTTATAGAGCTTTAAACCGGGGTTTTCAGTTAAACCGCTTTTTGTAATAACACTGAGAGTTTTGTTTGTTGGTCTCTATGTTATGTTCCAGCATCTCGCAAAAATACCATAGATATTTTGTTAACATTTTGCATAAATATACCCTCTACGTCTGGTCAGTCTGTAGGCTATAAATTATCACGCTATTTGCTATGGGGGATGAGCAATATTGCAATTTGTTCGTGTTCTTCTATAGATTACCGCAAATTGTAAAAAAGACGAGCCGCATATTACAGATAGTTACAGATTTAATCCTATGGAGCTTAGCAGTCAATCATGAGATTTATTGGGTGGATTTTAGAGACAAAATCTAAGGGACAATAAGGGCTGGTACCTTAATCGTGGTCGCTACAAGTAAACGCTATTATGAGTGTTCTTAGCTTTTTGAAACATTTTCATGTGAATTCTCAGATTTTGAAAAAAAAATACAGTCAGCAAGAAAACGGACCATTTTCACAAAGTAAAAAAATATGCTATTTATCCTGCCGATCTACATATTCTGTAAAAATCTCATCGTGAAAACTTAGGTGAAGTAAGGTTGAAGTGAGCTGTCAATAGGGCAAATCCCTAGCATCAGGTGAAGCAAGGTTGAAGTGAGCTGTCAATAGGGCCAATCCCTAGCATCAGGTGAAGTGAGCTGTCAATAGGGCCAATCTCTGGCATCAGGTGAAACAAGGTTGAACTGAGCTGTCAATAGGACCAATACCTAGCATCAGGTGAAGTAAGATTGATGTGACCTGTCAATAGGGCCAATCCCTAGCATCAAGTGAAGTAAGGTTGATGTGCCCTGTCAATAGGGCCAATCTCTAGCATCAAGTGAAGTAAGGTTGATGTGACCTGTCAATAGGGCCAATCCCTAGCATCAAGTGAAGTAAGGTTGATGTGACCTGTCAATAGGGCCAATCCCTAGCATCAGGTGAAGTAAGGTTGATGTGACCTGTCAATAGGGCCAATTCCTAGCATCAGGTGAAGTAAGGTTGATGTGACTTGTCAATAGGGCCAATCCCTAGCATCAAGTGAAGTAAGGTTGATGTGACCTGTCAATAGGGCCAATCCCTAGCATCAAGTGAAGTAAGGTTGATGTGCCCTGTCAATAGGGCCAATCCCTAGCATCAAGTGAAGTAAGGTTGATGTGACCTGTCAATAGGGCCAATGCCTAGCATCAAGTGAAGTAAGGTTGATGTGACCTGTCAATAGGGCCAATTCCTAGCATCAGGTGAAGTAAGGTTGATGTGACCTGTCAATAGGGCCAATCCCTAGCATCAAGTGAAGTAAGGTTGATGTGACCTGTCAATAGGGCCAATCTCTAGCATCAGGTGAAGCAAGGTTGAACTGAGCTGTCAATAGGGCCAATCCCTAGCATCAGGTGAAGTAAGGTTGATGTGACTTGTCGATAGGGCCAATCCCTAGCATCAAGTGGGACGACGGCTCGTTTTAAGCTCACTTCACCTAAGTTTACATGGTGAGATTTTTACAGAACAGATCGGCTGTTTCTTATGGTCTCTATCTGGCAGATTCTTGATGCTGCGAAATTTATTTGGCCTAACACACTTGGCATAATCTTCTATAAGGATTATTTGTAAGGCATAAAAATAAATAAGTTTAATATAACTATTGTTTGGCCGAATGTTTATGTGTTCGAATTTACAATGGCATACTTTTAAGATGGCAGAATTTTGTTTGGCATAATTACCTGTGGCAAAGTTAACATTCCGCATAATTTCGTTTAGCATAACTTTTATTTAGAGCTACGAATATTTGGTACAGTTTCACGTTAGGCGCCACGGCTGATACTCGCAATAAAAGATTAGGTTAGGTTAGGTTAGAACTCAGTCGGGGGTTGCGAAAGGATCGTACGTTCCCGCGACCCCCGGCGTAGGTGTGAGATGGAACACCGGGGTGGTTTTTAGTCAGTAAGAGTCTAGGTTAGAACTGCGACAGAATGCCAGAATCGAATTCTAACTATTCAGAACTTTCTGCGATATGATGGTTCTACTTTTTAAATTTTATGGATATGAAATTTATGCCTAAAGATGATTATGACCTACAAAATTATGAGTTTTGAATGTACGCTATATGAGTGTGTGCCAAACGATTTTCTGCGAAATGAAGTTTTTGCTAATCGCTGATATGCAAAATAATATTATGACATAAAAAGTTCTTCTATAAAGGGCACACCCGTTTCTTATAAGGATCAAAAACTCTATCGGACCAACTGAGGTTTGAATAGGTACTAGAAGTCAAAATTTGCAAAAAAACTTCCCATAGATTTCGTAGGAAATTAGATTGAGATTAGAGAGAACACAATATACCAGTATATGACAACAGACGAATTATTCCATTACTTCACTGGACTGAATAGGGAACGAATATAGCAGATAGTTACCGATTTAACCTTTTAAATGATTAACTACTTGCTGTACCTATGAGGAGCTATGTAGTCAGTCATGACCAGAGATTGGAATAGGTAGAGTTAGTACATAGTGGATGATACCTCCTCTAAAATCGCGGATTAATTATAATGGCGTTTAAATCCCAGGATTTAAAAACCACGATTTATTTATTGGACTTTATTTATAGTTTTTTTAGTAAACTTTTTTGAGCAATTGCAGCAATATCTTAAACATTTATATTTATTAAAGATTTTGGAGCGTTGGGTTACTAATTTGAGACCATGGTATGTTGCACAGTATTAAAATGTCTATAAAATGGAAGTAAACTTCTTCTTGAGGTCGTTGTTTTGTATCTTGATGTCTTGCTCCTTTGATGTGTGGGTCAATGTTAGCTTTCCGCGTTGTCTTTATTTGAGTTTCACATTTTGTACAAAATATAATAACAGTTGCGTGATGGTACATAAACTCTGGGTTGTTCACAATCCATCTTTGTACTCATTCAGGCTTCATTCAATTCTCCATGCCGGAAAATACCTACCACAGAATTACAACTATCATATACTATGACTTAAAACTACTAATTTTAAAGGTGACAGACTGACACAAGAAATGAAACATGCCATAAACCTTATTTTTACTAGGTACATAGAAATTGTACCAAACACTTTTGTGCACACTAACTGTTTGGTACAATTTCACGTCTAAACTTAAGAACAGATTTTTTAAGTTACGCTGTGAGTTGGAAGCTCCTGGAGCTGAAAAAGTTGAAAACTTTTCATCCCAGTAATTAGAAAAAGCACATTCAACTTCCTATGTACCATACGAGTTAGTTTTAAAGGTAAATCGTAGGTACTTCTTGTCCTTCACGAATCTAAATCACCAAACAATGATGCAGGAAATAGACCCGCTAAACCTGTGCGTGATAGCATTATGAAATATTTGTGCAAAAAACTATAGGATTCCGGATAATACGTCACACATTCTGAACGTGGGGAGAATATTAAGTAACCTATATTTTAATGCGGTCCATACAAATGTGTGACATCTGCAAGTCTGAGTGAGGTCTGCATTGGGATGTTTGGGAACTGAGCAGAATGCAAAGCAGCGTGGGTTCAATTGGCAAAAAGCAAACACGAGCGCATGTCAATAATAATATATTATGGGTAATACTAGCGAGCCTGCTTCGTGCGGTAGTTACGACTTCAACATCGCGATTTATGTATTATATTAAGTTCACTATTAACGTATCATATGCAAAACCGTTGTGAGAGAAAATAAATAAACTTATTTATATATTTATAACTTTTCGCACAAAAGGTACAAAGGCGGACTTAATGCCTTAGGCATTCTCTACCAGTCAACCAAGGGTGGTGAAGAGATTAGATGGCATGTGCTTTAATTGAAAGGAAAGGAAAGCATTGATTTTGAGCGATGTTTAACAATGATAAAAAAAAAACTATCAAAATAACGTACACAAATACATAAATAAGTCCTATACACATACATACTATTTACTATACTATATACTTACATAAATATATATATATATATATATAAATCCAGGAACAGTTTTGGCAACCATTCATTTTGCAACCTTCTGGCAACCACGAGTTACAGCAGACTTAGGGCTTTAAAAGCTGTGAATATTAACTTACTACAAGCTATAATACTGAGACTATTACTTAAAATTGACCTTGTTGCAATATCCTCCAAAATAAATTTATACGGGTACATATATTTTTCGCAATACTTTTGACAACCAATCCATATTGTTATACTTACTCCGTCCATGTATATTGATGTATATTTATAGTTATTTTAAAAGAGATAAGCCTACCGTTCTTACTTACATAAATACTACTTCCGTATTTTCAAGTATATTGTCAACTAATTCCTAAGTACTTTGGGCATCCTACCATTAACGAGTACTTTTAACGCCTTATTATACTAACCGTATATTAACGTTTAATTAGCTAGCAAACATGCTACCTTTCAGTCGGACTGTAATATGGAATCCGGAAAGTACCATCAAGCTCAAAAATATTAACCGAATCAGTAACAATATGTTATTCACATTTCATCTTCTCACATTTCATCGCCAAAACGAAAAAATGCGAACAATAGAGTTCATCCCGCCATAATCCTCATCTTAAAAATCATCATGAAAATCAATTTTAACAATGCCAAAAAATAGTCCCCATATAGTCATAATTAGTCCACATTGTAGAAAAAATAGTCCTACTCTAGTATGATTTTTGAGATGAGGATTATGGCGGGATGAACACGAAAAATAAACCCTTTGCACATTAATTCACAGTTAATATAAGGTAGTCAGTCCGTCTGTCAAATGCTGAAGTATATCTGTTACGCACAATCCCCGAAATCGCCCATTGGCCGGAAAAAAGGCACGCTTCGCGGATTGGCAAATGCAAAACGCGCAATCCCCGAAATGTTCTTTCGTTTCGGCCATTGAGCGTTTTACAACAGTTTGAAACAACCATTTCGCGGACTGGCAAACACGAAAAAGCCAATTGCCGAATTCGGGGTTTGGCAAGTATGTAAAACGACCAATCCGCGGAGTGGTATTGACGAAATGCCAGACCGCGAAGTGAGCAGTTTTTGATTCAACCACACCGCGAAATGGCATGACAGTAATGCTAGAACCCGAAATGAACAACCTCAACGCGACGTACGTTAAAATATGGCTGCATTCCACCAGAAGAAGAAGATTATGAATCAATAAGAAAGGAAAAAGGAATAAAAAGATCATCATTAATTAAAACAGTTTTATTAATCTCAGTAAGTGAAAAAAAAAATTGAAAAAACAGCATATTCTTACATTTGGTAACTAGCTGAATTATAAAATAATATTTGGAACGTTACCGCCACAATATAAAGAAATTACCTGCCTAAAAAATAATAGGATAAAAAGTTATAAAGAGGACAAAAGATAAAAATTAAACTTTCGTCTCTTGTGTCTTTTAATTTAATATTTATAAACCACGGATAATCACATTGGTACAGATTCGAACCAATTTAACTCAAATAAAAGTAATAACATAAACAAAAACATGAACCTCAATTTGTCATGCATGGTAGACTAAAATCTTCAGTACCTATTGGTATAGATCTTATACTTCACGAGCGCGGTCGGCCCTTGGTTGTGTTTAGACGTGTACTGTACAGTGTGCGCGCGGGGCGTATGCAGGCACGCGCACTATCACACCATGCATGTACACGTCTAAACACAACCAAGGGCCGACCGCGCTCGTGAAGTAAAAGATCTATATTAATGTGGGTTTGAAAAAAATCACAACACGCTCAGAAAAAATATCAATTTGGAATTATTTATCTAGTGAATATAATTATTATGTAACTGTTATTGACAAACAAACATTTTCTAAGTTCTGTAAATATATAAAAAGGTATGTATTTATAAGTTTTAACCTTCAATATGGTTTTATTTTTAAGTTAAACTAGGAACAGAGCAAATTTGGTGAAATTATGTATAAGGGTTCCTTGTTTTTTACTACTGAACCCATAAAATACGCAAACATAACATCTACCATCTGCATAAACTAGACCGTGTTGAAATAAGAATATCATTTTATGAAAAAGTCAAAGATAACTTTTAAATATCCATAAAATTAATAACTCCTTTGACCCTATGGTGACGTCACGTTCTTACAAATTCCTAATAACTAAGAAAATAAACATAACAAAAACAATGCTATGAATAATATGATTTAAAAAGAAACTATTTTGTGGTACTTAATCATTTACCTAAGTACTTTTGTTTCAGACTGTACTTTTTCAAACAAGTTTACCTGTAATTCTAATGTACTATCCGTTTACTAGAAGTTTGCCATCCGTGACCGTTAGAAATTTAAAAAGTACAGTTGACATAAAAAGGTGTAATTTTAAGTTTTTGGTCTGAGGGTGTAAAATGGTGACAATGTTTCATAGGTATTTCGTTTATAACATCCGTCATTTCTCAGTTATGAAAACAAAAACTCTTAATAAATTATCTAATAAACGTTCATCTAAATTTTTCATCTAATAATGTCAATGTTTTAAGGATCTTTAAAGGATATTTGCAACAAATCTTAAATGAATCGTCATAGATGATATCATAAATATGTGTTGGCAATGAATGAGCTGGTAAACTCACAAACGAACAGCTGTGAGATTTGTCAATCACCATCCAATGTACCTACCATTAGCCTGCCTGCCCATTCATTGTCAACATGCAATACCACCTTACCGCATCCTTGTGTTGATTTGACAATTCCTTCTGTAAATAGGTCCATTAAACAATGTCAACAAATTGTAAATAATGATATTGTATTATTTTGCGATGAAATTGGAAAGGACTTAGGCCACTTGTTGGCAGATGAATATCCAGGACACTCAATAATAAATTACTGTATGCCTGGTTGTTCATTAATTGATATTATGAACCAAATTGTTAGATATAACTTTAAGCAGGACACAACATTGTTGATTTTTATGGGAAATAGGGGAAATGTGAACAAAGGAGAATTGCTCCAATATCATAGAACATTGTGCAACCTTAGTTTAAGGAAAATTGTGTTGTTTACATTCCCTTATAGTAACAGTTTGCCACAGGAAGAAAATAATTTAAGATTTGACATTAACATGACATTGCACAATTTGACATATAATGATAATTTATTCCATTTAGTTGACACTAACAATTATGTTAGTAATAATTTGTATTTGACAAAAGATAGATACAATATTGTTATGTACTATCTTTCTAACTATCACAAAAGACAGATAGCTGTGTCGCTATCATATTATTTTTCTATTTCAGCCAAAAATTTGGCTAAACAACTTGCTTCTTTTGAGCAATGCAATGACTTTTTAAATTATTCTGCCAATAATTTGGTCAAAATTAATGACAATGGTCATCATTTAAATTAGAAATCAGGACAAAGGAGTTAGCCTCTTGCAAAAATGTAACTAAGGCAAAGAATAAAGCATATGAAAGTGTAAAAAAAATAAATAGTATCAACCTGGTGCATCAAAACATTCAAGGGTTTTTGAACAAAGATTTAGAAGTAGAGTTATTCCTGAATTGTAGCAATATAGATATTCTTTGTATAACAGAACATTGGCTTAAAAGCCATCAGTTCATGTTCAATTTTAGTCATCACCAGGTTGGTAGTTCGTTCAACAGAGTACATGCTGTACATGGTGGCTCATTAATTCTGGTAAATAACCAGCTTAAATTTAAAGACCGCAAGGATATTGTGAGCCTCTCTGTTGAGCGGACAATTGAAATAGCCTGTGTAGAATTGGAGCAGCTCATTATATTAAGTGTGTACAGACCTCCTTCAGGATTGTATGATTGTTTTGAAAAGGTTATGGATGAAGTGTTGCACAAAATCTGTAATTCAAATAAGTCTATCATCATTTGTGGTGATTTTAATGTTAATTTGTTAGAAAATTCTGGTTTAAGTATTAAAATTATAAGTCTGTTTCAGTCATACAATCTTGCTAACCAATTTCTGGAGCCAACTAGAATAACTCCCACTAGTGCCACATGCCTAGATAACATTTATACAGATGTTATACCAACTCACAAAGAAATTATTAATTTAATAGACTCAGATCATTGCGGACAATTAATAACTATTTCAAATATAAACAAAAAAGTTACTAAAAAAGATATCACTGTTAACCCGAAAACGACTTATCGCTTGGATACATTTAAATCTAAACTTTTAAGTAAATTACCATTTTTGGTGACTAATGATGACCCTAATCAACATTATAATGATTTTTTTAATATGTATTGCACACTATTCAATACCACGTTCATTCCAAAGACGTTCTCGGTTAATAGTAACGCTTCCTTTAGTGACTGGGCCACCATTGGTATACATACAAGTAGAAAACGACTTTATGAATTGTATGATGAACGAACTTGTAAAAACACTGCTGAATTTAATTTATATGTTAAGAATTATTCTAAATTATTTAAAAAAGTTTGTAGTATGGCCAAATCACGTTATTTGAGTTCAAAAATTAAAAATAGTAGTAATGTAATAAAAATGACATGGAGTATCATTAATAGCGAAACGGGAAGGTCATGCAACCGATGTAGTGACTACAGCCTTGCTATTGATGACAATATAATTAAATCTGATTCTCAAGTCGCCGCGGCCTTTGAAAATTTCTTTGCAGAGATTCCCGTATCGACTACTAAATCTCTAAACTCTTCACCCACTGCTGCAGAGTCTTTACTTAAAGAAAACATTCCAGTTTGTGATTCTGAATTTCATTTCGAATATGTCACTTTTAAAGATATAATTAAAACCTTTCACACGTTAAATGTCAAAAAGACTGCAGATTTATGGGGTAATTCTGTGGACGTTGCTAAGTCAATTATAAATATTGTAGCACCTACTTTAGCTGTTATTTTTAATAATTGTATTGACCGAGGTGAGTTTCCTGATCTTATGAAAAACAGTAAAATTATACCGTTGTTTAAATCGGGTAGTACATCAGACCCTACTAATTATAGACCTATTTCAGTGCTACCTACATTTAGTAAAATTTTTGAAAAACTTATTTTAAATCAAATGCAAAGATTTTTTAATGTACATAAATTACTGCATAACAAACAGTTCGGTTTTACAAGGGGTCGTTCAACTACTGATGCCGGAGTTGAACTTCTAGGGCATGTATATAATGCATGGGAGGACAAATGCGATGCGTTGGGCATCTTTTGCGATTTGTCCAAGGCATTCGATTGTGTTCTTCATGCAACATTAACCAGGAAACTGCACCACTACGGAATCCGGAACGCCTCTCTGGATCTTCTTACTTCTTATTTAAGTGATAGGATTCAGAGAGTTGATGTTAACGGGAAAAGATCTCCCGGATCGGTAGTAAGAATGGGGGTCCCTCAAGGCTCAATTCTAGGTCCATTTTTATTTCTTATTTATATAAATGACTTGCCTTACCTCATAAAGGATGAACATGATATAGTGCTGTTTGCAGACGACACTTCACTTTTATTTAAACTCAAACGTCAGCAGCTGGTTACTGACAATGTAAATAGTGCCCTCGCAAAAGTAGTTAACTGGTTTAATGTTAATAACCTTCTTCTTAACGAGAAAAAAACGAAATGTATTAAGTTTACGATACCTCATGTTAGACAAGTAGAAACAAGTATTCTCATAAAGGGTGAAGAGTTGAAACCCGAAAATACCACAGTATTCTTAGGCATAACTTTGGATGCCAAGCTTCAATGGGGCCCCCATATAGATAAATTGTCAAAGAAGCTTAGCTCTGCAGCATACGCCGTTAGGAAAATTCGTGGTTTAACTGATTTAGAGACAGCCCGTTTAGTATACTTTAGTTATTTTCATAGTGTAATGTCGTACGGTATTCTGTTGTGGGGAAATGCCGCCGATATTCAGACGATTTTTGTTTTACAAAAAAGGGCAATTCGTTCAATTTATAAATTAAGTCCCAGACACTCCCTCAGAGACAAATTTAAAGGGATTAATATAATGACTGTGCCTTCTCAGTATATTTATGAAAATCTTTTGTATGCACATAAAAATATTAATCTGTTTAAAAAGTACAGTGATATCCATAATTTAAATACTAGGAACAAGCACAAATTTGTTGTTCCTACTACCAGGCTCAAGAAAATAGGTGGCTCGTTTAGATGCCAATGTATACGTTTTTATAATAAACTTCCTAGCCACATTCAAGCACTAAGCCTTAATAAATTCAAATCTTTTATAAAAAGGAAATTATGCCAGAATGCCTATTATACTGTCAAAGACTATATTGAGGACAAAAAGGCTTGGGATTGAGTTGCTCCAATAAAGCACAGGCAATGTTAATTTATTTTATTTCGCTAACTATTTCTACTTATAATCTTTGCTATAAGTATCTATACTTATTTACATATACAATGACACTAATATTTACTATTTAAAGTATTATATTATTTTAAATTATTGTGAATGTGAGGACTATGTGTGTTTTTGTTGCAGTTTTAATCATGTTCTGGCAGTTTGAGTAGCTGATGCGGCCTACCCAAATGTCCTTTCTTTGGTATTGTTCGTCGAATCGTTGAGCTCCTTAAGTTCTGAGTTGAGCTGCACGGTTACTGACAAATGCGTGCACTGACTGGACAGGTCCACTCAATCTGTGTGGTTCTTTCCTCAAAAGACCATTTCAGACACAAATCTACATGGTCCTCAAAGATTATTATAATATTATTCTAATTATTGTGAATGTGAGAACTATGTCGGTCATTGATTTATTTATATTTATTTTTGTATTTTTCTCAACGTAATCATGATCTGGCAGTTTGAGTAATTTATGCGGCCTACTCAAATGTCCTTTCTTTGGTATTGTTCGTCGAATCGTTGAGCTCCTTGAGTCTAAGTTGAGCTGCACGATTACTGACAATTGCGTGCACTGACTGGACAGGTCCACTCAATCTGTGTGGTTCTTTCCTCAAAAGACCATTGCAGACACCGATCTACATAGCTTTCACATGACCTGACCAAGATTTTGTCTGGACTTTAAAAGAGACTGTGACCTCTGAGTTTGTTTCGGCCTTTCTTCTCAGAGTAGTCAGATAGGAAACGCCGACCCCATCTAGTTTAAAAAAAATATGATTGACGTGTAAAAGTGTTTGTTCAAACCTACTTACAGAAATAAAATCATTTATCATTTATAAAGAAAGAAGATACAAAGATACTTCATAAAATCCGCTGTGATAAACTTTCCTTTTCGACTTACATTATTTATTGAAATTTGAATTTGCTTGCTGTCGGTACAGCGCGGGTGAGCGCGGGTGGGTGGTGAGACAAAGCGGGAGCGGGAAAAATGGCAAACTTCTAGTAAACGGATAGTAACGGACGTCTAGTAACCAATAAATGATTTGATTTGATTTGATTTTTGATTTGATTTAAACGGATAGTACAAGTTTTTCAAAATAATAGTTGCGTATCTGACATAACCTACTTATCTAGCGTAACCTACTCTTGGTTTGGTAATTTTGTTAGTATAATATACATACTTTGATAATAAACACTAAAGAACAATCTGACAAAATGATTTCCTAATTTGTGTGCCCCAAGTGAATTGAAATCGAACCCACTAAGTACCTCCGAGATTCTAAACGATAGAAGTTGAAGATAAGATAAGAGAAGAAGAAGATACACACAACACTTCAACTCTTTCACTTTAATTCACTAACTTATTATCATGAAAAGTAAACAAACGATTTTTTATACCGGCCGGTCAACGATCTATCTGTCTGTGCTGTAATTGAATTGCGTTGCAAAGCGAAAACAATAACAGTGGCAACGTCGCGCCGTCAAGGGCACGAGTTGGCAACATGCGGTGAAAGAAATCGGTAGCAAAATGATCGGGAAAATAAAAGTGAATATACAGTGCCCAGTATATAGGCCCTCTAGCGGCATCACCGTGAACTAAAATATTCATTTTCATACGCATCCGAGGCAATTCGGTGTCCAGCACAAAAATTGATATGGTCTCCCTAGTGCCATCTATGATCAAATAGTGTAAAAATTCAAGAAAATTAATCTGACGTCCGAATATCGGACGTCAAAAGTCGGTGGTCGCCACTTTAAATGCAAATAGTGCCATGTTGGACGTCAGATAGGTTCCAGGATATATATATATATATATATATATATATATATATATATATATATATATATATTATATATATATATATATATATATATATATATATATATATATACAAATTCCAGGAAGAGAGATGTTGAGATGACTCTACTCTATTTGTTTCGAAAATAACTCTGACAAGACACATCACATCATCATCTCTCTCTACATTTCAAGATTAAATTCTTTTAGTGATAAGTTGTGAAAACCCCATGAAAATCGATAAAAGCGATCTTTTACAGACAACCTTTGGATGGAATAAAGGGGGAGAGAGAGAAGGAGACAATACATCAAAACATATTTACAAAACACACATTTTTTTGCATAACCTTATGCAAAAGACGGGCTTGTTGCTAAGTAATAAAATTACAGTCGCACGGGTCGATCGATCAGGATAAGCTGCCCTTACCGCGGTTGGGCCGCGGATGGGTGACCATCTTTACATCCCAAGACCCCTCCGTGCCTCGGAAAGCACTTTAAGCCGTTGGTCCCGTCTGTCATTCCTGTATCCTTGACAGTCGTTAAGGGTCGTCCGGATCCCGAAAATCTGACAACCAGTCTTACCAAAAGGTATCGTATTACCCAGTAACTGAGTTGTGAGATCTGATAGGCAGTCGCTCCATGTAAAATACTTGAATCCAGCTGCATCCGGTTAGACTGGAAGCTGACCCCAACATAGTTATACAAAGGCAGGCAGATTGATTGAAACTTACTGAAAGTAAACTTATTATTGGTATTTACGTATACTCCTGCAGCCACGCACTCGCACAAATTATCAAGAGATGATATTCTAACGATGGCATGACATGAACCAAAGGGGGCCTATTACTAATGACCCGCTGTCCATCCGTCTGTCACAGGGCTGTATCTTTTGAACCGTAATAGGTAGACACTTGAAATGTTCATAGAGTATGTACTACTATGGCCGCTATAACAACAAATAATAATTAAAGGGATATAAGGAGGCATAATAATATTAAAAATTAAAGGGGTACCCATACAAGAAACTTTAAAAAAAAGTTTTTTTTAAATTACGAAGGTAGTGTTGAATATTGTACGGTGATGTGTGAGTCCGGCTCGCACTTGGCCGCTTTGTCTTTGTTTTACAATGGCCCCTTCCCTCTACCTTCTGGTACGTATACTGCTTTTAATTCATACACGTATCACATTGGTTTCCAAATATCAGATGCACAATGCCCCTGTTCGGAGCCTACATTGACCCGGAAGTCTGACGACTTCCGGTGCACTGACGTGCGTGTGAGATAATTATGTGAGACAACTACCTGTAGGCCATTTTGTTCTGTTCGGGGATGGAACATGCAACCTCAAGCGCGGAAGTCAATAAAAGAACAAATCGATTATTTTAAATTATTGTTTATGGCTTATCATAAACCTTTTTGTTCTTCAATCTGCATGCATTTTTACCTCGGGTAATTTAATGCATGTTTTCGTTATTATCGGTCTTGACCTTAGAGCATTGCTCTAAGGTCTTGACCGTGTAGCGCTTGAGCTTTTCATAGCTGTGACGTAACATAGTTGAGGTTGTAATTTGAACCACAGACAAAGAAATAAAATGAATATATTTAACACCTATGAATCAATCTAATAATTATAGACATTGTTTAGACCTTCGAAAATGCTAATTCTATGACTGAATAATAAAATAATTAACTTCTGAGTAAATGCTACATTATGATCTTAATAAACAGTTTCACATATACTACCGTTTCCGGTGAATAAATATTCAAATGAAAGTAAAATTAATATCCCCATTAAAATAATTGAGTTAGTTTGAAATGAAAATGGGTAACTTTTTTAATACAATAACTTATAACTACAATTTGGATTTTTACTGTTTTTTTATGAATTAAATGTCAAAAATTAACTAATTATATAAGGTAAAATGTTAAAAAAAAGAAGCATCTGAAGTCATGATACACACACACACACACACACACACACACACACACACACACACACAAAGTATTGATAATATGTAAAGTCAAACTTTATAATTTAAAAATTCGTTAACTCAATACATAAAGCAACACGGGCCACCGGCGGACCGGAGTTCCGTGTTGCTCTATGACTCAATAGAAACAGTTGTCTAGAAGCCGGCAAATATTGCTGTCTTGAATTTATTAGAGGTTTTATATACCTAATTCAAATTAAATGTACCTACAACTGTTTTATAATCACACAGTCCAATATAATTAAAAGGAGATACCTACTATGAATAGTAGATATCCCACATAGGTTTAGAAACGAACTTTTGTGATTTATTGATTTCTTAGACTGTTTTGGCAAATTAAGGAATTGTATAAAAAATATGGTAAACTAGACGTGGCATACTCATATTTAAAGCATTTAAGCATTAAAATGAAATATAAACTTTATTTTTTTATTTTAGGGTTTAAAAAAATCACAAATGGTGCCGCAATACGAAGTATGTCAAAAATTTACAAATAAATAGTACTAAATCTCTGTGTAAGGACATAATGGTCAACCTTATGATTTCAGAGATAGCCTCATTTTTCATGTCGGCGCCATACAATTTTTTCTTAAAAAAAGTAAAACTCCATCATTTGAACACGCAATTATTTGGTCTCTTACGAAATTGTATAGTTATAGCAATGATCAGCCGAATCCATTTCTAGCCAAAAAAAGGACCCTTCAAAGTTCAAGTCTGTATGTCTATGAAAGGCGATTTTCAGCCCACCGTGTGTCGCTTAGAACGGCAAGAGTCCCTTGAAATGTCGACTGTTATGAAAACATGGTTTGTTAATGTTTAGATGAAAGTGCCTGAGATCTGAACTGGCCAGTTCTGACAGCTTGCACGCGTGAGTCAGCCATCGTGTGATGGTTGATTCATAAGGTTTTGTTATAAACGTTGCTCAAAGATAAGTAATGATTAGCGCCTACCCAACCAAACATTTTTGACCTTTAAGCGTCTCTTAACTTTAAGCAACGTTTATAAACAAAGGGGTATATCCATCACGAGATTATTAAAATTAATGATACTCATCAAGTTTGTTGATACATTGTAACTTTCCGGAACCAGCTTCCCAAGATGAGACACGCAGCACAGGCATTCCATTCTTGGATTGACCAACCTAAATATATAAAAAAAACGTTGGATGTTTACACAACTTATATGTTTGTAAAATAATGAACAAACAGACTACATTAGAATAACAACAAAATAATCTGGGTCACGGGTCAGACGTTGATTGTGTGAGATCACTCTTATTTACTTCCTTCGAATCATCAAGTCAACAGTAGGGCTGACCCGTCACGGCGTACGTTTATCGATAAAAATCTTAAGAATAAACGCGGTCATTGGCGTTCCTTCCACCACTGCCATTCCCCTAACTTTGGTTGTTTGGCGTAATTATATCCTAATCATAACTAATATTATGGTGAAGGACATAGGCTTCTTTTCATTCTGGATCGCAGACGAAGTCGCGGGCAAAAGCTAGTTTTACATGTCTAGGGACATAGCAACAAACAGTAACGGTGGTAGATGTAAAACCTAACATCGTAAAACATATTCGAGGCAGAAAACAGAGGAATACGTATGTAATGAACGCCAACGACCACGTGACCACGTTTCCTCTTGAGTAAGTTATGATGAGTCAGTAAAACCATCGTTAGATTGGTCACGATGTAACCTTCAGATCGGTCCCTCTGTTTAAAAGCATGCTTCATAAAATAAGTGGCACATAATGAAATTATGCTGAAAATTTAAGTATTTATTTGGCATTTAATTATCTTTTTTATGAATGCATTACATTCTTAAAAAGATAATTAATCACACATAATTAATTTAAAAGTTCATCTTTAAATTATTAAGTTTAATATTGTGTTGGATATGTTTTAACTAACATATATTTATTGAATCACACTTGAAAATATAATTTATAATGTCTTAATTCTTAGATATTTTATTTAAATTATAGATATCATATCGTTAAAATTAAAATTCCATTAACATTATTGAACACTGAGCAATCCTAATTTACCTTATCGACATCTTCATCCCTACTTCAGGCGCATTAACTTGGTGACGGAAACGTTCGGTGCGTCTACGTCTTGCAGTTGTTCGTGAAGACGCGGCGCGTACGCATGTCACGATAAGAACCGCAAATATCGTATCACGGACCTTGACTTAAATTACATATTTCATATTATAATCAGTAAGAATGTTGAAAGTGCTAATATTGTCCCTCATAACCTCAAGTTCTGCATTCACAACGCACAGGTACGATGCCTACGATAGTTTCGGCAACTATCGCCCCAGTGCACGCTTATTGGATAAAGTCTTCGAGTATGAAAACAGCAATGGTCGACCCCCAGTGCAAGTGTTCGACTATGCAAAACGATACGATAGTGTAGTGGTCAGTGATGTGTTTCAGAGCCCAGTGGTTAATAGTGATGGTGGCCGTAGAAGATTAGATATGCCTCATAGTTATCAGAATCCATATGAATGGAATAGGCAGGTTCCACGGAATAGTGTCGTTGTGACGGAGCCTGCTAAGATTTATAATAGATTCGAAAATTTTAATAAAGATAGTTACAACCTAAATACTAGAAATAGATCGCTAGTTCTGCAACAGGATAAGGAAAAAGTCACAAATCAAAGGAAACGGACAAGCGAATCTAATAAAACTCAAGGGAATTTTTCTGTGCCACAAATGCGCACACAATTGGATGACGTCAAACGCACATTCATCATTAATGAGCAACTAATTACTGGCGGTAATGACCACCAGGGTTCAAGCGAAGACAGTGCTAATATCACTACGAGAAGCATTAACTCCGACAATAACACAAATTCTTTGAATGCTCCTGCCAAACAAAACGCAGATAAGATTAACCGTCCGGCGAAAACAAATAACAGAACTGCTAATAACAATAATCGACCGAATAATTCTGCAAATGCTAGTAATAATTACAGTACTAAGACCACTCAAGACAACGAGGTGACTCCAAGAGCTCACGAGCAAAGAACGAAAGCATATGACGACGACAGATGGATTTGGAGCAATGGAGAAGACCAGGTGGTTCCAACCACCACACAGGTTGGCCTTGATGACAGAGCTGCCTTCTCAGGAGATGCCTGTCCCATCGGAAAGTACAAGGTTGGAAATATATGCGTTGTGAAAGATTGATGAACATTGAAGCACAGATAGATAAAACTGTGCTCGCAGATATAGTGACACCAGAAAGAAGATGGAACGGTGCCGTTACTGGTTCCGTTCACCCTTATAGGTAGTGAGCGTGAAGATATGGTGTCCGAGTAAAAAACGATGTCTCAGTATTATGAAAGTGATCGGAATACCAATAGTGTGAGGTCATTGTACCGACGGAGACTTTTTTAAAGCATATTACGTTTTTGGTGAAGTCGTTTTATACATAATTATGAAATAGTAAGTAGGACAATAAATAAAAGTTGTATACTTAAGTAAAAAATGAGATTGTTTGTTTAGGTATAACAAAATTCTTGGTTCGGTATTGTTAAGCTGTGATTAATAAAGTTCCTAAACGTGTAAAATTTTAAGATTGACATGTTTTTAATACAATTCTTGAGGAACCTTGAACGCTGATATTTACAGAAGTTTTCAAAGGAGCTAAGCATAATATTAGAACAGAGAAATATTATTGATGGTTGAGGTATCTACATACACACGCGCAGCGCGGCGGCTAAGCCCCGGTGGGTAAAGCCGCTGGGCCGGCGCGGCGTGTTATGGTGTGTGAACACCCTAAGGATGCCTGGCCGACAGAATAAGTACCTACTTACTAAAAATAAAGAACATTAGGTATAGGTTGATTTTCAAAATGTTTGTACATTTTGCTGTGGGAAAACGTCCACGTGAATATTGTCCGATGTAATTAGTTTTGTTATACATGAACAACACCTTTTCCAGATGGGTTTTAACATTACAGATTTTTTTTTTTTTTTTTTTGTTTTTAAAAAACGTTGCCCCACACTAGGAATTTTTCCTGTATCGTGGGTGCGTTTACAAACATTTAAATTCACATACACAAACAGCCAGACCCGGAACAACTACTTGCAGGTCATACAAATATTTGTTCCGTGCGGGGATCGAACCCGCGACACGTAACGCAGCAGTCAATCGCTCAACCACTGCGCCAACCCTGCCGTCAAATTAATAAAAACATGTTTACTTCTCTAGTCTCAAAATATTTCCATACATCAACCCAATGTCACTGACTCTAATTGTAATGTAAATGATATAAAATATAAATAAATAACCTAAAGCATGCTAATAATAACATCATTTCCATTTGTGTCTTCTATTTCTTTAACACCAATATTAGATTTGAGGTTTTCAACTGGCAACATTCTCCATTTAAAATCATCCAATCAGATGACAACAGAACGTTTGTTCGCCATTTTGTCACCCTATGTTAAATTTCTACATTTATGTCTCAAATTTTTTGGTGTACAATAATAGAGAGTATTCTATTCTATTGACAGTAGGTGAAACCGACATGAAAAGTATATTTGTACCTGTGCAGTGTTTTTATAACAATAAACCTTTCATTTTGGTTGTTCAGCTATAAAAACAACGGTCAGAGTCTCCCTTATTATGTTTGTGTAAATTTTAAGAATAATTTTGACCATCATCGAGGAAGAAGCTGGAGCAATCCATTATGATTCTTTCTGATCTTCTAATGTTTGAGATTGTAATTCAACTCATGGTTGATTTCATTTTTCTAACGGTTTGTTACGTTTTTTTGTTGCATAATAAAAAATATGGAACAAAAATTAAGTAAAACCGATTTCATATAGAATTATTTTTGATATTTTATATATAGGTACAGGGTTATTGGTAAAACACCATCAACCTGTAGCGGTATCTACATCGCCACATGCGAACTACGTCACACAAAATCCTGCATCGCGCAAGCAGAGTTTACCGCGCAACTAGCATAGATACAACGTCCCGACATCAATCGTCGGGCAGTTGCCCACCAGACACAACACCCGTCTGGTCGGAGGATCCTCCCTTTTTATGGAGGTATGAGTTTCCCTGTTCCTCGTACCTGTATAAACCTCTTAAGGGGTCATTGTACTCATCATTATGAACAACTTTTACTATGGGACCAAATATGAAATCGCGAAAAAAAAATCAGCATTTTGACAAGTTCTGCAAACATAAATGTAGGGAACAGCTGATTTTTTTTACCAATAACCCTGTATATTGCATTATTTTTGAGGTGATTAGAAAAAAAAAATGTCTGATGAATGAATGCACAATTTTGAGACTGATTTTATGACTGTAATAAATAAATAAATAAACTTTTATTTGCAGACCTTAAAGTCCATAGTGTTAATATTGACAAAACTACTTATTAAACTATTGTTAGTAACACATACAATCACAAAGATAATCTAGGAGAAACAAAAGAAAACAATTATTTGCCCGTATACCTACTTAAAGCCGACCTGTGTGTGCAGAGTGTGCAGACGCACCCATCGGCCAAGCATCGGGCAGTCCCACCGGTCACTCAATGCCCTCAACATGCTGTGGGGGCTGACGTCAGTTCTGTGCTCAGAGAACCGCATCGCTTTCGAGTGATGGCATAAAAATCATCTACCCGCGCATCAGCAAACATACCTGAAGCGCTACAATACCGCGGCAGCCCCACACCTATATACTTGACCCAGAGGCTGCAGGTGTAGACAGAAGTGTATAATTCAACCAGCCACGATTCGACCAGCGCGACCAGCGCACGTCAGTGGTGACGCTTGAAATACGAAAACCGCTCTTTGCTACAACGACATACAGGCGCTGTCAATGATAAATTGTTACCACTACGAGCTATTGATTGTACAGTCGAAATAAGACAATACTATGCAAGCAGTTAGTTATAAGTACTTATTGTGTTATTTTTAAACCACGTCTGAGGTCAAACGGTTTTTTTAAAATGTATATTACCTATTGCATCAAAATGTCTCCTGATTCTTATATGCAAGTCATTATAGTCGCAAAAATAATGAACAATAAGTGGTTTTTAATATCATGTCTGCATAACAAAGTTTTTTGTTGCCCGTCGAGCGAATTTCCTCTCAGTAAAGCATTGTATTAAATTCTGCAATACGTAGTTCTCTTCGTTCGTATAAGTAACTTTTTGACTTAGCTCAGGGTAAATAAAGCATCGTTTGAATGTGAATGTAAGTAGTTGGAAAAACGAACGTCGCAATATGTCAAGCTTTAATTATTGTAACTGCAAGGATAAAGTAATAAAATTCCATAATGAGTACCTACGGGTTTTCACTCCCTAAAATTATAAGGGAAATCTTGTAACGTTCTTGTCAAATTCTTAATGGACAACCATTTAATTACTCATGATATTCGTCTCTAGATGTTTCAAACCAACAAATTACATGGGTTATTTTATCCAATTAGTAGTTTTAACCCAGAGGCTTAACTATGTGAAATACTATGGTATCTTATAGTTTTATCGTCAAAATTAAAAGTACACGTACACACTTTCTGTATGTAAGTAGGCAACCACAGAGCGTCGTTATTCCAGGCGTCATCTACTAAACATTATATTTAGTACATCGATACAACATACTCCAACATCATCTGCCTGCCTTTTCGCAACTGCCTTTTCCAGTCTCTCTTCCAGTCTAACCGGATACAGCTGAATACCAGTATTTCACATGGAGCGACCGCCTCTCTGACCTTCACAACCCAGTTACTGGGTAACGCGATACCCGTTACTGCTAAGATACTTAGGGCCATGTAATTAGTATAAGGTAACACATTACACGTGTCTTCGCGTGACGCTGTAGAACGTGATTAAACTATTGATTCGCACCATTTTTGAGCGTAATTAAGCGATCGTAAACTTTATTAGATTAGAACAACATTCATTACTTAGTTATTATGAAGAAATTATAATAATTTTGCCAGTAAGTATTCAGCTACCAAATGAGCCAAGGATCTGCGAAATATTATATAATCAATAATCTCATAATAATGAATAATCAAAAATGTTGTGAAATCCTACTCATAGCGACCTCTCGGATCGATTAATAAAATCAAAATATACGTCATACCTTCTCTCGACCGTGATTGGTTTTTGAAATATTGTGCGATGGAAAAATATACCGATTTTGGTCGTTAAAAGTAAAGCAACGTTTTTTATTAAAAAGTCCTCAACACAAACTTAAACATCTAACTTTTCACCAAACCTCACCGCTGCTGCTACATTTTGGATTTTATTAATCGACCCGAGAGGTCGCTATGAGTAGGAGTTCACAACATGCCCCCGGCCTTGGAAGCAGTGGCTTTCAATGGTCTTCAGTCACTGCATCAGTGTCTATCACGTCCTGTAGTAGAGGACAAATCTTATTACGTGCGCGCCTCACCACGCCCGATGACGTCTGTATATCAGCCACCCGGAATATACCATCCTTTCCTAGGATAGTGCAAAGGACACGTCCCAAATGCCACTTCAAAGGTAGGAGGTTATTGTCCTTAATGACAACTAAGGAGTTTGGTTTGAGCTCGTCCTTGTTCGCCGTCCATTTTGTCCGCACCTGCAGCTCGGAGATGTACTCCTTCGCCCACCGGTTCCAGAAGTGTTGGCGATGTTGTTCTACCCTCTGGTATCGCTGGAGACGACTAGCTGGAACATCTCGCAGGTCATCGCCGACTGGCGCAGTTAGTGGTCGGCCAATAAGGAAGTGACCAGGAGTGAGCGGGGAAAAGTCATGAGGATCGGTGGACAGAGGAGACAGAGGTCGGGAATTTAGTACGGCTTCTATTTGAGCCAATACTGTGCTGTACTCTTCGAACGTAAGATGTGCGTTACCTATTATACGACGAAGATGGTACTTACTCGACTTTACTCCTGCTTCCCACAGACCACCAAAATGCGGAGAATAAGGGGGAATAAAATGAAATTTAATATTTTGACTAGATGCGAATTCTAAAATATCATTACTACAATTAGTTAAAAAATTTGAGAAATCGTTCATTACACCTACGAAATTATGACCATTATCAGAGTAGATATCTGCAGGCTTACCACGGCGTGAAATAAATATTTTTAAAGTACATAAATACGCTTCACTGGAGAGGTCACTGACTAACTCCAGGCCCTGCAGTCTCGACATAGTTAGCAATCGTTTTCGGTTGCTAAGTCCTAACAATCCAGATGTAACGATATTTGGTGGTCTCCACACTCAAATTTATCGGTTGTTACTGGTATTTTAGGTAGGTACCGGTAGGTAACAACCGATAAATTTGAGTGTCGAGACTACCAAACATTTACATCAACATTTACATCTGGATTGTTAGGACTTAGCAACCGAAAACTATTGCTAACTATGTCGAGACTGCAGGGCCTGGTGTATAGCACTTTACACGAAACAAACAAGTATACAAATGTATCCTTTGATAGGCCTAGCACCCCTACCTTTGCGATTCAGAATGAGCACTGGGCCAGCGTAATCCACCCCACACCGAACGAATGGAAGACTAGGTGTAACTCGCTCCATAGGCAAATTACCCATAATAGGACTAAGCGTCTTACCTCTAATGCGAGTACAGGTAACACAAGTGTGCACTACCTGCCGAGCTAAATTCCTACCTCCGACAGGCCACCATGATTCGCGTAAATGAGAAAGTAATGCCTGCGGAGCAGCGTGGAGAAGCTGAATGTGCTCATGACGAAATAATAAAGTGGTAAAATAATGTTTACTATGAACTACAATTGGATGTTTTTTACCGTAAGTAAATTCATTTGAATTAACTAAACGACCAGCTACGCGCATTAATTTGTGTTCATCTAAAAACAAATTTAATTTGGACAAGCAACCTTTAATAGTCTCATTATTAGATTATGCCTTATATTCAACTGGATAACATTCCATTTGACATAATCGAGCTAATGTTTTATCTGCATGGTTTAACTCGTCTACACTAAGGCCGCCTGTACACTTATTATTTTTACACCGACTGTTATTAATAAAACGTAACTTATAGGCAGTTGCACGCCTCATACGTTTAAATTGAGAAAATCGATTGAAGGGAAACAAAGATAAATCACAACAATCCTGAGCAACAACGGCAGTAACACATGACTTGACCTCAGGTAGCTCGCGATGTTTGAACGAGTCCGAACTTTTGTGATCGTCTATTGAAAAACTAGGGTCATGAAGAAATTCAGGACCTTCCCACCACAAGGTAGACAAAGAAGGTTCTTCCAATCGAGCACCACGTGACGCTAGATCAGCGGGATTATGTCCACCGCTTACGTGACGCCAAGGGGCGTCTAATGCAAGGTCATGAATTTTGAACAAATGTCTTAAGTTGGTTCGGCCTCATGTGCAGCCAGCCTAAGACAATCGTGGAATCAGTCCAAAATACAATACTATTAAATTTACAACGTAATGAGTTGCGTACCTTGTCAAACAGACGAGCACCTAATAAAACTCCACAAAGTTCGAGACGTGGGATACTAATAGGTTTTAAAGGCGCGACCTTTGTTTTTGAAAACAATAATCTAACTGATACTGTTAAATCGATGTTAACTGTGCGAACATACAAACACGCGCCGTACGCCGTCTGAGACGCGTCGCTAAAAACGTGTAACTCAATATACATAGGCTGTGTACCTATAGCGTGGCGAGGTATACGTACAGTGTTTAGCGCTTGCAATGAAATAACAAACCGGTTCCACACGCGCGCCGTGTCATCAGGAACGTTATCATCCCAACCTATTCTCAATAGCCATAATTGTTGTAAAAGAACTTTGACAACAATAATGACAGGACTTAGCAAACCGAGAGGGTCAAAAATTTGCGAAACGTTTGATAAAATAGACCTCTTTGTAATAAGCTTGGCATTTTCCATATTAACTTGAGAATTAAAATAAAAGTTGTCACTTGCGTTATGCCAGCTTATTCCTAAAGTTTTAGAACCCACGTTTTCATCTAAACTTAAAGGTTTAAACTGACTTGACGACTGACGGTAATCATCGTGTTTAAAATTGAATATCCACTTCCTAAGTGGAAAACAGCCCGACTACAGCGTCTTCTGAGTTTTGTCGCATAGATCTAATAATTTTATTTTATCATCTAATCCCGTAATGTAATCGTCGACATAAAAATCCTCATTTATAGCTCGAGCGACATCAAGAGATTCAGAGGCTAATTGTTTCAGGCACCTCACACTTAGAAAAGGTGCGGAGGCGGTTCCATACGTCACGGTGTTTAATTTAAATATACCTAACGGCTTTGAGGGATGCTCACGCCACAGAATCATTTGCAAGCTGCGCTGACCCTCATCTACCAGGCACTGCCTGTACATCTTCTCCACGTTGGCACACGCGACGTACTTGTGCTGTCGAAAGCGGAGAAGGATGGCAATCAGATCACCCTGTATAGGAGGGCCAACCAGTTGCAAATCATTCAGTGACTTACCAGAGCTCGATCGTGCGCTTGCGTCAAACACCACGCGCAACTTGGTGGTGGTGCTGAGCTTGCGGAATACGCCATGATGTGGCATGAAATAACACGGGGATTCATAAGAATCTACCTGTGTCATATGGCCTAAACTAAGATACTCCTGCAAAAAATTGGAATAAAGAATTTTATACTCAGGCGAACGCTGCAGACGTATTTCTAGCGCAAGAAATCGACGTTCTGCTTGTGTATAAGAATCCCCTAAGGTATCAGGTGACTGATGGAGTGGAATGTGCACCCAGAATCTTCCCTCGCTATTGCGAGTAGTAGTGCGAACAAAGTGATCTTCGCATGCACGTTCTTCCTCAGTCTGTGCGTCTCTGACCTTAGACGGTTCCTCAATCTCCCAGAACAATCGAAGAATAGATACGCAAGTATCTAAAGAATTAATAATATTGCAATGAATTGGTGCATTTTTGCGCGTATAATTAACTATAGGTCCGGAAATAATCCATCCTAGTTTGGTATTCTGTAGAAACGGACCACTAGACAAACGAATCTTACCGTCTTCTAACAGATCCCAAAACCTATCTGCGCCAATTAAAATGTCAATATTTTTGTAGTCTAAAAACTCCGGATCGGCCAACCGTATATTGTCTGGAATACAGACTTGCGCGCTTAATTTACATACGGCAGGCATCGAAGCCGTAATCCTAGATAGCACATAACAATTAACGTGCGTAGTAAATTATGAATTATCGACGCAGGATTTGATAACGATATTACAAGTTTGCGAACAATGTACTACCGAATCACCTACGCCTCGAACTTCGTTTTTGGACTGTATTAATGATGCGTTTAAGAGTTGACATAATGATTTAGAAATGAAACAGCGCTGGCTTCCATTATCAAGAAGCGCCCGCACTTTATGGTATCTACCATGTACATCTGCTACTTCAACGATAGCTGTTGACAATAACACGGACAGCACACCTATAGACTTAATCGATTGCATTTGCATGTGTGCCTTGTTTACTTGAATAGGGACTGCGGCGTCCGAGGCGGCTGGCGCGGCCGCGGGGAGACGCGCTGGCGCTTCCCTCGCATTAGCACGCGACGTCTCAGTGTTCGTTGTGGAATACAAAGCAACAGAACTATTAGCGTTATCATTGTGCAACAATGAGTTATGTTTTTGATTGCAATGTCTACAAGGCCCAAACCTACAATTATTTACTGAGTGTCTTGAATGTAAACAATTCTCACATAAGTTGTGCTCGCGTACAAGTTTAAGCTGTGTGTCTAAGTCGCATTCGATAAACTCTTTACACGTATACAGTGGATGATTCGCGTTGCATTTAGCGCATATTGACTTACCGCGTTGTTTATTTGATTTACTCGGCCCGCTGGAAACATTGCAGTGTGACATATCATATCGTTTTGAGTGTTGTTTTTTGTTGTCAGTGCTTTGAGCTTCTTTGCTATGTGAACGCTGCAATGCCTCCAGCATGTCTGCTTTGTTGCGCAAAAAGTTAATTACAACATCCACCGATAAACGTTTAGAATTGTTCTCGTTTGGGTTCGGGAGCAATGTGCACTTATGAGATCCCCATTCTCTTTCAGATATTTTATCTAACTTCTACCATGCTATTAATAATTAAACTATCCCAGTAGTTGGTAGGCTCACCTAGAACATTAAGTGCGCGTAATTTTTTTAATATAGTGTCTATTAATGTTCTAATCGAAGACGGCGACGCTTTAGTTAATGCAGTTATATTTAACAAAGCTTTGATATGGTGATCTATTAATAGTCCGCAATTATTATATCGGTTGAGCAACAAGTCCCATGCTACCTGATAATTATCAGAAGAAAATTCCATGGAATGTATAACGAGTTCTGCGCTGTCTTTTAGAGACGATTTAACTTATTGAAACTTTTGGATGTTTGAAATATCTTTAGAATTATGAACGAGTGAGGTAAATGTGTCCCCGAATTCCAGCCAGTGCTCATAGGAACCGTCAAATGTTGGCATGGAGATAGTGGGTAACTTCACGGAATGTATTTGATCGTTATTATGACTGGCATGACCTGGAGCGGTCAGCAACCTCATCAGTGTTCAGCATAAATTCAGCAAGTGATATTAAATTATAGTAACTATCTTCAAAATGTTCTCTTTGATTTAATTGTTCGTCTAATTCACTAATCAGAGCGTCTAATCAGAGGCTCTTTCTTCTATTTTAGTTTGAATGTCGTTAAATTCAGAAAACAAAGTAGTACATCCTTGAATCCTCAACTTTAAATCAATGCGTTTTTGATTAGAAAAGTCATGATCACAATGTTTTAAAGACTCTAAGTAATTATTAAATTTGGTAAGCCTGCCCTTAATCATACCACGCTTCCTAACTAAATCACGAACTAACTCACTACTTTCTACACTTAGCAAATTAGGAGATTTATCACGGGATTTAGCTGAGTCAATAGGCATTTTGGTGGTCAGTGAAAAGAGGAGTACTCACGGTTTTATGTAATCGTCAGCTCAATCACACACAGGACTGATGCTAGCAACGTCATAGCAACGTCACTAGGCTAGTAATTGACTGGAAATCCGATATTCCGAGAATACAATGCGGCAATTTCACTGAAATAAGAGCACAGACACACTATAGCACCACATACAACTCAGGAAGCGATGGAAAAGAGTAAGGATTGGCCCCACCGATTGCGTATTATCTTCGATGAAACCTTTTGCGTTTTCTTCTCAATCCGCTACGTGCAAGGGGTCATCCAAAGGTCGCTCGGCGATCTTGGAGGTATCAATATCCCAATGTTCGGTTCGAAGGTCCAAAATGTAGCAGCAGCGGTGAGGTTTGGTGAAAACTTAGATGTTTAAGTTTGTGTTGAGGACTTTTTAATAAAAACACGTTGCTTTACTTTTAACGAGCAAAATCGGTATATTTTTCCATCGTACAATATTCAAGGAGCGAGGAGTGGGAACAATACTTTCAAAAACCAATCACGGTCGAGAGAAGGTATGACGTATATTTTGATTTTATTAATCGACCCGAGATGTCGCTATGAGTAGGAGTTCACAACTAATAATAAAACATCGGTCGCTTGTTTTTTTTTTGTGCTATTTCAATTCACACGGCGCAAAAACTGTTCTAAGTAACTATAATTACTTTGAATTCTGCTCGCACCGTGTTGAAAACGTGACTGATAGTGTAAAAACATGCAAAGACGAAGCCCAGTGTATGTTGGCACGTGACACACTATTGAACTAAATGAAAACGTATTGAATTTGACGAATTGGTGCCTTTTGTCTTTGCAAGCAGCGTAACTTGAAGTGTCAAGTAAAAACAGTACTTAAGTAAGTGGCAACCGAATGGGAATCCCGTTAAAAGTCTTTTTGTTCAATCTCATAATCTACTTATTTGTAGTTACAGCAAAAACTTTAATAAGGGTAGCACAAAAAGTCCAAACGTGAGGCTCATTATCTTCATTAATTACATAACTTAAGCTTTTTTTACTTTGATTCAAAATAAGTAGGTACCTGCCGCACACAGAGACGTCACTAAAGCTACGGTCCTAGAAGAGCGGTGGCCGCTACATAACGGGCGCAGTGACGGCTGTCATAAAAATGATGGCAGCGGGGTCTGACTTTACGGTGTCAAAAAACGCTCTCTAGGTAAACGCACCAGTTTACTTGCATAAATAATAAGATAAGGCAAGATAATTTATTTGTATAAAACATGGTTTAAGTAGGAGTTAATAAAGCATATGAGGTCATACAATAATGTAACAAATAATGTAATATGTAATGATAATGTTATTGTGACGTCATTTTCCGGTGAATTGCACGCTATGTGCCGTCACATATAACGTTGTCACCGCTTTTTTAGGACCGTAGCTGTAGGCCGAGATCTATAAACGTCACTTAGTTCATACTTTTACTTAGCCACGGTCCCGTTATATACTTTATATACTTGCAGTGTGACAGTTGTGCGACAGGGACAGGAACGACAATTAGTCTAAGTACGTGCACTACTACTAAATTCATACACGTGGCTGTAAGTTACTCCTACGCATATTATATTGTTTGAATAATATTCACCGCGATTACAATTCTATAAATTTTCCTTCCTCCATACTTTTATTTACCTTCCTCGTTGGTGTAATGCTCCCAAGAGCTACTACTGAGCATGAGGTCCTGGGTTCGATTCCCGGGTCGTGCAGTGTTGTTGGGTTTTTCCATCTAGAATTTCTAAGTAGCAGCTCGGAGTCTGGACTTGTGACCGGTTGTTGGCAATAGGCTCGCTCGTATTACATGGAACTTATACATAAGTGTCGAAATGCGGGAGTGCTATAGGCACATCTCTGCCTCACCCTCCAGGGTTACAGCCGTGATGTTAAAAGACAATGATTCATAACATTATTTTTACAGGAAAGTAATTTTCGGTTTGTATTATTGGTTGACTAGAAAGTAGTAACCTACCTAAACTCGAAGGGACAATTATACAAACACAATACCTATTCGTTACGAATCACTCAGCGCTTACTTATTTCTTACTAGCTTCTGCCCGCCACTTCGTACGCGGATCCTGTTGCTTATGCCAGCGACAACGGGGTCGTCAAAATCGAAGATCTGAAACGTCTGATGTAGAATTCTAAGGCCCGGGGACGGGAAAACAACGGGATGAGCGAGACGATTGGAGACTTTCCAGATCTTTCATTTTTGTATGTCAACAGGAAATGCCCATCAGACTAAACAACTTTTGCTAAGACGTCATTGCTTAATATGTTATAGTGTCGCTGGGCTTTGGAGTTCCACAACAGGTGTTCCAGATCTTCAAATTTATTCTCTTAGCAGAAAATGCTCATCACGTGAAACACGTTTTGCTATGGTACCATTTTTGTATCTCTTATAGTTTAGCTGGTCTGTTGCGGTTCTGCATCAGGTGTTCAAGTTTCCAAGATAAATTATAGCCTATATGTTGCCCAGATTTAATACCTATACTACAAAAAAAAAAACATTCAAATCCGTCGAGTAGTTCCGAAGATTAGCGTGTACAAACAAACAGACAAACAGATAGATTTTTTTTTTGGATTCGTGCTCTATTACTTTTTCTAAACCCCCTCAATTATTTTTTTTTTATATATTCAATGTACACACACAGTTTTTTTACTGTTTTATTATATGTATAGATAACTTTTATGTTGATTAATGTATTTTTAGTTCTGTGTAGTCATTTGTTGGCTCAATGAAGTACTTCGCAAACTTAAAACGTGTCACTTGTGTGATTCATACCGAAACAACTTTGTGCAATGTTATTGGTTCAAATTGCAAGCGGGCATTTTTGACGCAATACACTAAGCCGCTGTGTCTATGTCTCAGATCCTAATGATCTGAGGTCTATATTATGTAGAAGCATGAAATCTTGCCCAAGAGTCCCTTTTATAACGAAGGTGAGCACTCAGGAAGGATTATTGAAAATGTATCCCGTAAAGCGGACAAATGGGGCATGAACGTTTGTATGGATCCATCGGGCACCGCTTGTTCTAAATAACTTGCTATATGTAAACTTTAAACAAATGCCGTAGGTATCTATGTAAACTTTAAACAAATGCCGTAGGTATCTATGTTCTAAACAATACTCTACACTTTTTAGCGATTCGTACTCAAAGGGTGCCAGCGGGGCCCTATTACTAAGGCTCCAATATCCGTCCGTCTATCACAGGGCTGTATCTCTTGAACCGTAATAGGTAGACACATGAAATTTTCACAGAATGTGTGAATATGGCCACTATAACAACAAGTAATAAACATGAAATAAAGTAAAAATTAAAGGGGCGCCCATACAAGAAGTATGTTTTAAAAATAAAGTATTATTTTTAAATATGTAGTGTTAAAATATTGTCGGTGGTACGGAATCCTTCTTGTGCGAGTCCAACTCGCACTTGGCCGTTTTTTTTTGTTGGATATTAACGTGCTACAAATACTAAAATAATACCTAATTGTTTATCAAATTGACATACTACATCAATTTACCGTGTTGTAGCTATTTAGACATTTCATAAATATCTGTCAAAGAATGACAGCTGTGATATGAATGAATTACCTACAGACCATTTAAGTTCACCATCATGAACCATTTAAATCAATGAGAAGAATCCATGACAACACACATTAAACACAGAATTATTTAAAACGATAAATTATTGCAAATAACCATATTAAGTCATGTAATGTTAATTGAAGCGTATTTAAAAAGATACTCGTAAAGTTAAACAATTCATCAACGTATTTTTATATTCATGGCCGCATTTCCACAAATAAACTTTATTGACAGACGTATCATCAGCGACTGTACAATAAAATGGCATGTGTTGCCGTGTTTACTTCTGTAGGGATATATACAGCTGTATTAACGGGTTATTGAACATTCGCCACAAAGTAATTCGCCACGAAATAAACTATGTGTAAACTCGCCACCGCTCTATTTTCATGAAGAAAAATCCGCCATGTTGTTTATTTCCGTACAGACAGCAGAAAAATCAAACAATAAGTAGATTATAACGTTATTTCTTTATTTTTCATAATCACAGAAATTCACATAAGATCACAGTTCTACTTACAGCAAAAATATACGCTAATATTGTCTGGTTTTGTTCGTTTTTAAGACCGCGTTGTCAAGGACAGCGTGAACTGCGTGACACGCCTAATCCTAAATAAGCATGTATTGCAAGTGGCTGTTTTCCTTACAACATTACAATTATAAGAAAAAGAATAGAAAGATAATTAAATCACAGTAATAATGAAACACAAACTGAAGACGCCCAGCAGACAGGCGCGACGGCGACGCAATCCCGATGGTCAAACGCGATTCTGGTAGATCAATTTCCATGAAGTTTTCTTAGAGATTGTTGATTGATCATTGTTCTTCTGTCTGCGGTCCCACCTTTACAAGTTGCAAGATCGATTCCGTGAGAACCCAATCATTTGTAAGGTGTTTTTACTTAGTGGGATTTGATTTCAGATTTGTGAATGTTACGTAATACCTACAGGGGAAGTTCCCATTAGTAAGGAAAACGCTTTAAATGTTGTAATAGGACAAATGACTGACTAAACAAAACCAACTCAATTGTCCTGTGAGGTTAGTTTATAGAGTGGCGATTAGGTTATCACATTAAACAGAACAGCGGTTATTACAAGTTATTATCAGCTTGTTAAAATAATAAAATAAACAATTCAGCTAAAAATAGAAAACTGAATTTTTCAAACAAAATAAATATCGTAAACATTAACACGAAAGAAACCACCCTTCATATTAAGGCGTTAGGCACGCGCGGGCGATGGTATCAACAATTCAATACAAACTTTATGTCATTGTTACCCTTCGATCAATCTATTATTGATCGAAGTTGTTACCAAATAATTACAAATCGAGTTTAATGTTGTTAGTAAAAAAAAAATTGTGTATGATTAAAATACGTAATGTAGAATACGTGGTTTCAACATAATCGCCGCACTGTTTAGCACCAAAAACTTGGGAAATGTGTCATGTTGTTGTTCAAACCATGACGTTAGAAACATTCCACGAGGAGATCTAACTATACAACAAGTATGTACGCACAGAAGAAGAGTCCTTATATAATCATTAATCAGCATATAATGTTCCCACTGCTGGGACACAGGCCTCCTATCGGTGAGAGGGAGTGGGCCGTAATCTACCACGCACACCCAGTGCGGGTTGGTAGATGTCACATGTCTTCGAATTTTTAGTTCTAGGACATGCCGGTTTCCTCAAGATGTTTTCCTTAACCGTTTTAAGAGCAGTGGTGATGAAATAATATACACAAAGTAAAGCGCCTGTCTGGGTTCGAAACTACGACCTATAACTCGTAAGTCGCAGCCGTTACCACTGGGCCACCACTGCTCACAGCTGAAGAAGATTCCTTAAAACAAATGAATATTAGGCGTATGTTGTCCCAGAGCAGAGCAGAGGCCCCCCTTTCCTTTTTCAACTGCGCCAACATGGACCCATCCCGCATACAGGCATCAAGCTCGTCCCGCCGCGTCCTGCCGCGGTGCCGTTGGACGTTTTCATCCATGTTTAGCCCACAATGGATCCGCCATGTGGCAAACGTGTCTGGCTCAGTCCACTTGAACCTGGCTGCTTTTTGGGTGACGTCGGCGATTTGTGTTTTGGAGCATATTATTGTGTTACGAATCCTAGAGTTTGGAAAAAATCCCACCATTTCAGAAATTAAATTATTGACAGCAATGGCCTATTAGCTCTTAGTTGAGGTCCTTGAGTCAGCATCCCTAGAGCTCAATGAAACACCGCATCTCACCTGACACGTTTCAAACCCGACTGAGACCGACCGAAATAACTAGGGCAGTTTATTTATATCTGTTGTACACTAACTAGTAAATAACTAGGGCAGTTTATTTATATCTGTTGTACACTAACTAGTAAATAACTAGGGCAGTTTATTTATATCTGTTGTACACTAACTAGTAAATAACTAGGGCAGTTTATATATATCTGTTGTACACTAACTAGTAAATAACTAGGGCAGTTTATATATATCTGTTGTACACTAACTAGTAAATAACTAGGGCGGTTTATTTATATCTGTTGTACACTAACTAGTAAATAACTAGGGCAGTTTATTTATATCTGTTGTACACTAACTAGTAAATAACTAGGGCAGTTTATTTATATCTGTTGTACACTAACTAGTAAATAACTAGGGCAGTTTATTTATATCTGTTGTACACTAACTAGTAAATAACTAGGGCAGTTTATATATATCTGTTGTACACTAACTAGTAAATAACTAGGGCAGTTTATATATATCTGTTGTACACTAACTAGTAAATCAGTCAAGTTTGTAAGCTCTAGTTTCTAGCGATTTCTTTTAGTAAAATTCTGAGACCCATTTCTTGCCACTTCGTGTAATCCTACCGAGTTTAATTAAAATTCTAACCGTGCACTATCAAGTCAAATGGTGTCACATGGCCGGGAAATAATGATGAAGACGGTGGTGACTGTGAGACTTCCACGAAAGTAAATTATTTTAAGTAGAAAGTTTGTATAATTTTTGTAATCATTGTAATTTTGCATTTCTCACATCATTCGTATAGCATTTATCAGCTTATTATTGTCCCAATCGTGGTTTACACAAAGACTGTAACAACCACCATTCATTCGACCTTTACCACTACCTACTGCTGTCAAAGCAACTGTTGATAACCAAGGTTTTTCAGCAGACCTATAGACACTACGACCACTGACGTAATCGTTTGGACATAACTACACTGACGAGTGGGTCTTTTAGACATTTAATTTTTCAAGGATAACGTAACACACTTCAGTTATGTTACTAATTAGTTAGATTAAGTTTAGGCGTCCACATTTCCCCACACGCGCCAACCAAGCGCGTGCTCGCTGACCTCCCTTAGAAACAGGACAAACAAACGTAAACACACGCGTTATGAGTCCGCCACGTGCGTAACACAAGAACTTATTGAACTTGACTTACATTCATGGGTTAACTCATTGATAACTTCATTTGTTCGAAGATGTTCGGGATCAGGGGCGTGTGAACTAGCGAGTGTGTTGAATGGCAAGGTTTTATTTTATTCTTCTTTTTATTTATTTATTTAACCATTTATGCACAAACCTTGGTTTTCCAATCACTTGTGATTGGAAGGACACAGAAATTATTAATGTGTCGATTAAAGGCATTATTTCTTTGATTAAAGGTCATATTCACGTCTAAGGTCAGTAGTCCAAGATGTTTTATTTCGCTGACGCGCTCCAGAGGGACACCCGATATGTGCTAGTTATGCTGAACAGGCGCTCGCGAGCCGGTAACAGAAATAATCTGGCACTTAGAAGTGTTCAATTCTAAGTGATTGGCTTCACTCCATTTTACCACCATATCGATGTCCCTCTGCAGCGCCTCACATACGCACATACACATAAATATTATTACCCATCTATGTAGGTAGGAACAAAATAAATAAATATATACATAGATAGATAGACATACATACATACAGAAATACAGACAGACAGACAGACAGGCAGGCAGACAGGCATACCCTGACCGCAGCTTACAGTCTGACATCTGTATAGGTACTTAAGTATAAGTAATGTACAATTAACGCTAAAGAAGGAAATAGTACCCCTTAGTACAAACAATCAAGTTACCATACACAATGTGATATAACATAATTTTACGCTCGTAAAAGGGGTCAAACGAAAAAAAAAAAAAATATATATATATTTATAATATTATATTAATGCACTATATCTCTACCCACCCAATGCGTGCAGCGTACGTAGAAGTGAGCGCGCGCGCGCGCTTGCGTGTCTTGTGAGTTGGTTTCGTTAGCTGTGCACCCCCTCTCACTCTCGCTATTAATACCCACTAAATAACTTCAGGTCATCCGCAAACATGAGACATCGTGCCGTCCTGACGACCTTCGGCAGTACATTCGCTATAACACTATACAGTAACTTGGCGCCACCCTTGGTACAGGGGTAGCCCATGAATTATTATAATAGACATTTTCCTCCCAAACAAGAGTAGTGTCACTTACTTAAATCGTTTGAAAATCGCAGGAATATCTCCCGCCACGTTCCCACATTCCCGGAGTTGAGTTATAGAGAGACATTCCTCGCAGGTAAAACCTATTCGGGCAAAATTTTCACACACAATGATGTCAGAACACGTCCATGTTATGTTAACGCCATGTGTATAGGTATGCAGGACAATATATAAATCAAAGTGAATGTATTGCAGTTATTATTTCCACCTTGAATTTGACCGCGCTCGCTCCCCCTCACATCTATTGTGACTAGAAATTCAGTTATCTGAAATACAGTCCTTTAACAATGGAAGTGACTAGTCTGCTGACCCTGATACTCCTCAGTTCTGTAGGAGCCAGGAACATTCCCGCCATCATGGACGAACCTTCAAGAGAAATTCAGCATAGCATAGGGGGCAACTTCTTCAATTATATAAAAACTGTTCCTGAAGGCGAATTATTTTCTAAATATCCAGTAAAAGACGCGGTCAATGCGGGGAACCTGGAACCAACATCAAACGAAGATGTTAATGAAGGTGAAACATCTGAAGAACACAATCACAAATTTACAGGCATGGACGTCGTTGAATCTAAAGATGTGGAGTATGATAAATATACCACTAAAATAAAAGTGGACGAGTATCAACAATCCGACAAAATGACCGCCGTATTGACCCCAGCAGAAGGTTCAGATGAAGACAAGGAAACAACAAACAAAAAGTTTAAATATAGAAAAGGAGCCTTCGAAGCCAACTACTGTCCTGGAGGCATAAGAATTAACGAGCAATGCTGTAAGAAGGCCAGTAAGAAATTTTTAATAGGAAACAAACAGGAGCAGTCAATTATCTACTTATGTTATAAGTAGATCTACAGAACATTATGAGAACCTGTTCAGAGTAGATTTACAGAACATTATGAAGGCCTGTTCAAAAGACCAAAATAAATTATATTGCTGTCAGTTGTACTTATATTGATATTTTTGTAATCCTAAAGAAATCGTAAACTGTGAAATAAAACACAATTAAATGTTTAAAGTAAACATAATAAAATTGCACCACTCTTTGATACTTTTGTGATTTCATTTCCTACTATTATCTGGGTGTCGTCGGGTGCAATACAAAGACACACAGAGCTCATCCCAGGTGGACGTGACCCAAGAGATATTGCAGCTGTAATAAGCAAAGGCACAGTTCCCTCATTATTAGCTAAAATAAATGAGACTCTGATCTTAATGAAAGCACGGACAATTTTGCAAGAGAGAAAACCTTGCCTTGAAAACTTATGCGCTTCGGACTTTAGGTTTGCTCTAAATCTCGTGCCCACGAGCTGAACGCTCAAGCGGCACGCGTCTCGTGACAGCGACTGCGGAGAAAAGAAATGAAAGAAGTTGTATGGAGCATGCCACGAGGCACCACGATGCAACTTGTGGAGTGACGCGCGATGGACGAAAACAGGTGAACCGCGCGCGTGTCGCTTGACGCAAGTCGTATGGCCCGAGGCCGTGAACGGGGCCTAAAACTTTAGCCCTTGCTACTGAACCGCTCTGATTTGATTGTTTACTTCTGCAGAAATGTGAATATGTCAAATTAGAATTATTTATTGACACAACCATTTTTAGGGTAAGCGTGCTTCAAAGTCTATCTTCATATAATGTTGTTCGAGCGATAAATCGCTAAAATAAGAGAAAAAAATAAGCGAGAGAAGAAAGGCCGAAACAAACTCAGAGGTCACAGTCTCTTTTAAAGTCCAGACAAAATCTTGGTCAGATCATCTGAAGGCTATGTAGATCGGTGTCTGAATTAATGGTCTTTATCATATAAAATAAATGTGAATTAAGAGATCACATAGTTGCCAGTTCCGTGGTATCTCGTGGTAACACAAGAATTTAGCGACTGAACCAGTTCTTGTCAGTGGAGCAGAGACTGGGTCTGTGTGTTGTTGACCTCGGCGTCTTACATAATAACACAATATTTTGATAAGTAATATGTATTCATGAGACCGCAGATCTAACAAACGGCAAAGTTATAATATAATAATAATTTATTTATATGACAGACAACAAAAGGTCCACACTGACAAAAACAAAAATACATAAAAGATGTTAGTAACAATATATTGTATGTTAGTACTTATATACTAGTATGTTAGTAACAATCTGGCTTACGGTCTATGTTAATACTTTATACACTACGACAGACAGTGTTGTTTTGATCAGATGTCCCATGATGGGGCTCTCATCAAGCCTGTCAGCTATCACCTTCAGGAGGCTGTTGCCACTGCCACGCAATCTGGCTAACAGAGACGCACTTTTCTTTCTTACGACAGCTGAGAAGCTGTCGACTCGGGCTTTTGCGAACATCTCTGACGCACTGCAGTAACGTGGCAGCCGCATCAGTGCCCTGAAGTCGTTATTGAATTGGACGCGCAGCGCATTGACGGCACGTTTGGTACAGCTGATCCATAGGGCGCTCGAGTACAGAGATGTGCAGTATGCTTTAAATAGCGTATGTTTGACCGCTTCTGTACATCGAGCGAACCTACGTGCTAACATGTTCGCCCGTACCGCCAATGCCCTGCGTTCCCGTTCAACATCAGCATCATCTTTAAGGTTGTCAGCAATCAAATGCCCCAAGTATTTAAACTGATGTACCCGACGAATCGGGGCATCGTTCATTTTTATTGGTGGCATATTTACTGGACATTTCTTACCAACAGCCTCAAAGACCATGAGTTCGGACTTCTTCACATTATACAGCAACCCATGGCTGGCAGCATAGTTCTCACAGATTTTTACAAGTTTTCTCAGTGCACTGACCGAGGGAGCCAACAGCACCATATCATCTGCGTAGCTGATGTTATTAGAACACAACCCGTCCACAAAACAGCCCACATGCGCACTGCTGTGTCCCCCGATCAATGCATTCAGATATAATAAGTTAAAAAGTTTTGGAGAGGTTAAGCCCCCCTGTCTTACGCCACACTCCAACCTGTAGGGCAGAGAACAGCTATTTCCCCACCTTACAACGTTAGTTTGGCTGTCGTACCAGTACTCAAAAACGCTCAGCAGCTCATTGGGTATCCCTGTTTCCTTTAATTTACCCCAAAGAATGTCATGAGACCAGGTCGAAGGCTTTCGAGAGATCCAGGAACGCCGCATAAACTGGTGTACTCCTGTCAGTGTAGTACCTGACAGTGTAACTCGTCATCTACCTGCCTTTTCCCAACTACATTGTGGTCGGCTTCCAGTCAAACCGAATGCAGCTGAATACCAGTATTTTACTTGGAGCGACTGCCTATCTAAACCGCACAACCCAGTAATGGATAACACGATACCCCTTCGTAAGACTAACTACCCTTAACGACTGTCAAAGGTCTACAAATGACAGCCAGGGGCCAACCCCCTCTTGCACTGGTTCAGATAACCCCCGTTAGTGATACCTACTTGTTTATCTGCATAGCCAGGGAAACATACCATTTTAAACGGAAGAGAAAACACTTTGTTTTTACTTAAATTACTGATTTATTGTTCCATTACATTATTCAAAACTTGTCACCAATATCATGTGTTTTTACGAGAGCGGCTGCATCGATTTGGTTACTTTTCTTTTTTAAATGTTCGGTATATATAGTCCGAATAACGTTTTTATGGAAATAAAAATTGGAGATTTGTGCGGGAAAATTGGCGAATACAGGAAAAAAATTATATGGTTTTTGCCATGGCATAGTCAGCTATCAGTCATCAGTTTTTTGGCCATCATGCGCAAGAGAGGCGCATCACTACTACGCCGTGTTCGCGCCAGCTCGAACACCATTCTTAGAACGTTGGCTGATACGTGGGGCTCTCCGATCTTGGGGCGGCGGATACGACTGCACGCAGTCAAGTAGACATTCCCCAGGATCGGCGTGCCTCACGCAGCTTAGAATAAATGTTACTAACACTAGTTTATAAGTTTACCTTGTTACTAACAAATATGGAAGTGATTCTGAATTAAATATTCCCACTGCTGGGACACAGGCCTCCTCTCTTCTAGAGGGAGTGGGCTGTAATCTACCACGCGGGCCCAGTGCGGGATGGTAGATGTCATAATGTCTTCGAATTTTTGGTTCTAGGACATGCCGGTTTCCTCACGATATTTTCCTTCACCGTTTTGAGAGCAGTAGTGATGAAATTATTTACACAAAGTAAAGCACCTGCCTGGGTGCAAACCCACGACCTGCACCTGGTAAGTCGGGGCCGCTAACACTGGGCCACCAGATTGCACCTCGTAAGTCGGGGCCACTAACACTGGGCCACCAGATTGCACCTCGTAAGTCGGGGCCGCTAACACTGGGCCACCAGATTGCACCTCGTAAGTCGGGGCCGCTAACACTGGGCCACCAGATTGCACCTCGTAAGTCGGGGCCGCTAACACTGGGCCACCAGATTGCACCTCGTAAGTCGGGGCCGCTAACACTGGGCCACCAGATTGCACCTCGTAAGTCGGGGCCGCTAACACTGGGCCACCAGATTGCACCTCGTAAGTCGGGGCCGCTAACACTGGGCCACCAGATTGCACCTCGTAAGTCGGGGCCGCTAACACTGGGCCACCAGATTGCACCTCGTAAGTCGGGGCCGCTAACACTGGGCCACCAGATTGCACCTCGTAAGTCGGGGCCGCTAACACTGGGCCACCAGATTGCACCTCGTAAGTCGGGGCTGCTAACACTGGGCCACCAGATTGCACCTCGTAAGTCGGGGCCGCTAACACTGGGCCACCAGATTGCACCTCGTAAGTCGGGGCCGCTAACACTGGGCCACCAGATTGCACCTCGTAAGTCGGGGCCGCTAACACTGGGCCACCAGATTGCACCTCGTAAGTCGGGGCCGCTAACACTGGGCCACCAGATAGCACCTCGTAAGTCGGGGCCGCTAACACTGGGCCACCAGATGTCCTCACTGCTGTCACATGTTTACATAAAATTAATTTGTTAAATAATCACGCGATATTTGATCATTTGGAAACCGTTAAAATTGAGTTACCGGCCAGGAAAATACTAGGAAAAATGTGGTAATATTACTTTTAATTATATAATTATTACAAAGAATTTCTGAAAATTTAGCATCACACCACACCTGGGGACATGCCTTTCCTCATCGGATGTCCGATCGGAATATCCAACCCGCGGTGTTTTTTTGCGTACATTTTACCTGGCGTCCGCTGCTCAGTGCGTCGTATGCGTTGGAAATTCGTCTCCTCGACAAATTGGTCGACGCAATGGATGTTGTTGTTTTGCTGACAGTTGAATACCCACCATTTAAGAAATCAACCAACATTTAAGAAAACAAGGAGTGGCGCAACAAACTGTTCAGCAGTACAGCAGTGCGATTCTGTAAACATATCACCGTTAAGTGAACACTTAGGTGAAGTGAGCGTGGAGTGAGCTGTCAGTGTTGTCCCACTGATGCTAAGGATTGACCAAGCATTACATTTACAATCATAATCGAGATTATAATAATATTTTTTAAGCAAATTCAATAATTGATAATTTTATATTATTTCAAAGCTAGTACCTAAATATCTAAAAAAAAAACAGCACTGAGTTTCTGTTTTGCTATTTTATTTTAAAACCCCGAAAATTGTAATGTTTAGCCACATAACTACATACCTACTAGCTTTGAAATAATATAAAATGATCAATAGAATTTGGATAAAATATATTAATAAAATCTCGATTATCATTGTAAGTGGAACGTTGGTCAATCCCTAGCATCAGTGGGATCACACTGACAGCTCACTCCACGCAAGTTTTCACGGTGAGATTTTTACAGAATCGACCGGCAGCTGTCTGTCATGTTGCAGTGCAAAGACAGCAGTGTCATGAGTATTAAGAAACCTGGGGAACCTGCTAAATTACATAGATTCCTTCGATACTAGAAACCGATTCAATGCCAAGTATAGAAATGAGTGCTGATGGTCTTTTATACATTATAAATTGAAGTAGCTTGTCGTGTGTCTGTATGACCGCTTTATTCTTATGAACTAGTTACGCAATGGATATTGATGCGGTTTTAACCATCATTTAGATAATTTATTCCAGAAAGGTTTATTTGAATAATATATTTATAAACTTATATATAAAAAGAAATCTCGATGTTTAGTTCTGTTTGTGGTTTGATAGCTTTTGTAAAGAAGTTATGTCCAACCGCCATATTCATTATGTCAAGCCGCCATATTCGTTATGTCAAGCCGCCATTTTCGTTATGTCAAGCCGCCATATTCATTATGTCAAGCCGCCATATTCATTATGTCAAGCCGCCATATTCGTTATGTCAAGCCGCCATATTCATTATGTCAAGCCGCCATATTCATTGTTCAGATAAAAAATTAGACAGTGACGGTTGCAAAATCGGCCCTGAATCAAGAAAAATCAACAAATACAGTCACAACCATAAATACTTTACTGTTACGCACAATTCAAAAGCAAGCAACTTTGAGAAAATACCTGTTTCATAATAGTTCGGTTTCGATGTTATAAAATATATACCCAACACTATAAAATATATTATCTATCAATACTTTATGAGACAATCACTTTTAGAGAAAAGATAGACTTCCTTCTTTTTTACCGCAACCAATAAAGGTCTAGGAATCGATTCGCTCCAAAATACCATTATGTGAACTCACCTTAAATCAGCAAAATAGTCTAATAAAGACCTTTCCCAGCCTTAAATTATTCTCACCTTCACAATGAAATATATACCGTATGTTAATAATTGAAGGTTGAATTCAGATTGAAAGTTTGGCTAGAATAATTTACATATTGACGGTGAAACTGTTTGTACGCAACGTTCGGAGTTTCTTCGTCAGCGCGAAGTCTTCCGAATGTGACGTCATCCCGGGTTCCTTACATTGCCTTAAGAATTCATTTATGTTGTTGGAAGGTGGAGATTTCAAGTTCTTTTTGACCATCGTTTTTTTTGTCACGACTGTATCACCCGAAGGTTAAAACAGAGGTGTATCTATAGTACACCCACATTTGTCATGCCTATATCACCCGAAGGGTAAAACAGAGGTGTATCTATAGTACACCCACATTTGTTACGTCTATATCACCCGAAGGGTAAGGCAGAGGTGTATCTATAGTACACCCACATTTGTCATGCCTATATCACCCGAAGGGTAAAACAGAGGTGTATCTATAGTACACCCACATTTGTTACGTCTATATCACCCGAAGGGTAAGGCAGAGGTGTATCTATAGTACACCCACATTTATCACGCCTATATCACCCGAAGGGTAAAACAGAGGTGTATCTATAGTGCACCCACATTTGTTACGCCTATATCACCCGAAGGGTAAAACAGAGGTATATCTATAGTACACCCACATTTGTCATGCCTATATCACCCGAAGGGTAAAACAGAGGTGTATCTATAGTGCACCCACATTTGTTACGCCTATATCACCCGAAGGGTAAAACAGAGGTGTATCTATAGTACACCCACATTTATCACGCCTATATCACCCGAAGGGTAAAACAGAGGTGTATCTATAGTGCACCCACATTTGTTACGTCTACGCGTCTATATCACCCGAAGGGTAAAACAGAGGTGTATCTATAGTGCACCCACATTTGTTACGTCTATATCACCCGAAGGGTAAGGCAAAGGTGTATCTATAGTAAAAACGAATTTCTGTTTTCGTTTGCAAGGTATTCAGATGTATGCGACCAACATGAATGGTATTATATTGACTTAGAATTTTTTTTTGTTCGGAAGCTTTTCTCAATTGACAGGAAAAGGCCACAATGTTTTTTTTTTTTGGTATTCAACTGATTTTTGAATAAGCTTAGCCGTAGTTAGATCAATCGAGTACGTATTCTATGATTTGTCAAACTAGCAAGACCTTGAATCTCTAACACGTGTTCTATACCACACGCCACTACCCAAACTTCGTATTAACCTAACTTCCAATTCAAAATCAACATCTACCTACTACTTGTCTCCACCATTACCTTACAAATCAAATCACAGCTGAGTAGCCAACAATTGCAACTCGGAACTGTAAAGTTCAAGTGCTTCAGCGATCGACTGCACGAGCTGCAATAGTTTGCTACACATTATGGGAGCCTTGTTGGTACTGCTAACTAATTGTTAGGTAATTTCATAAAGTTTTAGTGTATTCGAATGTTACACATTTGTTGTTGTACATTTTTAAGATAAATGAGTAATTGTGTAAAAGATGTCTCTATATTCTTGTTATTTTCGTATTGACGGCACATTATTATAGTAAGTGCCAACCACCACCCCGGTGGCAAGCTCGAAGAGGGCAGATGGGAAGAAAGGCTTTTTTCTTTTTTTTTGCTTTTTGTTTGGGCTCAGTTGGTGGTGTGTCTGCTCTAAAAGATTCTGAATCGGGTTGGATCTTTGATGCTTGCGATTACAATCTAGTATCAAGCTAAGCCTCACTTTTGTCGTCAGCACTCAAGCTATCCAGATCAAGTTTGCTTTTGATCATATTAATTACACCGTTAAAAGTTAAAGTTCGACTAACAAACCAATAAATCTATAATTTATATTTTTATGCATTCGGCAACCCTTCTGACAGTTAAGGCTCCCGCAGACAGGCGCAATGAGGCAGCGCGACGTGACTCTAGTAAAACAATTTCTATGAAAACTTAATAGAAATTGTTGTACTAGAGGCGCGACGCACCTGTCTGCGGGGGCCTTTACTCAAAATGCTTTTCGATGTAGTCTCCGTTCCTTTCTAAGCACCGTCGCATGCGATGGAATCATTGACTGAAGCAGTGGGCCCACTCTTCTTTAGAGATTTCTTCCACACCTTTTTCAAACGCAGCCACGTCCATCTTCAGGGTTCATAAAACGGATTCCTATACGTTTTTCTATTATTTTTGGAAATAAATAAAAATAACAAGTTGCCAGGTCAGGACTGTAAGGAGGATGACTTACTAACTCCACACTTTCGATAGACCAATATTCGATAGTCTTTCTGGCGGAGTGAGCTGGAGCGTTGCCGTGGTGGAGGAGGATCCTGCTTCTTGGGCGCTGCTGTCTAACATTTTCCAAGACAACTGGTAAACAATGACTGACATACCGATCTGCAGTAACAGTATTTTTATCTTCTAGGACAATTGTTAGCAAAATGACCCGTCCGTTCAAAGAATGAGGCACTCATCTTTTTCCCTTGACTTCTGCCCTTCTTTACTTTTGTTGGCAAATCTTCGAATGGAAACATCCATTGTACAGATTCTCTTTTGGTTTTGGGTTCGTAACAATATATCCAACTTTTATAACCTATGAAGATGTCATATACAGCATTAAAGTCACCCCCGTCATACTTTTCAAGCATTGAGCGGCACCAACCCAAACGACGGCGTTTTTGATCTTCCGTCAAATTATGAGGTATCCATCTAGTAAAAAGTTTCCTGACGCCTTAGTGTTCATGTAATACTTTTTGTACCTGATTCATACCAATACCTAAAGCTGCCCAAATCTGTTGATATGTCACCCTTCTATCAGCTTCTATCATTAGCCTTCTTGCAGTCACGTTCTCTTCATAGAAAGACGTCCTACTCGAGAAACATCAGTGAGTTTGATTCGACCACGTTTAAAGTCACTAAACCAGTTGTAACCAGTAGCACGGGAAGGGTCTTCGTCATGAAATACAAATCGAAGTCTATCGTAACATTGTTGTTGAGTAAGTCCGCAACAAAAATCGTAATAAATCATTGAACGGAAATTTTCTCTAGTCAAATCCAATTCGACGCACGACAGACATTTTTTAAATTGCCGCCAATTTGTAAAAACAAATGACATAATAATATGAATTCATTATACATCTACAGATTCCCAAATAATACCTAATTCGAAATTTAAGTAAATATTTCATCGGCTGCTTTGCTTACTGGCCTATTCTAAAACCTTTCAAAGTGGCCCCCGTATTGACTGGCTGGAGCCGAGTCAGCGTCACCGGCCTGAGCGTGACGTTTCAGTTTCGTTCACTGTCCAGAAAGTAGGCATAAAGAAGTTTTCATTTAAAAAATATTCCAAGATGGTGACACAAATCGTAGAGTCACTGCTGAAAGGCTGAGGAGTAGCTGACTACCGTGGTGACGTACTACATGTGACGCGGAGTAATGAAAAGCACGTGACAGAAAAGTATAAGCCACAAATGAATGTGATGTCTATAAAATATGGCTAAGTGACCTCTGAGCTGGCGGCTTAGAGATCCTTTAGATAGAGATAGATTTAGATTTAGATAGAGCCTGCCTTGATCTATAATAAGTGGAAATCAGGTATAATGAGGATAAAATGATTTTTGCGGTTCTTAGCACCATTTGGTTCAAGGCTATTCTGTAGTTAAAATCTCTACAGACGATGGCCTGTTCCAGGTCACGTAGTGTCTTAGTTCACGTCAAATCTGCGGTCAGTCACATCACGCAACACTGATGACAATATATTCGGGAATATAAAACAAATCAGTTGTGACTATATATGTCATGCATGTGATTACATTAGGTACTCAAATAACAGGTAATTTTTAAAACAACAAGCAGGTAATTTAATATTGAATCCCCGGATTGCTCAACCTTCTCATTTTTGGAAGGTTTGTGTCGTGTGTCATCAATATAAGTTTTCGTTGTGCCGCCACTTTTGTACTCATCTTCTATTTCGTTTGTAGAAAGCTTTATCCCACACGTTACTTTTTGTAATTAAAACTTAAAATACCCGCTAATGACCCGCGGGAAGCTCTCGTTACCAATAGCAAACTACCGTCAATGCCCCCTGGGTACCCTGGGTGCCCGGCCTGTTACCAGCTTTAACACAAGTTAAATCTTACTTTGGGTGCCAGAGTTCATCGAAAACATTCATTCCTTAGTTGTAACGCTGCATGGTGTTTGATATGTGTTTTTGTACAACAGAAGGTAATATTTTTTTTATTTTTATTTAAAACAATCGAATACTTAGAAAAACCCATTGTTTACACTAGAGCGGCGATGACGTAATTTCGCGCGTGCATCAACTGTAAAAAACCGCCGCGCCACGGGATCTGAGTAGCTAGATCGAAATAAAGTTCGAAATTCAAAAATTGCTGATAGTTTAAACGTGGCGGCTATCAAGCAATTTTTAACCTTACTTTGTAATAAGGCCGACAGGTACCGTCTTTCTATTGCAGCTTACCAGAGCCACTTCTACGTTTTTGGACTGAAAAAATATTTTTCCGCAAAATCCTAGTCCCTTTGCACAGATAGACTGGCGACGGTCCACACAGCAGTCGGTAGGTAACTTTGTTGCTGGTCAATTATGCCGTTTGAAAATGGCTTAATAATAAAAAGTTAAATGTTTATTTGCAGGAACAGTATTAATTCTAAGGTCGTATCTTAGATGATTATCGTATCTGATTAAACATTATGTCACGTCCCGTCTTGTAGAAGGGAGGCAAATTATTAATCACATCATTTTGAGTTGTCACCTACATTAATGGCGTGTATAATAAACTGTTTACACATTCTGTAGCCTCTGGCTTAAGGACGTAGTTACACGATAAGGATCCAATCCACATTAAGCTAGTTTTGAGATATTGAATTTTAAAGTTTGCATCGGAATTCTTCTATGATGTAGTGCTGTAAATTTGTTGGTTTTATTGAAATTATAAGGAAAACTATTTATATTTTAACTTTAAATCAAATTTACTAAGTTTAATTTGATATTTCAAATATTATTCAAGAAAATATGGGTTTGGATCCTTTTTGATAAATTGTATTCTCAATAAAACCAGCATAAAATGATGTTTCGCAATAAGGAACCACGTCATGAACTGTTAACTAAATCTTGAAAAATAAATAAAACTACTAATAATTCACTAAAAAAGTTTTATTCATAAAACCGCACACATCTTTTCTTATCAAAAGGTATAAAAAAAAGATAAAAAAATTAGATTCATTGCTTAATAATTATTTTAATATGCTTATTCTTCCTGACTTTCATATTCAATATGAAAATCAGGCTGACCGCTGAATCCTTCGAGGTCATCCTCTATATTTTCATCCCCCTGTAGACTTGTAAAAGTCTAAACAATCTTTTGGAATTAAATGGAACATTGACCTCAGATCGTCTAGTTTAGGTTGAGCAATTTTTTTGCCTATAGGCCACAAAATGGTAAAGTCCCTTTCAGAAGAATCACAAGGTTTTCCTTTCATTTTTTTTTGTATATTATGTTCACAATACTGGTCTTCATTTATTTCACTTTTCATGAAAATAATATATTTCTCCTCTTTTTTTAATGAAATTACTTTTGTTTTTAACCAATTAGTTTTCTGCTTGTTTGTAAAAGTTTTTCTGTTGACTATATTTTTTTCAATATTTTGTGAGCTCAGGAAGTCCTCTTTTACCATTTTTTTAACTTCGAGCGGGTTCTTTCTTTTGCAACTCCTAATAACCTGCATATATTCGTCGGCAGTGTAAATACGTTGATGAAATTTTAATTGGCTCTCAATTTTTGAGAAATCAGTATCATAGGGCAGGAAAGTATGACCTGACTCGAGGTATTTGAAAGATATTGACCACAGAGTATGGTGAGAATTTAACACTGTCTTAAGCATCATTACTATTTTTATATTGCGGTTCTGTCCGCCACAGCAATCACTCCATAACACTAAGTTTTTTACTTTTGAGTCAAGTTTGTTCTTTATAAAACTGATCAAACATGACCCGACTTCCTGGGCCCCTCGACCAGCTTCACTTTCGAGCCATATATAACAATACCCAGTATCATTAGAGCCGGCGTGGATGCCACAGTTATACAACCACAATCGCCTTTTATAGAAAACAATGCTGGTCGGAATTCGTGGAAGTGTTTTCTCTAAGTCGAATGTCACGCATTCAAATTCTTCGTCAGTTTTTGCCTTTGCTAAATCTTCTTTCATAAATTTTCTCAATTCTTCTGCTTTTTGAAGGTGACTTTCCTTTTCATGCTTTAACTTCTCTTTCTCTTCATCTGATGAACAATTTTTTATTTCACACTCGTGTGCTTTGGATTCTTTTTTAGGTTTTAAATACTGTTTAATAAGTAATTAACAATATTCAACAGTAAGGCTTCAAGTGTTTTGGATCGTTTACGTGATTTACTATGTATCGGTTTTTGAAGTAACAATAATTATCAGAAAGGATGACATGATTTGATGAAGATTGACATGATCCGCGTATTTTAACTTAAATAATATTAGTAATTAATTGAAATAATTAACCAAGTTAAATAAAAAGCTGTGAAAGTGCATGTGTGGACAACAATCTCCAAGCTATATTGTTTGTGACAACCAACGGCCAGTGAAATCACCAATGCGACAAAGTTCCCGTAGAAACGTATTTTTGCAATAAACAACAATAAAAATAAACAGTGTTCTCAAGAATTTTACCAACAGCATTGGAAGACAGCAAAATCAGTAAGGATTGTTTTTTGGTCAATGGTTAAGTCTAGTAGTAACTTTGAACCCACATTAGAAAACGTTGCGAAAAAATATTCAAAACCTGGACTTTGAACTTTCTACGATAACTAGCGCCACTCACCCATGTGACGAGCGGACGAACTACGAAGTTACTACTGGCGCCATTGCTAACTCTAGTGGACAATAGAGGAAACGGATTTTGTATGACAACTAGCGCCAATTGGGCCTCTATTGAAGAGTAGTAGAAGCTTCGAGTGTTGTCACTTAAAATATCTATTTTCCATTTGGTAGAAAATCAAAAATCTACCATGGCTGACGAAAATATCACAATAAGGAAAAAACTGATGTTATCCAAATCTTCTTCAGAATCATCATTGTTCGATGCTACGGCTACGAGCATGCCTGAAATTTCAATACACGACGACGATATTGTTGCAAAACTTAAGGAAGAAATTAGCAGCTTAAAAAATAATTTACAAAGCGCTCACCAAGAAATTGAAAACCTAGTATGCGCCAATATGCAACTAAAATTGGAATTGGATAAATCAAAAAATATGGTAGAACTATACAAAAAAGTTAAATTAGGAGAAATTAGCTGTTCTACTCCTACAGAGAAACGGAAGACAAAAAAGAAACTTAAATTAAGCAGCCCAATGTCCACCCCGGAGAGAAATACTCCGACTGCCACCTCTTCCCCCAGAGCCTTACTAAAGGAAAATTCAGATAAAGAGACACAAACATACGAGTACAACATTCAAACACCAGCACAATCAACACCAAATACTGAGAGGCCTCACTTGTGTACTACTTCGCATAATCAAGTGTCGCAACAGAACCCGCTGAAACCAAAGAATAAGCTGTGTATTATAGGTAGCTACCAAACAAAAAGAACCCTATCCATACTTGAAGATACTTTTTCAAAGCATTTTACTTTCTGTCACTATGTTTCACCCAATGGTACCACAAAAGAACTTGTAAATAATATAGGAAAAAAATTGACCGGTTTTACCGTAAATGATTACTGTCTTCTATTTTTAAGTGAAAACGACATAAAAAGGCAGGATAATTATATGGACACGATTAACACGCTAAAGATATCCCTCCAAAATATTACCCATACTAACATTATTATCTGCACTCCCACATATATTAAAGGTGCGCTAATTTATAATTATAAGACTGAAATGTTAAACAACCTCCTGTACATGGACATACAAAATAGTGAATACGCATATTTTTTTGATAGCAACCGTACGCTATCACATGAGATGTTTAATTATAGAACAGGCAAAATTAACTATGACGGAATAAGACATATATACAGTGAAATTATGAAGAATATTATGATTGACTACGAATTAACAGACACACAGACTGATAATATTGACACAGCGGCTCAAGAGAGCGATGATTTTTTTCGTGAATAATCATGAATCAACCTTAACACTTTTACATCAAAATATAGCCGGGGTATTAACCAAGCGTGACGCAATTTCGTTTGCCATGTTAGAGTTACTGAATAATGATATAAGCGTAGATGTACTGTGCCTTACGGAAACGTTCTTGCTAGAAGGAACTGAAAAAAACTTTCGGCTTAAAGGCTTCACGACAGCAGTATATTATTCGAGGAAAACATCCAAAAGAGGGGGTGTCACTATTCTCATTAAAAACGACATTGAATTTAAAATTGTACAGGAAACCCAAAAATTAAGTGAAACATGTGTATTCGAATGTTGTGGTTTGGAACTAATTAAATATGGTATAATATTAATTTGCCTGTATAGAACACCGTCCTCGAATGTAGCAATTTTTCTTAGTAAACTGGACACTCTTTTCGGAACGCTTTGTCGTAATACAAGAAAGAAAATTATTGTGTGTGGAGATACAAATATAGATATCTTAAAGCAATTTATGAGTCTCTTTCAGAAAGCGACAAGCTACTATGCCCCTCGATCTCATAATGCCAACAAGTTATATAAACCCAAGACCAATCTCACAGTCACATCGAACAACAGTTTTATTATGTGCATTAAATTGTACAATAAAATTCCAAATACAATTACGTCACTCCCATTTTTTAAATTTAAGAGTATCTTGACAAAAATATTGATTGATAAATGCTTTTATAGTGTACTTGAGTTCCTAGATTATAAGGTATAAGTCCTGCATTGTAGTAACAGGTACTATTATAAATAATTAATTGTTACCAAATAAGACTCGATTTAATACAATATTTACTAACAGCATGCCTGATTGAAACTTATAATAATTCTTAATAATTTCTTTTATTTCTTAATTAATATAATAATATATAATGCTTTTATATTAAATAATTATGTAAAATTTGCACGCCGACATTAATGGCAAAATAAGAGATTCATATACCTTATCTTTAAGATCTCTCTGTAACTACCTTATTTAAGCAAATCAATGATTTTGATTTGATTTGGATCCAAGTGAATTGGATCTCTTTTAAGATTACTTATTTTATACTATTACCAATAAATATTGTTTCTCACTAATGTAATGATCCATGAGGATTGGATTTTTTCAGTAGATTCATAATAAACGCCCGCCATACATGTGGACTGGTACCTCGTGTCTCGTGTTTATGACAATGTCATGTGTTCGTATTTCACTGGGATCTTTTTGCTGACCGAAAATATCGACCTTTACGGTCTCTTTGGTATAGTTAACTCAATTTTGGTAGTTTTGTGGATTGGATCCTTATCGTGTAACTACGTCAAAAAGTTAACATTATGGTAATGTATCCAATTATTGGATACATTACCATAATGTTAACTTTTTGGTATTTCCGTGCCGTGCCGGTATTGAGTCTATTTTTATTCTGCAGAAAAGAGCTATCAGAGCAATATACAGCCTCCGCAGGCGCGATTCTCTAAGGGAACTGTTTAAAGACATTAACATCATGACGGTACCTTGTCAATATATTTATGAAAACATCATGTACGTAAGGAAAAATTTAAATCTTTTCAGTAAAAGAGGTGAAAGACACAATTATAGGACTAGAAATAGGGACCAATTAGTTCAACCAGGTTTCAGACTGGCTAAAGTAGACTCATCCTTCATGGGGTACTGTTTAAAATGTTACAATAAAATACCTCCCCACATACTCCAACTGAATGAAACGAAATTTATTTTATTTTTATTTTTTTTCTTTTTAAAACTTGCCCCACACTAGGAATTTCTCCTGTATCGTGGGTGCGTTTACAAAAATTGAAACTCAAAAAATCTTGTATAAAACGCACACTATACAGCCAAGCATATTATAAGTTGGGGGATTATATCGCTGACAAAAATGCTTGGCTCAGGGCTGGTCCTGCTCCACAAGGGCGCGTAAACTAATTAATTAGCATTCGAAAATAATGTTGGAGCTGATGAAGATTGTACAACCTATCTTTGCATTGTATAAATTCAATCTCTTAGTATTGTATAATTGCATAGCACATGTGTGAGCACTCTGTACCCACTATAAAGCTTACTGGGTTCGTCTTTCATTGACTTGAATGTGCCCTGGCGGCTGAGAGTATGTCATGCTCACTCAAATGTGTCGCTGGTGGTGGCGTGTGTATTGGACCATTGAGTTCCCTTCAAAATGGTTGAGCTGAATGGTGCTGATCCATACGTCATGTTCGTGAACGGGCGCCGTCAGTAGGCACTGGTCATTTCTTAGCTGCCACGGCTTATTTTAATTTTATAATTGTTTTTATCTTTTTATTACGGACGCTTTTAACGTGCACGTCTTTCTACATCGTTCTCACATGTATAGTTACAAATTGAATGATGTAACCACTTTATTGTAACAATATTTTGATTTAAAAGAGTGTACATGGAGTTTCTTGCCCGTTCTTCTCCATAGGTACCTACTACGCTTTGGAATAGCCAACTAGCTTCATCTTTCTGACTGACCGACCCCTTGACAATTCAAAAGTGCCTGTAATTGGTTTATTTGAAATAAATGCTTTGAGTTTGATTTTGAGTCCGTCATCTTGAATTTGGGGTTCCACCAACTGGCTGATGTTTTAAATCATTTGGCAGGTAAACGCTTTTGGAGGAAAATGTCTTGAGGAAGGTTTTGAGTATGAATTTGGGATGGCTATAAGAGATGACCAAAGATTCGATAGATAGACTGCGTGAAAGAAGACACGGCTAGAAAGGGGCTGACTACCGAGATGACGACTGATAGAGAAGGATGGAAGAGAATTATATATCGCGCCGACCGCGAGTCGAAAACTAAACAACCAAACCAATAAACTGGGGTGTTGGCAAGAGAGTGATGGTGATGCTGTTTTTATTTTAAATCAAGGCACCCGAAAAACTTCGTATTATTATATCAATTCATTTTAAATCATATGCCACATGAACAACTAAAAAAATATATATATTTTCAAAATCGTGGTATTGCCTGCCAGCGATGCGAGTGACGTCACGTCGGTCGGCCGAGTGTTTCGGCTCAGCGGACGCTCACTCGGACAGAACTATCTGTTTTATTTGTATAAAAGGCCTTCCATTTATTTTTGTCAAATAATAGAAGTTTTTTATTTCATGAACTAATTAATGATCATAAGCTAATTATACCTTAATTGCTTGTTTATGTTAATTTTCTACGCCATATATTGGCAAAACATAGTGCACATATTTTAAACAATCTACTATCTACGTATGTCTAACAAAGTAAATGATTGATTGATTGTCCTTTTAAACGAGCTAAAAAACCATATGTTTTTGAAGAAATGTTTAATGTGATTACCGAAATTGCTAATTAGCTATATATATACAGGCAGTAAAAGTAAGCCCGCTCTTAAATCTTTTGGAAGTAACAATAAGCTAGTTTGCACAAAATAATGTGACTGAAAAATGCTTAAATGTTCAACCGGCCCACTTGTGTTAAGCGCTAAACAAATATTTCTCTCTATCACCTTCAAACGGTTGACAGAAACAGAACGACGTTTTAAATTTGTTTACAGCTAAACGTATTTAGTGATTTGTGGTGCAAGCGGGCCGGTTTATACCAACATTATATCGTTTCCAGCTTCGATCAATGAAACTGCCGGACAGTTCCTGTAAGCAATGTTGTTGCTCCTTTTGGTACAGCTTGTCTGTAACTATGTTCTTTTTGTTGCAGATGTCGGGACGGGCGGCGTGACCACGGACGGGCTGCTGAGCGCCCTGGCCCGCCTGCGCCGCGCCCCGCCCCCGCTCCCGCACCCCACACCTCACTCGCCCCGCTCCGTAAGTACTGCAGCCAGCACCATCAGCATGTGGGCCAAGTTATAATAATTATGTCGTGATGACGAAGAGATTACACCACTGTGATTATCATCCATACATAATTATATGTAGTTCTCCTAAACTACACAATGAATTTTGATGCCGCTTTTACCATAATTTAAAGAATTTATTCCGGGTTTTTTAAAATGTATAATACGTTAATCTTAAAAAGTTACATTTATTATAAAGAAATCTCGCTGTTTTGTCAAGTCGCAAACCCGTGCGAAGCTTGGGCGGGTCACTAGTATAGTACAGGGTGCCAGGGATACCCAATTCATTGATCATCTCATGTTCTCCAGATTCTTAACCTTAATAGCCACATGGCAATCGCGGAAGAACTGTCGAAGCAATGTTGGGAAGTAAAATCTTGTTTGCAACTATGTATAACATAATGTACCTAATGCAAATTAAACCCTTTCGATATTATTATGGTTTTGTTCACTTAACTCAAAATTTGAATTAGGTATGCACAAGTATCGGCAGCCAACAGACAAAGTTTATTATTATTTCAGTCACGAAACTTAAGCTTTTACAGACTGCCGTCTCGTATTCCTCATTCTGCAAGTTCGGAACATTCCGTTTGCAGTACTGACCGGCATCAGTACCTACCCAGGGAATCACAACAAACTTCAGCTTAACCTGATATTACCAACTTCCTCAACTTGAGTCCGAAACGAATTTTCTTTTTAACGAGTCGTATCGCCGATCCCCCGAGTGTTACCTATTTCGGATCCAGAAAGTTTGTCAAGTAGACATGAGAGAAAGTTTTCGTTACATTACGTATACCTATCTAGGTGCGAAAGAAAGGAAATTAGTTTTTGAAGATATTGTCGTTGAGAAGTTTTGGAAGTTAACTCAATGAGATTCTGGAAGGCTCATTGGTTTCATCTGTGCAGATCGTCTCGCTGTTACCTTAGAACCTTTGCCAGAAAAACGATCACTAGCTCGCCTTGAATTTTACTTTAAATTGGGTAGGATATTTTTATGATTTAGATGAAGTTGTCACAACTTTTTAACAACCCATAAAAATAAAACCTTCCTATACTAAGTCCGTTACAGAACAGGGAACTTTTATTCAAAATCAAAAGTCATTTATTCAAACTAGGCTTAGAATCATCCTCGCGCACATTTGGGAGTGGCGCGAGGAGGCGAAACACCGGGGCGTAGCTCCGCTGCCGCGAAAAATCACAGTACAGCGGACAGAGCTCCGGCGGGATCTCAGGGCGGCATGGAGAGTGCGATTGTCGTAACCCAGCGCTGGGCACGCCACAATTGCGGCGATAAGTCCCCTCTTTGAGGAGTGGCTAGAGAGGCGCCACGGCGTCCTCACCTTCCGCCTGACGCAGGTCCTCACCAGACACGGTTGTTTCGGGAGGTTCCTGTTCCGGATAAGGCGGGAGGAAACGCCCGTGTGTCACCATTGTGTGGATCGCCCGGAGGACACGGTGGAGCATACGGTGGAGGTCTGCCCGGCTTGGGCGGAGCACCGCCGTGTCCTCGTGGAGGCGATTGGCGGTGGCGACCTCTCGCGTCCGGCCCTGGTCCAGGCTTGGTACGGAGCGAGAGGGCTTGGGAAGCCGTCACCTCCTTCTGCGAAGCAGTAATGTTCGCGAAGGAGGAGGTGGAACGCGTGAGGGAGAGGCAAAATTCGCGGCCTCACGCCCCTAGCCGCCGCAGGAGACGCCCTGGGCGTCGGGAATCGCAGGCAGATTCCCGGCCACCGTAGGCGTGGACTTGCGAACAGCGAGCAATGGGCAACTCGCCGTTCGATAAGGACCAGGCCCGGGTCGACGGCGCGTTGTGTTCCACGCGCGCCTCAATGAGATGTCAGCACCAATGACGGGGTCCGCTAGGGCCGATGCTTGCTAGGGTTGCGGGAAAGTCCGAGAGGGATACCGTGGCCCCTGGCACAGGCAACTGAAGGAACATGGGTGGGTTTTAGTCAGTAAGAGTCTGACACGCCCTCCCGCTCTGCCCAGAGCGGGAGAAGTTATTTGATGATTTCCCACCCTCAAAAAAAAAAAAAAAAGGCTTAGAATCAGCACTTTTTGAACGTTCAAATTACATAAGACAGTCCCCCCAAAACGCCCGCCCTTCACTTGTAATTTAAGTACATAAAAGAGAGACTTCTATAACTCTGTTATGCTATGTACTGCTGCAATTAATAATGTATCCTAAATAAAGCTCATTGTCTGCAAAACGATGAAACTATATTCTACTTTTCATAGCGACAAACAAAAACGCTTATTGACAGCGAACCCTCACCAACAACAGCACAACGTACAGATTGGCCTTATTATTTGGAATGCAAATTACGTCAACAATGCACCAATGAAACCCATTGTTTCGGAAGCTGATGTATTAATGAAAAGCTTATTAATTAGTCTAATAAAAACCCCAATTGAATTCAAATCGATTCTGAATGCGATTGAATGCTCTCACTGACATCGAATAGCTGCACAGATCTTATTATCATAGTCACAAGTGATTGAACACCAGAGTATTGTTCGTCAATGATTCCTCATACGGGAGGCGGTGCATTACGGATATCATTTAGAAGCGGGCCGAATTGATGCGATCGGTGGGGTGCGGACCGAGGACATAATATTATTATATTCAGAGGCAATATTGGTATAATTGCACCAAGATTTCAGAATACTACAATTGTCTCATAATATTGTTAGAATATTCTAGAAACAGGATTAACCACGCAAACTAAATATAAGTTCATGAATATCAACATTTTCCTACAATGGATTTAATGAGTTTGGTTTCTTATATCCCTTGATCAAATTGGTTTCAGGTTAACTTAAAGATAGTTTTAAAGATATGTTTTTTTTTTATTATTTGAAAGTTTTGTTTAGTATTGACAGACTTCAAATAACATATTTTCGGCTCAAGCAGGCTTACAAAAAGGGAAGCTGGGGAGTTTGTTGCGCCACTTCTTCTTCCCAACTAAAGCGCTTGGAAGTGGTGAAAGGCGGGCGTGCCGGGGGACTGATGTAATTTTAAAACATTCAAAAAGTGCTGATTCTCAGACTAATTTGAATAAATTACTTTAGATTTTTTTAGTTTGGAAGGATCACAGGATCCATGTAAATAGACACAAAGACCTCCCACAATCAACTAACTATACTTGCGACGCTGCTGTGGTGACTTGCACGTCACCTACAGTCGTCGACCGTAAGGGTTCCTTCAACCCTTACGGTCGACGGTGGTTATAATTTTGTATTGTATTGTTAATGCATGTGTGTATTGTAGGAGTCTTTGTAACTCGAATAAATTAGTAATAATAATAATATTTATATAATCACGTACGCCAATTATTTGCTGATTAAGAAATTGATTGAATTACACAGAATTACTCGATAAATTGTTAAAAGTCACCAATTTGTCCTGTCACCGCTAACTAGAACATTGTGGTTTACCTCCATATGTGACGCCGCCACGCCGCCGACGCGCGACGCCTATGGAGGACGCGGTCACGCGTTATATGATTACATTCGCTTAAAATGTGTTAATTATTAATTAATAACATAACACGTTCATAAATATTATCTCTCATTATAAATGTTTGGCTCATTTTCCTCAGTAGCTGCTTCGTGGTGTAGAGGTTGCGAACGTGACTGTGTAGCACGGAGTTTTGGGGATTCTCGGGAGGTTACTACCTACTACTTATCTTTGAGGAATACCGTTATGTATGGATGCATTTTAAAGGTTCGTACCTATTCGCAATAACCATCAACGTAATAGTATTCTTATATACATACACACATAACATCACGACGGTATTCCTACCTATAGTACGCGCACATTTTGCTAGTTATGCTTATGTACCATGTAATAGGGGCGTGCCTATTACCTTCAACTGGGCAGTAATCCAAAACCCAATAACATTTTGCCCGATCCGGGATTAGAACCCAGGACCTCGTGCTCAGAAGTAGCGCTAGCGACCACTAGACCAACGAGGCAGTGTTCTTACAGTTGTGCTCTAATATGAACTGTGAGACTGTTTGAAATAAAGATAGTATTGTTATAAAACGAATATGTATACCTATAAATGACGCAACTAATGGAGTTGTTTTCCCAGACGCAATAATTACCTGATTTCCAGTTTTTATTTATGATTATTTTTTAAAAGCTCACAATAACCATGTTACGGAAGATGTAAATGTTGAATAAAAACTGTAATCCAGTAAATTATGATCAGATCAATAATTCCATTTTTTATTACATGCCGGTGCTAGGCTCCATGTTTAACGACGCCCCGTCGCCCGAGGCACGTGATTACCATTATCCGGCGCTCCATCGAACGCACAATACCGGCCGTCACAATGCCTGTCTAGTTAATACTGGATCCAACCGGATTTAACCGGATATTATCGGATTTTACAGCAAAAATCCGCTCTCAATTACAATAACTTACAAGCTTTTTAAGAACCTTTATTCTGTACAGTCAGTGACAAAAATGTTTGTGAGGTTACACCTAAAGAAAGAATACTGTAGGCCTGAAGGGACAAAAATACCTCACTTTGGGTAAATAAACCACTTACTTCTATTTTAGGGATTACTTTCTACTTTTTCAGTTTTCTAGCATACCAATATCTGTGTTTAAAATGTACTTAAAAAGCATTAATTACTCGCTTTAAAAACATACCTACTGAATAAAAATCTTAAATATGTTAATTGACAGACAACTTACAGCCTATATCGCTGGCTCTTGAAGCATGTTATGTTGCTCGACAGTTCCATCAATACTGAAAGTAAGCACTAAGGCAGGATTTTTCGAAATTCACCCCTTGAATGAAAGTTTGTATGAAATTTCATCATTGTTACCGATCGGAAACCCACCGGGCGCCAGACTTGTAGGTACTGTTGTTCCTAAGTATACTGATGAATATGTCGATTACTAACGATGTAAACTACGCCTTAGAAACATCGAAAAAACTGTGTGCGTTGGTGAAATAATATTTATAGATGAATCATTGAGAGTTCCATAATTTATATGTTTTTTTTTGTCGTTGACTGTACAAAAAAAAACCATCTTAACGAAAATCTCTGGAGCACTCCACGTTATATTCTACTTAATTAGCAGAAGCCTTACTGGGCTAATTAGCGAAATACTAAACTTTTTAACTAAGAAAATATCTAAGACTGAGATAGATCTACAGGGTTAAATAAAATTAGCTAGCGAACCTCCGCAGACGGGATGGGTATACAGGGTGTTTGGAAGGGAGCTGTACATACGCCTAGGGTAGAAACTAGGGATAGTCTGCTACCTACCCCCGCCCATTATATTGACCTTGGCCTCAAGGTTTTTTTTACCTTACTACCTTACCTTAAAATTATTTCTTTACCTTACTACGGTACTTCAGGCCCCATAACTTTTCTTCTCCACAATTTTCTGGTGTAAAATAATTTTTTGCAGGACCCTAAGACTCTAACGATTAAAACAAGACCATTAGCCGACCGGTCCCATGGATAGATTTTGAGCTACAGGTAGTTTTAGTCAAAAAATCACAAAAAAGTCAAATAAAAAATAAAAATAAATTAAAAAAAAACCTTGAGGCCAAGGTCAATATAATGGGCGGGGGTAGGTAGCAGACTATCCCTAGTTTCTACCCTAGGCGTATGTACAGCTCCCTTCCAAACACCCTGTATAATTATAATGTGTGATGTGGTCATCGACCGCAGTTAGAGTAGTCCCTTGAAGTATTACTTGTGTAAACTTCACAGACGTAAGGGTATGGTAACTGACCGGTTGGTGCAGTTGGTAGCGACCCTGCCTTCTGAGCCGCTGTACCGGGGTTCGATCCCCGGACAAGTCAAACATTTGTGTGCATGCACATGTCTCTTTGACCTGTGTCTGGGTGTGTATATGTATATAAGTATGTATATCAGTCATCAGGTTACCGTAGTACAGGTTCTACCTAGTTCGGGACCTGAAGACCTTGTGTGGATTTAAAAAAAAAATATAAAGAAATGTAAACATGATTAAACAAGAGAAAACTGATTTTCTCAACGTAAAAAAAACATTAAATCTTTATTTATTTTATTTTATCCTGCTTAGATATATACCCATCACGTCATCAGAGTTTCGCTAGCTAATTTAATTTGACCCTCTATAAACTTTACTTAGCATGTACTTAGGCTAAGCGTTGTTCCTGTCACTGTCGAGCAACTGTCAGAATACAAGTATAAGATAGATATAATTATGTCTAACTCAAAGCACGAAATATTATTATTATTTTGTCTTTGACATATCTCGGGACCCTGGGGTCCCGGCCCTTTGGAAGGCGTACGAGGGGCCGAAGCCAACTCACAGAGGCCCGTCAGACACTTTCAATTAAATAAGGCACTAACTGACGATTATCCCTGTACGCACTATGCAAGAGCACCCAAGGACAACCCCCGGTTAGTGTACTTCTAGGACTATTGTAGGATATGGAAAATAAAGGTAATGGACTATGGAATTGGATGGCTAAAGTGGACTGGTTACCTACAACTTTGAGACGACTATGGTCCCTGCCTGACCAATGTTTTATACGTACACGGATAAAATGGCAGGGGGTGACTTCCACACTCAATAATGGGCCCCCGGTAATAGTCGCTAGCACATAGTGACGTAGCAACAAGGGGGCAACACTTTCTGATGTGCTTTAGAAGTGAAGAGGTATTCTACAGCTATCGGGGCAGTCCCGGAAGTACGGTCAAGATCCCTACCAGCATCTTTCTGGAATATTTCCTTCCTCCGAGCACGTTTGCTCTTGCGAATCTCCACTCAAGCCGGCCAATAAAGGCAAGAATGAGGTGTGAGCTCAGTTCCCCGTCAGTGTTCACTGCAGCCGGCCAATAAAGGCGAGCCAGAGATGAGGAACATTACTTCACCCGGGAGATAGTCCGTGGTCCGTGGGGTCGCTACTGCCCAACTGTTCGTCACATGCTGCCCTGCGGGCTTCTCTATCTTTCTTGGTCTGGCTCCTCCCCCTAGACTTGTTTCGCAAATTAACTGTACATGTACATACCTACCTAGAGTTCGGAGCGCGCAAGCCCCACCACGACGTCAACGCAGAGATACGGTAGTGGGGTTATTATTATTAACATTGATAGATGTCGGCCTAAGTTTCCAGACTGATTTGAAGGCTGAAATTATCTGAACTCGTAAAGGATATGCTATGTTGACTAAACTGAACGTATCGTGGACTGAATGCTAATGGAGGTTCAATATATATTTTTTGGTGAAGTCGGGAAGGCGTCGGATTTAGGTCTCATGTTAGCTATTACTGTATCGAGGACGGAATTGTTTCAGCGCTTACTTTATCTGTAAGTGTTGATGTAACTGAGATTTGGGATGGAGCGCAGATAAGCGTAACTACAGTTATCTGCAGACCACTTAAAGAATGCTGTATTAAATAAAAAAAAAATATTTCGAATATCAAAGATCATAGGTCCATTTTAAATTACAATATCACACAAACGAAAATAAAAATGTAGATTGAAATGAAAATGAAAATGAAGATAAAAATAAAATTAAAATGAAAATTAGAATCACAATTAAGATGAGAATTAAAATAAAATGTAAATTAAAAAGTATAGTACTCGTATTGGTAAGCTCTTGAAAAAAACCAAGCTTAGATTGTGCAGCTGTTGTCTCTTAATTATTTCTGTTAGTTTTACTTAACTCCTACTGTGACGCAGCTATTTTTAAACACAACCCTTTCTTTTTACATAACATAACATCACGCCTGGAATACCCGAAGGGTGTAAGTAGAGGTGTACCTGTAGTAGGTATACCCACGTCACGCCAGTTATAAAATAATGCAGGATTTGTTTTTTAAATTTTGCCGGTAATATCGGACCAATTCAAATGAAGGGTTTCCCATGTAGTGGTGGGCGAGCCGGTAGCGACCAGCGACCGGGCACACAGCCAGACTCCGGACAGCTACTGAGTAATTCCTGATGGAAAGACTTGGCCGACCTAGGAACTGAAACCAGAACCTCATGTTCAGCAGTAGCGGTGCGGCCACTAGACCAACGAGGTAGCGCTTTTTAATGAAATCGAAGTAATAAATGGTCACACCAGTGCACTTATAACTAAGTCCATGATTAAAAATAAACTGTGCCTAACCGTTATAACATACATGCAGCCAGACAGTTGCAGAATGTTAATAAGCAGTTTGGCATGTGTCTGGCAGCGGCGCGGCGGCGGCGGCGCGGCGGCGCGCCAATGCGCTGGCGAGCGGTGCCAAGCGGCGCGGCACCGGCGCGCGGCGTGGCGTGGCGTGCCAAGTCCCCGGCACTCCTTGCTGATAGAGTCGGCAGTGTAATCCTCGCCTTAAATACTCCTTGCGCCTTAGCCTAGCTTTATAGCTTGAGAAGCAAGTGCTTCGTTGCGTCTGCTCTAATAAAAGATACAAAGTACTTAACATCGCGTCTGCATTCGCCGTAGAGTAAGTACGTTATGTTATAATAATATGTTATGTTATACGGTGTTTTATGTACGTTAGAAATTGGAAAAGTCTATTTCGAAAGTATATTTTAGGACCGACGCAGCCGCGAGCCGGGGCGGCCGGTATTAGATCCTATAAATATTTATAGGATGAATGTATTTCCAAACGATGTATATTTCGTTGCTAGCTTCAGCGCGCGACTCCGTACGCGTGTAAGTTTTTGGTTTCAACATAGAATATATCCCACGGCACTCGGCAATACTCCAGCTTTACATTAGTGAAAGAATTTGCGGAAACGGAGTTTTGACGATTACCTCTTACAAAGTTTACCTCTTTATAATATTATTAGTATAGATTGAAGTTTTCAACTCACTCGCTCGAAAAGTGGCTCGGGTGTCTATTGCCACCAACCGGTCACAGCTCCAGACTCTACAAAGGGCTACTACTGAGATATTCTAGATGAATAAACTAGATAACACTTTGCTCCACACGGAAATTGATCCCAGGAGCGTATACTCAGCAGTAGCACTTGTGACCACTAGACCAACGAGGCAGTGTTTATTAACAAGTCCTTATAAACAAGTGCTTATAAACAAGTCCTTATAAACAAGTCCTTATAAAGACTGTGTGTATTGTCTGTGGTGTTACTGGGCTAGTCTTATTAGGATTTGCTTAGTAGCAGCCCGGAGCTTGGACTCGTGCGCGGTTCATGGCTATGAGCTTGCACCCTTATTACACGGGACTTAAACATCATTGGCGAATCCTGGGGATAATGAGGTACACCTCTGCACAGACCCTCAGGGGACCCAGGCGTGAAGCTTTGTTATGCTATAATGAGGTACACCTCTGCACAGCCCCTCTGGGGACCCAGGCGTGAAGCTTTGTTATGCTATAATGAGGTACACCTCTGCACAGCCCCTCAGGGGACCCAGGCGTGAAGCTTTGTTATGCTATAATGAGGTACACCTCTGCACAGCCCCTCAGGGGACCCAGGCGTGAAGCTTTGTTATGCTATAATGAGGTACACCTCTGCACAGCCCCTCTGGGGACCCAGGCGTGAAGCTTTGTTATGCTATAATGAGGTACACCTCTGCACAACCCCTCTGGGGACCCAGGCGTGAAGCTTTGTTATGCTATAATGAGGTACACCTCTGCACAGCCCCTCTGGGGACCCAGGCGTGAAGCTTTGTTATGCTATAATGAGGTACACCTCTGCACAGCCCCTCTGGGGACCCAGGCGTGAAGCTTTGTTATGCTATAATGAGGTACACCTCTGCACAGCCCCTCTGGGGACCCAGGCGTGAAGCTTTGTTATGCTATAATGAGGTACACCTCTGCACAGCCCCTCTGGGGACCCAGGCGTGAAGCTTTGTTATGCTATAATGAGGTACACCTCTGCACAGCCCCTCTGGGGACCCAGGCGTGAAGCTTTGTTATGCTATAATGAGGTACACCTCTGCACAGCCCCTCTGGGGACCCAGGCGTGAAGCTTTGTTATGCTATAATGAGGTACACCTCTGCACAGCCCCTCTGGGGACCCAGGCGTGAAGCTTTGTTATGCTATAATGAGGTACACCTCTGCACAGCCCCTCTGGGGACCCAGGCGTGAAGCTTTGTTATGCTATAATGAGGTACACCTCTGCACAGCCCCTCTGGGGACCCAGGCGTGAAGCTTTGTTATGCTATGAGGATTGCCGGCCGCTGGCCGCGCAGAAGGGCTACATTATAGTCCATAAGCAGCTTGAACCAAAGTTACAATGAAAAACATTTAGCACTTCCTATTTCAGTGTATTATTGAAGTTTCCATGCAATGTATGTATAGTTGTCCTCATTCATGTTCATGAGCCTGTCGCCGCAAATGTTTGGCTTCTATGCGAACATTTTACGACTGCACTTGCTATCAGATGGTGAGTCGGTTGTTGGTCACCGCCATGTGTTTTTCACTCAGTTAACTGGAGCAGTTTTTTTGCGATAAAAGGTAAAAAGTATGCAAAGTGTAGATTTTTTTTTAAACATTGCTCCACTAGGAATTTCTCCTGTATTGTGGGTGCGTTTACAAACATTTAAACACACATACACAAACAGCCAGACCCGGAACAACTACTTGTACGTCATACAAATATTTGTTCCGTGCGGGAATCGAAACCGAGACACGCAGTGCAGCAGTCAATCGCTTAATCACTGCGTCAACCGTGCTGTTTTGGTTTAGATTGCATTTTATAACGAACTAGCTGTCGCCCGCAACTTTGTCTGCGATTCAGGATGAAAATAAACCTATGTCCTTCTCCAGGTCATGGTGTACCCATGTGCCAAATTTCATTTAAATCCGTTCAGCCGTCTTAGCGTGAGAGCGTAACAAACAAACTTACTTTCGCATTTTAATAATATTAGTTAGGATTTAATATGGGGACCACTTTTTTGCGCAGCTAGGTACCTACCTAATGACTTTTTTTTTTAAAGCGTGTTGTGATCTCTGTATAACAGGAAGGTGGCTATAGGTATCAAGGTGTGGTGGAAGATGTCCCTCGTAAAACTCTATAACTATCTCGGAGAGCACGATAAACCAATCGGCACCCTGCTTGCGTGACGCACTTTCTTCAATCACAGTCTGAATCATTTTGATGGATATTGTTTAATCCATTGCTTCAAATATATTCGAAAAATGTGTCTGCACAACAACGTTAATAACACAATGAATAAATCTCAATAAAAAACACAAATGATTTTCTTTATTTAGCAACTTTAAACTAATATTGAACTGTCAAAATGAAAGCTATTCCTACTGTTAGTGTGTTACACAGTTACCCCGCAGGTCATTTTCCAGGCCGCGAGAAATCACGGCAAAGCGGATAGAGCTCCGGTGGGTTCTCAGGGCAGCGTGAGTGCGAATGTCGCAACCCAGCGCTGGGCACGCCACAATTGCGGCGATAAGTCCCCTCTTTGAGGAGTGGCTAGAGAGGTGCCACGGCGTCCTCACCTTCCGCCTGATGCAGGTCCTCACTGGACATGGTTGTTTCGTGAGGTTCCTGTTCCGGATAAGGCGGGAGGAAACGCCAGGGTGTGACCATTGTGTGGATCGCCCGGAGGACACGGTGGAGCATACGGTGGAGGTCGGCCCGGCTTGGGCGGAGCAACGCCATGTCCTCGTGCAGGCGATTGGCGGTGGCGATCTCTCGCGTCCGGCCTTGGTCCAGGCAATGGTACGGAGCGAGAGGGCATGGGAAGCCGTCATCTCCAGTGACGTTGCAAAAATCAATAATTAAAGCAACTAGTAGCGACACCTTTTGTGGATCTGCTTAAGCTCGTAGGATGATAGTTTTTATGATACTTATTGTGTCATGCGAACTAAATACATGTTACACAATAAACATAAGGACATAATTTCCCACATTCTACTGATATACAATGTCTAATGAATTCAAAATGACTAATAGAAGAGAAGAGGATTCTATTTAGGCTTGGGAAGCCGTCACCTCCTTCTGCGAAGCAGTAATGTTCGCGAAGGAGGAGGTGGAACGCGTGAGGGAGAGGCAAAATTCGCGGCCTCACGCCCCTAGCCGCCGCAGGAGACGCCCTGGGCGTCGGGAATCGCAGGCAGATTCCCGGCCACCGTAGGCGTGGACTTGCGAACAGCGAGCAATGGGCAACTCGCCGTTCGATAAGGACCAGGCCCGGGTCGACGGCGCCTTGTGTTCCACGCGCGCCTCAAAGAGATGTCAGCACCAATGACGGGGTCCGCTAGGGCCGATGCTTGCTAGGGTTGCGGGAAAGTCCGAGAGGGATACCGTGGCCCCTGGCACAGGCAACTGAAGGAACATGGGTGGGTTTTAGTCAGTAAGAGTCTGACACGCCCTCCCGCTCTGCCCAGAGCGGGAGAAGTTATTTGATGATTTCCCACCCTCAAAAAAAAAAAAAAAAGGCTTAGAATCAGCACTTTTTGAACGTTCAAATTACATAAGACAGTCCCCCCAAAACGCCCGCCCTTCACTTGTAATTTAAGTACATAAAAGAGAGACTTCTATAACTCTGTTATGCTATGTACTGCTGCAATTAATAATGTATCCTAAATAAAGCTCATTGTCTGCAAAACGATGAAACTATATTCTACTTTTCATAGCGACAAACAAAAACGCTTATTGACAGCGAAGCCTCACCAACAACAGCACAACGTATAGATTGGCCTTACTATTTGGAATGCAAATTACGTCAACAATGCACCAATGAAACCCATTGTTTCGGAAGCTGATGTATTAATGAAAAGCTTATTAATTAGTCTAATAAAAACCCCAATTGAATTCAAATCGATTCTGAATGCGATTGAATGCTCTCACTGACATCGAATAGCTGCACAGATCTTATTATCATAGTCACAAGTGATTGAACACCAGAGTATTGTTCGTCAATGATTCCTCATACGGGAGGCGGTGCATTACGGATATCATTTAGAAGCGGGCCGAATTGATGCGATCGGTGGGGTGCGGACCGAGGACATAATATTATTATATTCAGAGGCAATATTGGTATAATTGCACCAAGATTTCAGAATACTACAATTGTCTCATAATATTGTTAGAATATTCTAGAAACAGGATTAACCACGCAAACTAAATATAAGTTCATGAATATCAACATTTTCCTACAATGGATTTAATGAGTTTGGTTTCTTATATCCCTTGATCAAATTGGTTTCAGGTTAACTTAAAGATAGTTTTAAAGATATGTTTTTTTTTTATTATTTGAAAGTTTTGTTTAGTATTGACAGACTTCAAATAACATATTTTCGGCTCAAGCAGGCTTACAAAAAGGGAAGCTGGGGAGTTTGTTGCGCCACTTCTTCTTCCCAACTAAAGCGCTTGGAAGTGGTGAAAGGCGGGCGTGCCGGGGGACTGACGTAATTTTAAAACATTCAAAAAGTGCTGATTCTCAGACTAATTTGAATAAATTACTTTAGATTTTTTTAGTTTGGAAGGATCACAGGATCCATGTAAATAGACACAAAGACCTCCCACAATCAACTAACTATACTTGCGACGCTGCTGTGGTGACTTGCACGTCACCTACAGTCGTCGACCGTAAGGGTTCCTTCAACCCTTACGGTCGACGGTGGTTATAATTTTGTATTGTATTGTATTGTTAATGCATGTGTGTATTGTAGGAGTCTTTGTAACTCGAATAAATTAGTAATAATAATAATATTTATATAATCACGTACGTCAATTATTTGCTGATTAAGAAATTGATTGAATTACACAGAATTACTCGATAAATTGTTAAAAGTCACCAATTTGTCCTGTCACCGCTAACTAGAACATTGTGGTTTACCTCCATATGTGACGCCGCCACGCCGCCGACGCGCGACGCCTATGGAGGACGCGGTCACGCGTTATATGATTACATTCGCTTAAAATGTGTTAATTATTAATTAATAACATAACACGTTCATAAATATTATCTCTCATTATAAATGTTTGGCTCATTTTCCTCAGTAGCTGCTTCGTGGTGTAGAGGTTGCGAACGTGACTGTGTAGCACGGAGTTTTGGGGATTCTCGGGAGGTTACTACCTACTACTTATCTTTGAGGAATACCGTTATGTATGGATGCATTTTAAAGGTTCGTACCTATTCGCAATAACCATCAACGTAATAGTATTCTTATATACATACACACATAACATCACGACGGTATTCCTACCTATAGTACGCGCACATTTTGCTAGTTATGCTTATGTCCCATGTAATAGGGGCGTGCCTATTACCTTCAACTGGGCAGTAATCCAAAACCCAATAACATTTTGCCCGATCCGGGATTAGAACCCAGGACCTCGTGCTCAGAAGTAGCGCTAGCGACCACTAGACCAACGAGGCAGTGTTCTTACAGTTGTGCTCTAATATGAACTGTGAGACTGTTTGAAATAAAGATAGTATTGTTATAAAACGAATATGTATACCTATAAATGACGCAACTAATGGAGTTGTTTTCCCAGACGCAATAATTACCTGATTTCCAGTTTTTATTTATGATTATTTTTTAAAAGCTCACAATAACCATGTTACGGAAGATGTAAATGTTGAATAAAAACTGTAATCCAGTAAATTATGATCAGATCAATAATTCCATTTTTTATTACATGCCGGTGCTAGGCTCCATGTTTAACGACGCCCCGTCGCCCGAGGCACGTGATTACCATTATCCGGCGCTCCATCGAACGCACAATACCGGCCGTCACAATGCCTGTCTAGTTAATACTGGATCCAACCGGATTTAACCAGATATTATCGGATTTTACAGCAAAAATCCGCTCTCAATTACAATAACTTACAAGCTTTTTAAGAACCTTTATTCTGTACAGTCAGTGACAAAAATGTTTGTGAGGTTACACCTAAAGAAAGAATACTGTAGGCCTGAAGGGACAAAAACACCTCACTTTGGGTAAATAAACCACTTACTTCTATTTTAGGGATTACTTTCTACTTTTTCAGTTTTCTAGCATACCAATATCTGTGTTTAAAATGTACTTAAAAAGCATTAATTACTCGCTTTAAAAACATACCTACTTAATAAAAATCTTAAATTTGTTAATTGACAGACAACTTACAGCCTATATCGCTGGGTCATGAAGCATGTTATGTTGCTCGACAGTTCCATCAATACTGAAAGTAAGCACTAAGGCAGGATTTTTTGAAATTCACCCCTTGAATGAAAGTTTGTATGAAATTTCATCATTGTTACCGATCGGAAACCCACCGGGCGCCAGACTTGTAGGTACTGTTGTTCCTAAGTATACTGAAGAATATGTCGATTACTAACGATGTAAACTACGCCTTAGAAACATCGAAAAAACTGTGTGCGTTGGTGAAATAATATTTATAGATGAATCATTGAGAGTTCCATAATTTATATGTGTTTTTTTGTCGTTGACTGTACAAAAAAAAACCATCTTAACGAAAATCTCTGGAGCACTCCACGTTATATTCTACTTAATTAGCAGAAGCCTTACTGGGCTAATTAGCGAAATACTAAACTTTTTAACTAAGAAAATATCTAAGACTGAGATAGATCTACAGGGTTAAATAAAATTAGCTAGCGAACCTCCGCAGACGGGATGGGTATATAATTATGATGTGTGATGTGGTCATCGACCGCAGTTAGAGTAGTCCCTTGAAGTATTACTTGTGTAAACTTCACAGACGTAAGGGTATGGTAACTGACCGGTTGGTGCAGTTGGTAGCGACCCTGCCTTCTGAGCCGCTGTACCGGGGTTCGATCCCCGGACAAGTCAAACATTTGTGTGCATGCACATGTCTGTTTGACCTGTGTCTGGGTGTGTATATGTATATAAGTATGTATATCAGTCAACAGGTTACCGTAGTACAGGTTCTACCTAGTTCGGGACCTGAAGACCTTGTGTGGATTTAAAAAAAAAATATAAAGAAATGTAAACATGATTAAACAAGAGAAAACTGATTTTCTCAACGTAAAAAAAACATTAAATCTTTATTTATTTTATTTTATCCTGCTTAGATATATACCCATCACGTCATCAGAGTTTCGCTAGCTAATTTAATTTGACCCTCTATAAACTTTACTTAGCATGTACTTAGGCTAAGCGTTGTTCCTGTCACTGTAGAGCTACTGTCAGAATACAAGTATAAGATAGATATAATAATATGTCTAACTCAAAGCACAAAATATTATTATTATTTTGTCTTTGACATATCTCGGGACCCTGGGGTCCCGGCCCTTTGGAAGGCATACGAGGGGCCGAAGCCAACTCACAGAGGCCCGTCAGACGCTTTCAATTAAATAAGGCACTAACTGACGATTATCCCTGTACGCACTATGCAAGAGCACCCAAGGACAACCCCCGGTTAGTGTACTCCTAGGACTATTGTAGGATATGGAAAATAAAGGTAATGGACTATGGAATTGGATGGCTAAAGTGGACTGGTTACCTACAACTTTGAGACGACTATGGTCCCTGCCTGACCAATGTTTTGTACATACACGGATAAAATGGCAGGCGGTGACTTCCTGTTAGATAGGTAGATATGCAGTATTCGGAAGGACGGTGACACTCGTCAATCAAACTCACTAGCCTGTTGCACACTGCTTTATTCATAAGTAAAATCCCCAGCGCAGGGAATGGTGGGGCGCAGCCCGCTCACCAGCATAGCGCTCGCACACATATGTAACATCCCTTCCCCTTATGCTAGGCAATACTCTTATCTTATTTATGTCTAAATCTACACTTAATCTATGGTCATTCCGTTGGTTCATCATCATCTTCATCAACATCACTGACGTATTGGGCCGCCGTCGGTGTCGAGAAGATAGGACTAATTTCCTGCCGCCTGTGTGTTACCGTGACGCGCGGCGGTGTCGCCGGAGCTCCCTGTTCGGGATCCGTTTCCGACCCTCCTCCCTCTCCTGGTTGCGTGACGGGCTGAGGGTGATTGCCGATAAGTGACGCCAAATCGGGTACCACATCTGGGTCCCAGTCATGGTCGTCGTTTGATGATGATGATTGTCTTGGCCTTATTTGGTCGATGTGCCTCGTGACTTCGCATCTTAAATGTGGCACGTATACCACATACATTATATTGCCTTTTTTTTTTTCTTATTATTCCTTGTATCCAACTGTATTTTTTATTATTTGTATTTTTTGTTATCCAAACATTCTCGTTTTCTTCGAAGTCTGTTCTGTTTTTTCCACGGTAATATTTAGCCTGTAAGGACTGATTTCGAGCGACGGTCTGAGTTAGGTCTGTGAACGATGGTGACGGCGGCGGCGTGGTCGGATTCAACAGATCAAGCCGCGAGCGCAGCGCACGCCCGAATACTATCTCCGCGGGTGTCTTATCAGTGGTGCTATTTTTTGAGTTCCTGTAATCGAATAAGAATTTTGCAATTTTCCCTTGAACTATTTTTTTGTTACAACCCTCCATTATTATAGCCTTTAGCCCCTTTTTAACAATTTTTACGTAACTCTCGGCTTGCCCATTACTGGCCGGGTGATATACAGGAGATAGGACGTGCTTGGTACCGTTCAGTTTACAGAAGTCCCTAAATTCCAATGAAGTAAAAGATGTACCGTTGTCGCTCACCAACGTGTGTGGAATTCCAAACCGCGACATGAAATCATTTAATTTACTTATAACTGCCTTTGAATTATAACTTGAGGACATATCGTAACATTCCACCCATTTGCTATACGCGTCTACAATAACTAAAAACATGTAATCGTGGAACGGGCCCAAGAAATCTATATGAATTCGGTAAAAAGGATGCGGCGGCAATGGCCAAGGCGCGAGAGGGGCATGCGGGGGCGCGGGGCGCAGCGCACAGCACACGCCACAAGCACCCGCCAACCGCTCTAGCGCCGCGTCTACGCCAGGGAACCACAGCCGCTTGCGAGCCTCTGCCTTCATCTTAACTATTCCGAAATGAGAACTATGTAATTCCCTACATACTCTTTCTTGCAGTGTTGAGGGAATAACGACTTTATGTCCACGCATTACGATGTCCTTTTCGTAAGATAGCTGTGTACGACAAGTATAAAATGGTTTTAAGCCTGCGTCATTAACTTTCCTGGGCCAGCCGTTTAAAATATAGTGCTTAACAGTAGCCAGGTGAATGTCGCGAGCCGTCTCACGACGCATATCGTTTAGTGTTACCGGTAGGTCCCCTTCCACTACAAAGTTGACGTAGGTCGCGCGGTCCTCGCAGTCCGCGAGTTCGTCCGGCGGCGCCTTCGCCCCGTTCTCTCCCCCGCTACCCCCGTACGCCCGAGATAGATAGTCCGCGCTGTTATGTTTGCTGCTGATGTACTCAATGGTATAGTTATACGCCGCTAGAAATATAGCATATCTCTGCAGGCGGTTGGCGGACACTTCGGGAATGCCCTTGTGGGGCCCGAATATGGCTAGCAGGGGTTTATGATCTGTTCTTAGCACGAAGGGCTCCGACCGACCATATAAGTACTGATGATAACGTCTTACCCCAAAAATTATCGCTGTTGCTTCCTTTTGAATTTGTGCGTAATTTTTCTCCGCTGACGACAGGGTGCGGGACGCGTATGATATTGGCCTTTCTAACCCTTCAGCACCTATTTGTGATAATACAGCTCCTAACCCCGTTGGTGACGCGTCTACAGTTAATATTAACTTAGCGTTCGGGTCGAAATGCGCTAATGTCTTATCGGAGGCTAGAATGTTTTTTATTCGGATAAACGCGTCATCGTGATTGCGGGACCATTCCCACTTTGTATTTTTGTTTAATAAATTATATAATGGACCAAGTACGGTTGACGCGTCCGGCACGAAGTTCCGGTAATAATTAGTTAGACCTAGAAACGATTGCAACTGTGACACGTTTGTTGGCTTAGGAGCTTGTACAATTGCTTTGACTTTGTCTGGCGACTTCCTAACTCCATGTTTATCTATGACGTGACCTAGGTATGAAATTTCGTCTTTATAAAATTCGCATTTATTGAGCTGTACCGTTAATTCGGCATCGTCTAAACGTTGCAAAACCATGATGAGTCTCTGCCTATGCTGATCTTTATTTGCACCCGTTATTAGGATATCATCTAATAAAAATATGATTCCGTCAATACCCATTAGCAAACATTCCATTGCCCGCTGGAAAATAGCAGGTGCGCTGGCCAACCCAAATACTAACCGGGTGAAATTAAAAAGACCGCGGTGCGTATTAATGCAGGTTAACTTCTGTGATTCTTCTTTTAAAATAAATTGGTTATATGCCATTGACAAATCAATTTTACTGAAGTGTACGCCCCCGTGTAACTTGGCCAACAAATCGTGTACCGTCGGCAAGGGATACTGATCGATTATTAATTGTTTGTTGATTGTTACTGAGTAATCTGCACATAACCTGATGCTACCGTTTTTTTTCAAAACAGGCACAACTGGCGAAGCGTATTCCGAGTGCTCCACAGGCTTTAGAATGCCTAGTGACAATAATCGGTCGAGCTCCTTGTCTATCAGTTCTTTTAGCGCATATGGTACCGGTCTTGCTTTACAATAAATCGGTTTAGCGTTGGATTTTAAATGTAAACCAATTTTATGTTTGTTAAACGATCCGAGATTGCCTGAGAAAACTTTAGGAAACATATTAAGGAGTTGCTTGTCAATATTGAGATGGTTGGTAGACCTGCAAGTCTCTTGCGCTTGGTCGAGCACGGCGTGTACACGTGCAGGCGCCAGCTCAAGGTCGAACTCACGAATGAAGTCGCGACCAAGAAGCGGCGGACCGCCTGCGCGCACTACATATACATTCATAGTATGCGTTCGGCCCTGATACGATACAGGCAAATAAACAACTCCGATCGTTTCAATATTTTCCCCCGTATAACTAAATAACTTTTTGTTGGTGACTGACAACGGTAATCGTTTAAAATTTGAGTTGTAGGTTTTCTCTGAGATGACGCTTACTGCTGATCCGCTATCGATTTCGAACTCTAAAGCTAGACCACTGATTGTGACACGCTCCGTCATTGGTTTCCCTTTCACGCACCGAATATTGTAAAAACACCCACCGTCGTCGCCTCCGTCCACAGATCCTTCCTGCACGAACTTCACTTTGCCCTCGTTTGGACACACTTTTCGCAAGTGGCCCTTATTTCCGCACTTTTTACACTTATAGGTTTTATAACGACACTGGTTTTCTTTGTGATTAGTGAACCCACAGACACTGCACTTGTCCTTTTTGGAAATGTTGAAGACGCCGTCCGGGCCCGCTGCGCCGATACCGCTAGTGCCCAGCGCTGCCAGCGACGAGGCATCGCGCGCGCAGCGCATGCTTTCTGCCAAGTCGATGGCCTTTGCGAGGGTCAGCTCCCGCTGATCCTGCATGAAAAGTTTGTCCCGCTCTCGTCCTGCCGCCATGCCCATGATAAATTTGTCTAGCAAGGCCTCCTCCAAATTCTTGAATGCACAGTGAGTCGCTAATCCTCTTATCCTGGCCGCCCATTGAGTATGCGTTTCTCCTGGTCGTTGTGTTGCCGAATAGAAGATTGACTTCTCTGCAAACCCGAACCTTTTTGGTGTGAAGTGCTCGTCGAGGAGTGTTATTATTGCCTCGTAACCTATTTCTTCCACCTTGTTGGGTAACGCCAGGTCACTAGCAAGCTTGAACGTTGATTCACATAATGACGTTAATAATATCGCCCTCCGTTTGATCGTTGCTTTGTCCGTTTCTGAGGTTATGTCGTTCGCGATAAACCACTGATTTAATCGCGACTTGTAACTATTCCACTCTTGCGACTGGTGGTCAAATGTGGAAAGAACGCCATAAGTCGCTCCCGTAGACATTTTTACTATCTATTATAAATAAATAAAAATGAGTCCGCTCGTCGCCACGTGTTAGATAGGTAGATATGCAGTATTCGGAAGGACGGTGACACTCGTCAATCAAACTCACTAGCCTGTTGCACACTGCTTTATTCATAAGTAAAATCCCCAGCGCAGGGAATGGTGGGGCGCAGCCCGCTCACCAGCATAGCGCTCGCACACATATGTAACACTTCCCCACTCAATAATGGGCCCCCGGTAATAGTCGCTAGCACATAGTGACGTAGCAACAAGGGGGCAACACTTTCTGATGTGCTTTAGAAGTGGAGAGGTATTCTACAGCTATCGGGACAGTCCCAGAAGTACGGTCAAGATCCCTACCAGCATCTTACTGGAATATTTCCTTCCTCCGAGCACGTTTGCTCTTGCGAATTTCCACTCAAGCCGGCCAATAAAGGCAAGAATGAGGTGTGAGCTCAGTTCCCCGTCAGTGTTCACTGCAGCCGGCCAATAAAGGCGAGCCAGAGATGAGGAACATTACTTCTCCCGGGAGATAGTCCGTGGTCCGTGGGGTCGCTACTGCCTAACTGTTCGTCACATGCTGCCCTGCGGGCTTCTCTATCTCTCTTGGTCTGGCTCCTCTCCCTAAACTTGTTTCGCAAGTTATCTGTTCATGTACATACCTATCTAGAGTTCGGAGCGCGCAAGCCCCACCACGACGTCAACGTAGAGATACGGTGGTGGGGTTATTATTATTATTAACATTGATAGATGTCGGCCTAAGTTTCCAGACTGATTTGAAGGCTGAAATTATCTGAACTCGTAAAGGATATGCTATGTTGACTAAACTGAACGTATCGTGGACTGAATGCTAATGGAGGTTCAATATATATTTTTTGGTGAAGTCGGGAAGGCGTCGGATTTAGGTCTCATGTTAGCTATTACTGTATCGAGGACGGAATTGTTTCAGCGCTTACTTTATCTGTAAGTGTTGATGTAACTGAGATTTGGGATGGAGCGCAGATAAGCGTAACTACAGTTATCTGCAGACCACTTAAAGAATGCTGTATTAAATAAAATAAAAAATTTTTCAAATATCAAAGATCATAGGTCCATTTTAAATTACAATATCACACAAACGAAAATAAAAATGTAGATTGAAATGAAAATGAAAATGAAGATAAAAATAAAATTAAAATGAAAATTAGAATCACAATTAAGATGAGAATTAAAATAAAATGTAGATTTAAAAAGTATAGTACTCGTATTGGTAAGCTCTTGAAAAAAACCAAGCTTAGATTGTGCAGCTGTTGTCTCTTAATTATTTCTGTTAGTTTTACTTAACTCCTACTGTGACGCAGCTATTTTTAAACACAACCCTTTCTTTTTACATAACATAACATCACGCCTGGAATACCCGAAGGGTGTAAGTAGAGGTGTACCTGTAGTAGGTATACCCACGTCACGCCAGTTATAAAATAATGCAGGATTTGTTTTTTAAATTTTGCCGGTAATATCGGACCAATTCAAATGAAGGGTTTCCCATGTAGTGGTGGGCGAGCCGGTAGCGACCAGCGACCGGGCACACAGCCAGACTCCGGACAGCTACTGAGTAATTCCTGATGGAAAGACTTGGCCGACCTAGGAACTGAAACCAGAACCTCATGTTCAGCAGTAGCGGTGCGGCCACTAGACCAACGAGGTAGCGCTTTTTAATGAAATCGAAGTAATAAATGGTCACACCAGTGCACTTATAACTAAGTCCATGATTAAAAATAAACTGTGCCTAACCGTTATAACATACATGCAGCCAGACAGTTGCAGAATGTTAATAAGCAGTTTGGCATGTGTCTGGCAGCGGCGCGGCGGCGGCGGCGCGGCGGCGCGCCAATGCGCTGGCGAGCGGTGCCAAGCGGCGCGGCACCGGCGCGCGGCGTGGCGTGGCGTGCCAAGTCCCCGGCACTCCTTGCTGATAGAGTCGGCAGTGTAATCCTCGCCTTAAATACTCCTTGCGCCTTAGCCTAGCTTTATAGCTTGAGAAGCAAGTGCTTCGTTGCGTCTGCTCTAATAAAAGATACAAAGTACTTAACATCGCGTCTGCATTCGCCGTAGAGTAAGTACGTTATGTTATAATAATATGTTATGTTATACGGTGTTTTATGTACGTTAGAAATTGGAAAAGTCTATTTCGAAAGTATATTTTAGGACCGACGCAGCCGCGAGCCGGGGCGGCCGGTATTAGATCCTATAAATATTTATAGGATGAATGTATTTCCAAACGATGTATATTTCGTTGCTAGCTTCAGCGCGCGACTCCGTACGCGTGTAATTTTTTGGTTTCAACATAGAATATATCCCACGGCACTCGGCAATACTCCAGCTTTACATTAGTGAAAGAATTTGCGGAAACGGAGTTTTGACGATTACCTCTTACAAAGTTTACCTCTTTATAATATTATTAGTATAGATTGAAGTTTTCAACTCACTCGCTCGAAAAGTGGCTCGGGTGTCTATTGCCACCAACCGGTCACAGCTCCAGACTCTACAAAGGGCTACTACTGAGATATTCTAGATGAATAAACTAGATAACACTTTGCTCCACACGGAAATTGATCCCAGGAGCGTATACTCAGCAGTAGCACTTGTGACCACTAGACCAACGAGGCAGTGTTTATAAACAAGTCCTTATAAACAAGTGCTTATAAACAAGTCCTTATAAACAAGTCCTTATAAAGACTGTGTGTATTGTCTGTGGTGTTACTGGGCTAGTCTTATTAGGATTTGCTTAGTAGCAGCCCGGAGCTTGGACTCGTGCGCGGTTCATGGCTATGAGCTTGCACCCTTATTACACGGGACTTAAACATCATTGGCGAATCCTGGGGATAATGAGGTACACCTCTGCACAGACCCTCAGGGGACCCAGGCGTGAAGCTTTGTTATGCTATAATGAGGTACACCTCTGCACAGCCCCTCTGGGGACCCAGGCGTGAAGCTTTGTTATGCTATAATGAGGTACACCTCTGCACAGCCCCTCAGGGGACCCAGGCGTGAAGCTTTGTTATGCTATAATGAGGTACACCTCTGCACAGCCCCTCAGGGGATCCAGGCGTGAAGCTTTGTTATGCTATAATGAGGTACACCTCTGCACAGCCCCTCTGGGGACCCAGGCGTGAAGCTTTGTTATGCTATAATGAGGTACACCTCTGCACAGCCCCTCAGGGGACCCAGGCGTGAAGCTTTGTTATGCTATAATGAGGTACACCTCTGCACAGCCCCTCTGGGGACCCAGGCGTGAAGCTTTGTTATGCTATAATGAGGTACACCTCTGCACAGCCCCTCAGGGGATCCAGGCGTGAAGCTTTGTTATGCTATAATGAGGTACACCTCTGCACAGCCCCTCAGGGGACCCAGGCGTGAAGCTTTGTTATGCTATAATGAGGTACACCTCTGCACAACCCCTCTGGGGACCCAGGCGTGAAGCTTTGTTATGCTATAATGAGGTACACCTCTGCACAGCCCCTCAGGGGACCCAGGCGTGAAGCTTTGTTATGCTATAATGAGGTACACCTCTGCACAGCCCCTCTGGGGACCCAGGCGTGAAGCTTTGTTATGCTATAATGAGGTACACCTCTGCACAACCCCTCTGGGGACCCAGGCGTGAAGCTTTGTTATGCTATAATGAGGTACACCTCTGCACAGCCCCTCTGGGGACCCAGGCGTGAAGCTTTGTTATGCTATAATGAGGTACACCTCTGCACAGCCCCTCAGGGGACCCAGGCGTGAAGCTTTGTTATGCTATAATGAGGTACACCTCTGCACAGCCCCTCTGGGGACCCAGGCGTGAAGCTTTGTTATGCTATAATGAGGTACACCTCTGCACAACCCCTCTGGGGACCCAGGCGTGAAGCTTTGTTATGCTATAATGAGGTACACCTCTGCACAACCCCTCTGGGGACCCAGGCGTGAAGCTTTGTTATGCTATAATGAGGTACACCTCTGCACAGCCCCTCAGGGGACCCAGGCGTGAAGCTTTGTTATGCTATAATGAGGTACACCTCTGCACAGCCCCTCTGGGGACCCAGGCGTGAAGCTTTGTTATGCTATAATGAGGTACACCTCTGCACAACCCCTCTGGGGACCCAGGCGTGAAGCTTTGTTATGCTATAATGAGGTACACCTCTGCACAGCCCCTCTGGGGACCCAGGCGTGAAGCTTTGTTATGCTATAATGAGGTACACCTCTGCACAGCCCCTCTGGGGACCCAGGCGTGAAGCTTTGTTATGCTATAATGAGGTACACCTCTGCACAGCCCCTCTGGGGACCCAGGCGTGAAGCTTTGTTATGCTATGAGGATTGCCGGCCGCTGGCCGCGCAGAAGGGCTACATTATAGTCCATAAGCAGCTTGAACCAAAGTTACAATGAAAAACATTTAGCACTTCCTATTTCAGTGTATTATTGAAGTTTCCATGCAATGTATGTATAGTTGTCCTCATTCATGTTCATGAGCCTGTCGCCGCAAATGTTTGGCTTCTATGCGAACATTTTACGACTGCACTTGCTATCAGATGGTGAGTCGGTTGTTGGTCACCGCCATGTGTTTTTCACTCAGTTAACTGGAGCAGTTTTTTTGCGATAAAAGGTAAAAAGTATGCAAAGTGTAGATTTTTTTTTAAACATTGCTCCACTAGGAATTTCTCCTGTATTGTGGGTGCGTTTACAAACATTTAAACACACATACACAAACAGCCAGACCCGGAACAACTACTTGTACGTCATACAAATATTTGTTCCGTGCGGGAATCGAAACCGAGACACGCAGTGCAGCAGTCAATCGCTTAATCACTGCGTCAACCGTGCTGTTTTGGTTTAGATTGCATTTTATAACGAACTAGCTGTCGCCCGCAACTTTGTCTGCGATTCAGGATGAAAATAAACCTATGTCCTTCTCCAGGTCATGGTGTACCCATGTGCCAAATTTCATTTAAATCCGTTCAGCCGTCTTAGCGTGAGAGCGTAACAAACAAACTTACTTTCGCATTTTAATAATATTAGTTAGGATTTAATATGGGGACCACTTTTTTGCGCAGCTAGGTACCTACCTAATGACTTTTTTTTTTAAAGCGTGTTGTGATCTCTGTATAACAGGAAGGTGGCTATAGGTATCAAGGTGTGGTGGAAGATGTCCCTCGTAAAACTATCTCGGAGAGCACGATAAACCAATCGGCACCCTGCTTGCGTGACGCACTTTCTTCAATCACAGTCTGAATCATTTTGATGGATATTGTTTAATCCATTGCTTCAAATATATTCGAAAAATGTGTCTGCACAACAACGTTAATAACACAATGAATAAATCTCAATAAAAAACACAAATGATTTTCTTTATTTAGCAACTTTAAACTAATATTGAACTGTCAAAATGAAAGCTATTCCTACTGTTAGTGTGTTACACAGTTACCCCGCAGGTCATTTTCCAGGCCGCGAGAAATCACGGCAAAGCGGATAGAGCTCCGGTGGGTTCTCAGGGCAGCGTGAGTGCGAATGTCGCAACCCAGCGCTGGGCACGCCACAATTGCGGCGATAAGTCCCCTCTTTGAGGAGTGGCTAGAGAGGTGCCACGGCGTCCTCACCTTCCGCCTGATGCAGGTCCTCACTGGACATGGTTGTTTCGTGAGGTTCCTGTTCCGGATAAGGCGGGAGGAAACGCCAGGGTGTGACCATTGTGTGGATCGCCCGGAGGACACGGTGGAGCATACGGTGGAGGTCGGCCCGGCTTGGGCGGAGCAACGCCATGTCCTCGTGCAGGCGATTGGCGGTGGCGATCTCTCGCGTCCGGCCTTGGTCCAGGCAATGGTACGGAGCGAGAGGGCATGGGAAGCCGTCATCTCCAGTGACGTTGCAAAAATCAATAATTAAAGCAACTAGTAGCGACACCTTTTGTGGATCTGCTTAAGCTCGTAGGATGATAGTTTTTATGATACTTATTGTGTCATGCGAACTAAATACATGTTACACAATAAACATAAGGACATAATTTCCCACATTCTACTGATATACAATGTCTAATGAATTCAAAATGAGTGATAGAAGAGAAGAGGATTCTATTTAGTATGTGGGAGTGATTGATCAAGGTAGCTGTAAAAATGGAGGAAAGTTTTTTTTTTTCCCTCATGGCGTGACTACGGGGAACGCGTTTTGGCAGAGGGACCAGTTCTGGGATGACCAGACTAGCTGTGTCCAAATAACCCGATGGGTTTTGTATAGGTCTAATCAAACCTGATCCTTGTCTGGCTGATTATGCCAGCTTTCTTTCTTCTTTAATATGATCTCTAATGCGAGCATAGACGTGATGCCTTGGTGTAGCCCCGTGGTCAGATGATTTGAAGTTGATCCGGGTGCGGGAAATTTATAGGTTAACCTTGAGGTGTGGCCATCTGTTATTGAAGAAGGCCTTACTGAACAGGATAACGGTAAATGAGGGAAGTTCGCCACTCCAGGTAACATAGCGTCACCGTCTACCCGTAGGCCACGTCAATCGTGTGAACATAGGTACCTATTATCCTGTGTTCGATGCCAAGGGCCTTGATTCCGTCAATTAAAATTGGAAGAATAAATATACTGAGAGAATACTGAGTTTAAACTAAATTGTTATAATTTAGTCTATGAGAGAGTTAGGCCTTTTGTAAGAACTAGGTAGTAAGACCAGTTGTTATAAATTATTGTGTCTCGGGTAGCTTTACATAAGTGATATTTTCCCTATATGAGCGCAACCATAATAGGTCGATACTTATTAGATTGAGCTAGAAGTTACAAAGCAGTTCATCTCACGTACACACTAAAGCGACTCTTGAGTTTTAGTCTCATTGCAGGTGTGTACCCCGATACAACTAGGAACAGAGACCTAGTTTGGTCGGAGTGAACTCCTAAGTGTGTGGGAAAGGTTTGGTTAGTGGCTCGCCACAAATGATGTTGTTGTACCTTCATTTTCTGCGTATTATAAATTACAATAAATATTGTATTGTGTACTTGTTTAATTGAATCTTTCCCGTACAGCTTATACCCTATAAATTTACTTTAGCACGGTGGTAAGTAGTATAATACCATATTGAAACCAGCAACATCTTTGTTTCAAAGATACAAGATACTCGTACAAACTTCAAAAAACCGGGTTACACTCCTTCTGCGAAGCAGTAATGCTCGCGAAGGAGGATGCGGAACGCGTGAGGGAGAGGCAAAATTCGCGCCCTCAGGCCCCTAGCCGCTGCAGGAGACGCCATGGTCGTCGGGAATTCCAAGCCGATTCCCGGCCACCGTAGGCGCGGTCTTACGAGCAATGGGTAGCTCGCCGTCCGATAAGGACCAGGCCCGGATCGACGGCGCGTTGTGTTCCACGCGCGCCTCAAAGAGATGTCAGCACCAACAGTGGGTTCCGCTAGGGCCGATACCTGCCAGGGTTACCGTGGCCCTTGGAACAGGCAACTGTAGGAACACGGGTGGGTTTTAGTCAGTAAGAGTCTGTTACGCCCTCCCGCTCGCGTTTTTCCCTTTCCGTGTTCAACTGGCGACACCGGTCTCGCGAAATCCACACGCTTTTGTTTTACTACGGAATCCTACGATCCCGTGTTCAATTCGCGTCAACTGAGCACGCCTTTGTGATCAAGTGGCGCTGGGTAAGGTTTAACAAAATCGTGTGCAGTTGAACTGAACTTTAGGGCACCCCGACTCGGATAGGTTAGGTTAGAAGGGGATGGCGGGGTCGTGTGAGCGAGCGAAGCGAGCGAATAGACCCCGCCATCCCCTTCGTGGTTATTTTTTTATAAACCACCCAGAAGTAGGAGCCCCGCGAAGTGGGATTCCGTCGACCAAGCCCACCCTCGACCATGCATAGAATATTTTAAGGTTTGGTTAAGTGCCATTTGAGTAAGGCTAGAACTGTGCCCATTAAACATGAATTTTAGGTCAAAAGAATATTAGGACAAATTAACGATAAATTAAAAGAATATTATACATTACTGAAAACCCTTTTAAACTCTTCCATTATGCACTATGTAAACAAAACATAACCTTGAACGCACAGTAACAAACTGCAATGAGAAGCGCGCGAATCCAACTTCGGGCGCTCTCGCCTGCTTCGGCCCGCACGATTTATCCCGAACATTTACGAACGCGCTAAATCAGTACGGATTTGTTTCGAATAGACAGGTTAAAAAACCGTGTTCAATTCAATTACACACTGTTTTGTAAAACTTCTTTTAACGTTGCTTGATCACAAAAGCGTGCTCAGTTGACGCGAATTGAACACGGGATCGTAGGATTCCGTAGTAAAACAAAAGCGTGTGGATTTCGCGAGACCGGTGTCGCCAGTTGAACACGGAAAGGGAAATACGCCTCCCGCTCCGCCCAGAGCGGGAGAAGTTATTTGATGTTTTCCCACCCACAAAAAAAAATTGTGATATATAATATAGTGATAAATATAGTGTTCCCACATGCAGCAAGGTGCTCTTTGAAAATAATGTTGACTTTTCTACCTAAGAAGAGTAGACTTGAAAAAGGTTTCGGTTTTCAGAAAAAGTGCCTAGTTTTTTTTTTTTCATTTTTTATTAATTGAGAGTGTGTATTAATTAAAATCACCATATTTGTTGATGTCACGAGGTTAAAAACTTGGTTGTCATTGGAATTTGGTAGGTCATTGTTTTATTGTGAGGAAATGAGCTTTAAAAGGTATTGGAATTATGTAAAATCACTGGTTTTTAACTCTTTGTGTAAGTGAATTCTCGCTGTAATTAGCCATTGTACTAATTGAAAGGAAATTATTACATAATTTTAAATAACTATGTTGGTGTGAGCCTTGGTCTATAGGTATTTGAATGAAGTCAGGTAACTTCCTTTGTGTCAGACAACGTACATTCCAATACCTCTTTCATTTCGCAATTTCCTGTATTATACATTAATTATGCAATACCCTGTACTTCCGTGAGTGTAGTAAGAACTGACTAAAGATGAGGCGCATACGGCAGTGGCATTCTGGTGCATGTATAAAAAATATCATTCCTTTTTCATCAGGGATTTCAGATCCTCTTCCTATTAATGCCGAGGACAGTCCCTAATAAGCTGCAGTTTATTTAATGACGCTGTCCTCATAAAAAAGGCTCACAATAAGATATTTACTGGCTTTCAAGCAGGCAAAATTTACAGCGCCTGACAATTCCGACAGCCAATAAAACGTCCTGACAATAGACTGATGAAAGACAAGCGTAAACTACGTCCATATTGGCGCCCAGTTGGGCCTTTTTGGCGCTCAGTCGTGCCCACTATCCTAATATAAGGGGCATTATGTAAAGCATTTAATTACTTGCGGCAGGTGTGTCCCGACTAACGCGGTGATAACAACGAGATAGTGCAGGCTGCTGAGTTATAGTTGCTTTGGTGATTCGAGATTTAGAGGGGTTTCTAGGGTTATTATTTACGTACGGGCTTTGGTAAATATTCTGTTCATGTAACATAAATGAGGTGCCTAAAGATTAGAGAGAATAGCAAATAATCTGTTACTTACTAACATTTGCAGAGGAGACCCTGAAATGTTTCTAAACTCTTAGTCCATATATTCATATCCGTGACAATTATTGTTACTGAAAGCAAAAGCCATAAAAGCTGACAACCGTTCTAATATCCAAGCGAAAGTTAAATAGTTGATAGTCACTTAATATTACTTACTTATATTATATTAATTTAAAATACGGAAATGCAGTTACATCTTCTCAGACTTAAAGACCAAACCCGAGATGCTGCGCCCTCAAAGTTCAGAAATATTTGTGAAAGGTGGGTTTCCAAGATTGGAAGAATTTAGCGAAAATGATTTATGAAGCAAATAGTTCAACCCCGTAAATAGAATGGCTGGAAGGGACTCAGCAATTTATTTTATTACAATAGGGCGATGGGAAACTATTCAAACTATACAAAGTTTGTTTTCATAGTTTATAAGATTGCTGGCGGGGGTAGAAGGGTTTGGGCTGCAGAAAATAATACAGAATTATTAAATACTAAATATGCCGCGTTAATTTCCGTAGTTGCGCTGAAGCCGATCCACTTTCGTATTTATATAGAGTAAATATAAACCCATAAAAGGTTACTCCTAAACATCGGTACCTATCTTCGGACTCTTGAAGCTGTCCAATATATATTTTTCCTTTTTTCCTCTGTAATATACTTAAATGTAGTTATTGCAATATTAGTAAAATGTTGCTTGACCGCCATAAATCAATTTCTTTGCTTCTCGGTAACTTCCAACTACCCACAAAGAGTCCTAAGGTCAAGTTGAAGGTCACAATTTAAAAAGCACATAAAACCTTCATAGTACAACAGTGGGCAACCTTCCACGTGTGCCGACCACAAGGTGGCGCCCAACGGACCGGACATAACCGCATCACGCGGCCGCCCGGCCTGGATTACCGCTCCGGTTTCACACTCCGGTACCTCGCAAAGAATGATGTTCTCGTATAGTTTCCAATCGCCACGGCAGAAGCTTCGGCCTGACCTGTTCGTATAGGTAAAGGCGGTCATGTGAGATAGTTTTTTTGAATATCGTCAAAGGTATTTTTTATCTTTCTTGCTGACCCAGGATTGTTTATTTATTGTACTAAGAAAGGCGAAAATATTATAGGACTTATGAAACGAATAAAATCTTGTCCCAATATTTCCGCCATTCTGTTGTTCCATCTACCATTCATCAGAAAAAACGTTCGTCTTATTTTCTCCTCTCATCTTGTTGATATTGACGTTAAATTGAAATTTGACATAATTAAGGGTTAATTAGGTACAACAGAACATTACCATTAATATAAACGAAATCAATTCGGTTCCTATTGAACATTCTTCAATTGAGATGAATTATTATTAAATTATGAATTCGCCCTTACTCTCACATTGACATCACATAACACCTTCTAAGCCACAAATCCATTTTGAAAAATCCAAGAGAAAAACTCAACCAAAGAGCAGAAAGAAATACGTTTAAAAGAGTGATCAGTTACCATAAAGTAATTAAATTCTCGTTTTTCCTCGCGTCACGCGGCCAAGCATTAAAATTCAAATCGTTTCACTTGTATTTACGTCATGTGTGTGCATGCGCCAGCTAATGGATTTATGAAGGCTATTGGATACTAAATAGGTTTTAAGCGTTGCGTTATAATATTTTCGCATTTATAGGTACCTACTTGACGGAGATTGGTGGCAGCATGACATACCTAGCATAACACCACGCTTGTATTCCGCAAGGGGATGGATAGGCAGAGTACACCCACATTTCGCAAAATATATTTTTTGAAGTACCATGTAATGTAATAGGGGGCGGGATTGTTGCCATCAAGCGGGCACACATCCAGACGAAATGAAAAAACCATTAAATGGTTCCAGATGAAAAAACCAAAATATCACTTTCTCCGACCCGGGAATCGAATCCAGGACCTCATGCTCAGCAGCAGCGTTTGCGACCACTAGACCAATGAGCCAGTGTTCTAATAACATCAAAATGCTATCTACGATCTCCAAAGAATATTGTACCTCTCTATTTTCGCGAATATTGCAAAAGGCAATTAAAATGATTATAAGATCCTCTTTCTTTTAGCAAGCGTGCTGGTGAATACATCATTATTTGAAGTAGTCTAAAAGGTTCCTAATATCTATAGTTGTTGCTGGATGTTACCGGGCTATATAAACTCGACGAAGAAGTTAAGTCCGCGGGCAGGCAAGTACCTTACCGAAGTACTCAACTTTCGTTTCTAATTCCATTCATCATATATCCAAGTATAAAACTGATTTACATCCGACACCCCACACTTCAGGTTCAGTTGAAAACCACCGTCAGGCACTAAGTAGTTGTCTGGCATTTTTGCTGAACTGAGCCCATGTGGCGCAGCCGTGAGGCACACATTCCTGCTAATTTCCTACAACTAAATACACTTTTTAGAGTTCCATACCCGTACGGTGCCAAAGGAAACCTAATACTAAGGCGCCGCTGTCCGTCCGTCCGTCTGTCTGTCAGCGGGCTGTATCTCATGAACCGTAATAGGTAGACAGTTGACATTTTGACAGTGTATATCTCTTGCTGCTAAAACAACAAATAATAAAATAGAATAAAGTAAACAATAAAACCCTAAAAGAAAGGTTGTGAGGAAGACTCGTCGCTGAGTTTACTAAGTTAGATGTCCTTGCTTGTTTTACATTGACCATTTGTAATACATTCGTGTAATGTCGGTACACTTTAAAATTCAATTTTCTTTTTGTTAGTCTACCCATAGCATTTACTATTGTACATTTTTCTCACAACGTTTAGGTTGCCGGTAGATGTTTTTATTTTTCTGTTGTAGTGACGTGACGTCTGTCAAGTGTCAGTGTCATTTTTATTTTTATTTACGTTACGTTCCGTTACACTTTGCGTTAGTCCACTTTGTTTTTGTATGAGAATGTTGTGGCTTACACTATCGTTAACTTTTAGTCATTTTTATTTACGTAAAATTTTTGCTTATCTAGTTTATAAATGTTGTGTTAAAATTTCTATCAACAACAGCGAATAGGTGTTTTTATTGGTTAAGCGTATTATTGTTTTATCTGTTAGTCTTGAAATTGTTTGTATTGTAGTTTTTTATATTATCTTTTATTAATTTATATATTATTATTTTTATTTTTGCAAACTATGACCGATGTTGACCTTGATGGTAATTTTTTCTCTTGTTCCTCCTCTTCTAGCAGTTTTCTTAGTGCGGCGAGTGGTTCTTCCTCGCCTCTTACTCTCGGCGATCAGATTTCCTCTTTGATCTCCCACCTCCCCAACAACCTCAACATCGCCCACATTAATGCCCAGAGTGTTCCTGGCCATTATTCTGATCTTCTGGCTTCCTTTAACTGTGCTCATATAGATGCTTTACTTATCTCTGAGTCCTTCCTCAAACCCACACTCTTATCTGTTCATTATGCCCTTCCTGGCTTTGTCCTTATTCGTAATGATAGAACTGGGAAGGGTGGTGGTGGTGTTGCCATTTACTTGCGTACTGATATTCCCTACAAGATTATCAGCTCATCTCCATCTTTCTATTCGGGATCAGCGGAGCATCTATTTCTAGAAATTTCCTTGCATCACACTAAAATGCTACTCGGAGTCCTTTACAGTCCTAACCTCAGTATCGATTACTTTGACTCTTTTGATTCGCTTTTAAATGATTTCTGTCCCTCTTATGACCACGTAGTCTTGATGGGCGATTTTAATACTTGCCTTCTTAAAAACGACAGTCGTACTCATAAACTTCAATCTCTCTTATCTGCTTATAATCTTAGTATTCTGCCTCTTTCTGCTACTCATCATTTCCCTAATTGCACCCCTTCTCTGTTGGACCTGATGATTGTCTCTAACTCTAGTAATGTAGCTGTCCACGGACAGCTCAGCGCTTGTTTTTCTTACCACGACCTCATCTTTATGTCCTACAGGATTCGCCCTCCTAAGCGTAAGCCGCAATATATTTTCCTTCGGAACTACAAGGGCATTGACCTGGAGGCATTACTGCGTGATGCTGGTATCATTGACTGGACGGACGTCTTGGAGAGCTCATGTATCAACGATATGATTCACATTTTTTGCAGCTCTGTTCTCAGCCTTTATGACCGGCATGCCCCTATCCGTCGAGTCAAAGTCAAATATGTTCCGGCTCCTTGGCTTACTCCTGCCATTAAGGAAGCGATGGCAAATAGGGACAGAGCCAAAAGGAGGTTAAAACGCTGTTCTTCCGAGCGCAACTTGAATGCGTATAAGGTGCTGCGTAATCGCTGCAGGCGTATGTGTAGAGATGCAAAGAGATGCTACTTCCACAATTCTCTCGACAACCGCAACTCCTCTGAAGTCTGGAAGTTTCTTAAAACTGTCGGCATTGGCAAGTCTCCAGTCGTTTCCAGTAATGACATTGACGTGTGTGCTCTTAACAAACATTTCTCACATCCCCCTGTTACTTTGGATCCGCACGTCAAATCATCTACGTTAAATAAACTTTCTTGTTTGCCAGTGCCGCAGTGTTCTTCCTTTGAGTTAAGGCCAGTGAGTGAAATTGAGGTCAAAAAGTCCATTTGTGCTATCTCCTCTACTGCGGTTGGTAACGATAATCTTTGCTCAAGAATGATTTCTCCTATCCTCCCCACACTACTTCCCGTCTTGACCCACATTTTTAATTTCTCCTTGTTTTCTTGTACTGTCCCTGAGGCCTGGAAACAAGCTCATATCATCCCCTTACCCAAAATTTCTAAGCCGGTCTCACCCACCGATTTCCGCCCCATTTCTATTCTCCCTTATCTCTCTAAAGTTCTTGAACATATCGTTCATCAACAACTTTCTGCCTTTCTATCTACTAATGACCTACTGAGTCCTCTTCAATCTGGTTTTCGACCTGGTCATAGCACAATAACGGCTCTTTTGAAAGTTACTGATGACATCCGCTGGGCTATGGACCACAAATCTCTTACTTTACTTGTACTTCTCGACTTTAGCAGTGCCTTTAACTCTGTTGATTTTGACATCCTTCTAGGGATCCTTAAATCTTTAAATTTCTCCTCTCCCACCATTAATTGGTTTGACTCCTATCTTAAGGGCCGCTCGCAGCGGGTTTGTCTCGGCGAGGCATCTTCTGATTGGTGCTCTCTTTCCGCAGGTGTGCCTCAGGGCGGCGTTCTCTCTCCTCTTCTCTTTTCTATTTTCATTAACTCTATCACCACTGTCATCTCTTCCTGCTTCCATCTCTATGCCGACGATCTGCAGCTCTACAATCATTTTTTAAGGGAAGATGCAGAAGCCGCCGTGTCTGCCATGAACAGCGACCTGGATTTGATTAGCGAGTGGTCGCGGTCTTTTGGACTGCAAATCAACCCTAAGAAATCCCAGGCCTTGATTATCGGCGGCAGGTATATGCGGAATAGGCTCGATGTTGCGTCGCTGTCTCCACTCTGTCTGAATGGTGTTCAGATTGAATACGCACATACGGTCAAAAATCTGGGGGTGACCATGGATTCCTATTTATCATGGACTGCCCATGTTGCTCAAGTCAGTCGCAAAGTGCACTACACGTTCCATTCGTTGAAATGTCTCCAGAGCGTCTTGCCCTTGAACACCAAAATCTCTCTTGCTCAAACTCTCATTCAGCCCATCGTAGATTATGCTGATGCCTGTTATTTGGATGCCACCGAGGAGCTTTTAAATAAACTTGAGCGTTAGCAGAATATATGTATTCGTTTTGTTTTTAACCTTAAAAAGTATGATCACGTTTCCAACTTTCGCAAGATACTCAAGTGGCTCCCCATTCGACTTCGCAGGAACTCTCGGATATTGTGTCTACTATTCAACCTCCTTCACAATCCTAAAACGCCATCCTATCTGCGGGAGCGTTTTTCCTACGCCCGACCTTCAGATGCGCCTTGCAGGTCGCATCTTAGAAACCTCCTTAAGTCCCCTCCCCACTCCACCGACTTTTACTCCTACTCCTTCACTGTGCACGCGGTGCGGTTGTGGAATTCACTTCCGCCTGACATTAGGGACTGCCAAACTGTTGCAGTTTTTAAAAGAAGAGTGAAAGAACACTATCTTTCCACTTCGTCATAGTTGCGTAATTGCGTATATATTAATATTCTAGTGTTATTTATTTTAGAAGTATGTATGTATGTATATTCTCATACTATTCGTTTTATTTTATTAAGTGAATTGTTTTTGATTTTATGTATTTTATTTTCTATTTTAGTCTTACACACGCTGTCTACATCTCTAAATCTACTATCCTATCGCAGGTATGCTGGAAGAGATTTCATTAGAAATAAGCATCACCTTTGTACCTATTTTTCTGTTTTTTTTCTTCTTGTCTGTTTATATAAGTGTGTACATAAATGGTTAAATAAATAAATAAATAAAAAATAAACAATTAAAGGTCCCTCCCTAGGTTACAACATTCCTAAGTGTTTTAAAAAAATGTGTTTAATATTGTTCGGTGGCACGAAACCCTTCGTGTGCGAGTCTGAAACTACTGTAATTTGTTTGAAAACTGTATATTTATTTTTTGATTATGCCATATTTATTTTCTTTTATTAAACCCTTCTATGAAAGAAGGGTTTAACTTTTACTTATTTATTATACTATTTTGTATTTTATCATTATTACTAAGTAAAAGATGCACAAACTCTACATTTATATCAAGCTCAAAGCAGAAAGATGAAGCTAGTTGCCCATTCCAAAGCGTAGTAGGTACCTATGGAGAAGAACAACAAGAAACTCCATGGATGCTCCTTTAAATTATATTGTTACATAAATATTAGTTTCATACTTATATACTATACTAATTTGTATAGTAAATAAGTATGAAATAATGGTTTTCGATGTTTCACATCTGCCAGGCGTCCCGCGACGGCTAATTTTTATATCATTTTTTTATTTGCAGAATAATATAATATTATTAAAACACTTATTATAAATAAATAAATGTAATAAGTCTGTGCTAAACAATTGTATTTTCTTTATTATTTATTTATTACTATAAGCACACAAATGTAAAGAGGCGGACTTAATGCGATAGGCATTTTCTACCAGCAACCTTTGGGTTATGCAGAGACAAACAGGTGCAATTTATAATGATAATTTAGGAATAAATATTTTAAAATATAAAGACACGCATAAACATATTGAAACTATAAATATATAAATACCTAATTATATTCATCATATTATTATTCATTAGATTTATTTATTATACTATTTTTATATTATTATCTTTCTTTTTTTCATTACAAATACTTAGGTGCGTGTGTAAAAGCTATATTAGCTCAACAATATATGTGTCAATTAAATGCATATCCACATAGATGCTACCTCTGCCGTCCACGTCCTCACCAAAAGCCGCGAAGCGCCCTACGTCATCACATCAAGTCATAGTATTTCATTTGCTTTCTTTCGCCAGTTTTTGGCAGAAAAAGGCCAAAGTTCGTTTGAATCGCTAACAAACCGGCTCGCCTGCGATTGATTTCGAAAAAATCCGAATTTTCGGGAAAACTCTTTAAATAAAGGAAAATATTTGCACGAGTCACCATGCGAGCTGAGTTGCCAAATATGTTGCTCGGTTTCAGGCTTTTCAGAAGTGTCTGAATATGAATCACGGAAAAATAATTCGACGAATCACGAATGAATTATAACTACTACTAAAGACTAAACTACTTTCTAAAATGGTAAAAAAGACAATTTTTCTGTAAATTTTACATCTAGATAAGGTATTTATGTCTGTTGTTGCCTACAAATGAAAAATATCAATATTTATAGCTTGGTTTCACGCAAATTCAAAGTGAAATCATTTATTGTTAACGACAAAATTTAAAAGAAAGTAGAGTTGTTTCTAGTAGTAGGTAGTTTCGTATTGAAAGAATACCGTACCATAGTTACTCTTTTGAACTGTTTACACTATTTTGATACATTTTGTATTAATTCGATGTGAAGACGGTGTACCTCGAATAAAATTACTACATCGCAATAATGTCGCCTCATAAATGTCAAAGTCTTTGATTTGCAAATTCCAAAAGTTAATAATTACCTCGAATTCCAAGAACCATAACAGCAACTTCAAGGCTAACTAACCAACCAACAATCAACAAGTAATCAAACCAACATTTACTTACACCTAAATTAACGTAACACATAACTGAAATACATCGCGTTATAATAAATCAATAAAGTTGTTCGCGATATCCGGAGCTCTCGGGTACTCCTCGCTCTCGGAGCTCTTGGCTCCAAGAGCTCTCGGCGATGAAGTTGGTTTTATAAGGAGTAATGAGTAGTACTTCGCTGGTATGTGTCGAGAGCCTCGGCTTTACTTGACTAGCGTACAGAACCGGTTAGCAGAGCAAATAGTTTTTTTATTATAGTAGAATTGTAAAATAACGTTTTTAGCAGTAAAATTTGCTGAGAAGGCTCATGACAAACAGCGCTCTAGTACTTACTGTAGAGCTCTGTAAATTCACAAGTAATTCTTCAGATAAGTCCTTAGGTGCGTAAATAATAGTTTTGAAATAATAAAAACGTGTAATTATCTGCCATGCTTAGTCATTATTTGCTTTATGTAATATACACTTATTGTTTAAGTTCCTTCAATTTAGTTAATTGTTGAGTAATTTCTCGTCAATTTTGATTTGAAGCCCAAAAAGAGGGTAACGTTTTTGACTAGATTGATTCCCCGATTCGGGTCGGGCAAAGTACCATTGGGAATTTCTTAGAATTGTACGGAGTCTTGATCAGACTCATCCTCTCATTTTGAATTTATAACGTGACTAATGAAATGTAGAGGTATGTAGGTATTACATAGTTCTGCCCACCACTTCAGAAAAATTCCGTCTGATGATAAATTTACGTCAACAGCTCCTTGACTAAATTAAAAACATGTCAGCTGAATCCAGGCAGTACGCATAGTGTGTCTGTATCGGATTGGATTAAAGCCCTTGAGCGGCGACACTCGAGTTACGATCGAGAGTGTAGGAGACCCTCTCAGGTGTATGAACACACTAGGGTAAATAAATTAACGAGAAGCATTTGATAACGCGGTGCGCCGAGATTAGGGACGTCCCTAACTGATTCTGTAAAAGATTTCCTTAAAAGAACGGATTTTGGATACGAAATTGTAGCAAATAAATTACTTTTTGAGATTTATTTACAAATTAAATGAAATGTGTTTAGCACATCTATAATTTATTTTCTTGTGAGAGATTACTAACAAATACATGTGTACAAGATCTGGTTGAAACTCGCACATACCAGGGCAGCATGGCGCAGCAGGGAGGAGGGCTATACCCAGCGGTGGGTGGAAGAAGGCTGCCAGTGATGATGATGACATACTTAAAGTCTTTGGAACTACAAAACTTCTGCGAACAATTTACTGGTAACCAGAAAGCACCTAAAAATACATGGTTTTAGCAATAAATTAATCGTAGCTCACGAGTAATGTGCTTGTAAAACTTTATCCAATAATTAGATTCTAAGCATCTTCAAGTCTTTAATATACATATTAAAACGTAATTAGTTACCTACCTCATAGATAAATACAAAATGGTATCTCTCCCCTAAAGTGAAAACCGCATTGATGTTCAAAAATTATATTATTCAAATAATTGATTCCCGGTAGGAAGCTACCAGTTGCTGGGCCTAATCGTATTTGAAAATGGAATCTCCAAACAGCTTTGGCAACGGATTATTTCGCTGTAATTCCATTTCTGAATGTTAAAATTTTATTACGCAGGCGTTTTGAAATCGGCTCTACTCGGAAATGCTCGTGAAACGTCGTGCAATAAAGGTTTGTTTTCGTATCAGAGATTTAGGGCGGTTTATATTTGTAAATAGCGGTCCGTTGTGGTTTTTGAACGTTTAGTACAGGCTTGGGGACGCAGTGTATATAAAGTAATCTTTTTATGTATTTGACTATAATCTTTTTATATGAATATGTTCAACTGATCGCACTGGTTTGTTGGATAAAAGCGAAAAAGAGATTATAGAACGATTTTACTCGCTGGACACGATTCTAGCCAGATTGCACTATTTCAATCCCACACTGTAGTTGTTCAAAGAAAAAATATAATTAAATTTAGCCAATTCCATAATCGAACAGAGTATTGTTGCTTTCTCCGCCAACAATTCAGTCAACAAAATAATTTCGCCGGAAAATCTCTATTCCTAGAATAGGTACCACATAAATTCAATTCATTTCAAGTCGAGATCGGGTTTATTCGGGAGTCCTCGTAAACTGTCGTAAAAGAAAGGTTTTATTTGATGTCTGTGAGTGAAGCAAATCCCATTGCGGGTCCTTTGGAAGGACGTTACGTCCCTTAGACGTAAACAGGCACTTGTGTGAATAATACTTAATAATACGCGAGTACGGGATAGATTTGGGACGGATATTTATTTATTTCGGACAGTAGGTACTAGGATAAACGAAATAAAACTGGAAAAAAATATAGTTATTGGATAAGAAACCTAATTGTCAGTCAGCTGTATCTAACGTTCGTACTTAATAATACCAGCCTTTGACAATCAAAGACTGGTATTATTAAGTACGAACATCTGTCCCACTGCAGGACAAACTTCTTTTCTCACACGGAGAGAGCACGCGCATTGATCACTACGCGCGCTCAAGACGGATTGGCTATTTCAGACCTATATTAACTACAAGTCCAGGTTTCCGCACGATGTTTTCCTTCACCGATGTCAGTAATGTCCAAAATACACACAAAAAGTTCATGTGAATTGAAAAAGTCACATTAGTTCCTGCCCGGATCGTATGAGCCTAGCAGTACGTGGTACCAATTGCAATAGTCCAAACTATCTCTACACAGGATAGGTACAAGGATGAAGCTAATATAGAGCCCTCTATGACCTTGCGCAAGTGGGCGGAGCTAAATGCACTACTCGTAACGCGCGGCGGTGGCGCGCAAAACGACGATTATGCAGGGGCGCAGAGATGCGCACGAATACATAGTTCGGCATTTTTGCCTACGGTTCCAGAAGGTAATAGTGGATCTAAGGCTGATATTTGTATAGATAGATACAAGTTTCGCAACTACACTGGCCTTCAAAACTTAGTACCACACTTTTAAAATTGCAATTTTTCCTTAATTAATAACTGGCATTGCCTCCTTGGGCTCTGATTACAGCTTCAAGCCGGTTTAGCAAACTGAAGACGGGGTTTCGGTTCTATCAGTGCCTGTTTTAGGGCCCTGAGGGTGATAAAAGGTGGTTTGCGGCTTCTGACCAGCCTCCCGAACTCATGCCAGGCGAACTTGATCGGGTTGAGATCAAGACTTCCTGATGGCCAAGCCATCAAGTTGATACCAACTAACTGAATGCACTCTTGTACGACCCGAGCGGTGTATGGTCGGGCGTTATTCTGCATCGATTCTTCATCCATATTTACTAAATATGGCCCTGCGTACTCATTAACGATCTCTTGAGCATTTCTTTCTCCAGTCAGTGTGCCATTTTCTATGGCCAAGCTCTGTGCGACCTTCTGAAAAGATGCCAGCCCATATGTGTACAGAGCCTCCACTGTATTTGACCTTCTCGACTCTCTCGAGTTTGGGGTCACTTGCTAGCCTTTTGGGCTTCAGGTTTGCTTCAGCAAGTCTTTTTCTCACTGTACTGTCACTAATGTAGTCTCTTCGGGTCTGAAGAAGCTGTTGCTGGACTTCAACTGGATTGAGGTGGCGATTTCTCAACACAGTGTGCACTGGGACTTCAAATAGCCTCTATCTCAGCCCTTGCCGCAGCCTACTGTTTGGAACGACCAATCCAGAAGATTCTAGTATTTGTGGTTCATTCAACGTACCATTAAAACATATTTAACCAGTGCGAAATTGCGCCTCATCTCTAACTGATAGTAACCAACCATCCCTATTACAAAGAGGGTTGGATACTTAAGTGGATAGAATGGGTACACACCAAATTGCTTCATATATAGGAACCGGGTAAATTTATTTAGCATTTTTCTACCATACGACACGTTATAAATGGATTCCAGATGATAGCACTCGTGTCCAGGTTACTTCTAACTAAAGCATTATAAAGTGACTTCACAGCTACTGTGTTAGTACACTCACGGGTTTCACGCAAATCCAAGATTCTTGAAGGCTTTCTTACACACTTGTACGACATGTGTGCGAAACGACAAATCTTCGGAGACAGTGACCCCAAGATCTCACTCCTCATGCTATATTCGTGATGCCGGGGAACCACGGCCTGCGAAAAAGATATCACGTTACACTTTGTCACATTAAAGAGTAGTTTGTTCTCAATACTCCACCCTACTACACGACCAATGTCCTGCTGCAGCAGTTGGCAATGCGACTGATTGGTAATCCGCATGAATAACTTCAGATCGTCGGGTCAGTACTGGTCCCAATCAGAACCGACGTTCTTTGTTTGCAGTTTGACTTTTTGGATTTGGTCTTAGCTGTGGTTCTCGCTTCTGTCGGTCCGACCGGATTCTGTCCGAAATAAAATAATAATAAAAAAAAACATTTTTGTGTTCAATAATATTTTTGGGACCGCAAAATTTGAATTGTTAGAGGTTTGTTTGAATACGTTTTCAAATTTATATTTCATATCAATTCATATCATTATAAAATTCAGTAAATTTTAATTCCATAGTCTTGATTGCAGTTCTGGATATAACTGATGGAATGGAAAAGAAATAGTCAACAATAAAGTGCCTACGCGCACAATCGAATTGGGCCCTCTGCAGCGAGCTAGTCTATAAACGCACACTAATACAAGAAGAACGTAAATCGTTGTATTGTAGAAAATCGGTATGTTCACCAATTTCTACTTGATCGGGAATCGAACCCGTGCCAATGTGCACGGGCCGATTGAAGTGCTTGCACGCAGCTCCCGCAGCCCAAGGTCGTAGTCTCCGTCGCCAGTACAAGAATCAGGCGCACCTCGTGTGCTTGCGGTGCGTGAAAGCGTGCGGTCACTCGGTGCAAGCGATCGTATGATCTGCATGTTTGGCCCAAGATTCATGAGCGGAGCGGAGCGGCTCTAAAATCTAAGGTGGTGGTCCAATAGATTATTGTTCCGCCACAGCACTAACACATACGTGTGCGCACAGACGGTCGATAGCCGGAGCGAAGCAACGAGCGACACAGCCCTCCCGTCTCAATGCTAAAGCGAGACTGACACTATATCGTATATGATAAATGATTTTATTTCTATACGTAGGTTTGTACAAACACTTTTACACGTCAATATTATTTAAAAAAATAGTTGAGGTCGGCGTTTCCTATCTGAAAACTCTGAGAAGGAAGGCTGAAACAAACTTAGAGGTCACACAAACCTACTTACAGAAATAAAATCATTTATTATTTATCTCAAAAAGGAGAACATTTTCTTTGCAATTGTTGATTGACTTATAATAAATACTAAACATATTATGTTTCTGTAGTAAGTATCTTTAACCATAAATTTTTCAGTGTAAAAATATTTCCAAATATTTGCTCGTTTAGTAGGAGTATTCGCAGGTAGTATTATAGTAGGAGTAAGTATATGGAAGTATTAGTATAGTAAGAATATTACTGGAAGTAACGGCAGGCCGTTACTGTAGGCCGTTATAATAAGTACTGAAGTTGCCTGAGGAGCGGGTTGAAAGTGATACTTTTCAGCCCTAGGGAGAATCGCTTTCAACTGACACCTGTCAAATTATTAAAAAAAAACTAGCTCTATTTTCGCATTTCTATTGAACCATGTTCCAACTTCCTATACAGCCACTCAATTACGACGCGATCTAAATTTTAAATAACATAAAGTTAAGTATTAATTAAAGAATATATTTTTTTAATGACTTTATTTCAATTAACTTTCAACAATTTCTTTAAAATAACATAGATTTGGGCAAAATATTTACCATTTTTTCAATGATGGTTATGAAAAATAATGGCTGAATAGCTAGTTGCCAGCCACAAAAAAAAAACAGGCGGGGAAGCGGTTATCCGATTTTCATTTGTTTTTTCGAGTTGTAGAGTTTTGTTTATACTTCCGTATAGCAGGGATTTGTATTAACACAATGAGTTCATCTGATTCAGATATTAATTTAACGCCTGATTTCATAAGAGAAGAAGCTCATTTTTTCTTTAGCTAATTCATGTTTTTATTTTTACTTTCCTTGTACATGTATTCGTAATGAAAAGCACAGTGTTTACCTCGGATTAAAGACTTATTTAGTCCCTCGAACTTTTAGCCAAACCCTGTCTCGGGACTAAATAAGTTACTTTAACCCTTAGAATAACAATGTACTATTTCAAATCGTCTAATGATGCCGTTAATGAGAAACAGGCTTTATAAAGTGACCACGTTACGGTACTAATCGGTAGTAAAGGCCTAAAAATAAATTAAGAATAAATATTATTCTAAGACGTTTACCGATCTTTTCTTGGAAAGGGCTGAAGTCGACTTCAGTCCTTCCAAGAATTCCACAACTTACATACTGAACCCAACAATGACATATTGTATAATCCAGTTTCCTCGACCGTCCCTAATACAGCAAACAATGCATGCTCCATTCTAGAGCTGCCGGTGACTGCGGCTCCTAAATAAACACCAGGCACAAACATTTGCTCACGGCCGGCACAAGCACGAGCACAACAAGTATTGTTCGTATTTATTTGCTCGGAAAAGTTACCTTTTGTCCGGTTCGTGAGTATTTCGGTTTAAATCAGTATTCACTTAGACTCTGTTAAACATCGGCGCCGGAGGGTTGGCGTTTTTGGGTGAATATCAAAGCATTTGTTGCGGTGTTTCTTTTGTGGCAGGTTTTAATATTCGTGTAGGACAGCAGGTTCTTTCTCTTTATCAAGGATTTATTGTGACAACATCGTTTGTTGACAGATGTGTACACATGTCTTCGTTAGTGGAGGTTGAAAGGTTTTTTAGTTGCATAGATAATCAAACAAACTTAGTCACTTTGCGATAGTTTAATGTAAATAATAGACGGCGCAGCCAGTGGTGCAGTCTAATTTTGTTACGAAGTTACTGGAACCACCGAAGAGCTCGGATAAGAGTGACACTGGCTGATTACGGTCACTCTAGCAGAGCGTTGCAGCAATGGTTGCGTGGCGGCTGTCTTTTGATGACAGATGATGTCAGAGGGGTCGTATCACGTCCACGACGAACCGCTATATTCCGGGACAACCCTGATGATATTCAAGCTGCTGAACCACTAATACGATGACCAGTTCCAGTAAGGGTTTTCCTGCACCGTTATACTTATAGTAATGTAAGTAACTACTGTCGTTAAAATAAATCGGTCCACATCTCTTAAAAGTCGTACATAGAGAAAACGAACATTTTCTAGTTTTGCATTTTCAGTTGTGCTGAAAACTTTCCTGCACATGATCGATCTGTCAATCCGCACGTTCAACTACCCACATTCACAACACAAAAAGGAATCACAAAGCAACCACAATGCTACAAAAAGTGTAAGAAAGCACACATACCTACATCAAAGCTCACAAAATATCCATCTACCCACATTCACTATACTCTTAAATATGAAACATTCTTATTTCAAAGTGTCGTATGCAAATGTTTTGAATAAATCATGGCTTGTTTACGGTCATGCGTTCCTGGTAGCTCGCGTGCTGGTCGGTCAAACTGCGGAGTAAATAACTTAATGTATACGATGGAGATGGACGGAACGATAGCCTGTCGTTGTGTCTAGGAAACTGGAGCCGACGGCACTATTAATTATTTTTTGGAAACTATGCTGCGGCTCTGGTAAGTTGAACTGTGAAGATGGGGTCGGCGAGTGTGGTTCGACTAATGTATTGTCTTAACGTTGCTTCACTCGAGGTTTTTTTTTATTTTAATTGAAAGAACTTGTTGTCGGTGTGTGTTTGACCCGTTGTACAGATGCTAATCTCTCAACCACTGAACGAGTCGTACAATCTTCTGTTATTTCGTTTTTAAAAGATCTTCTTTTCTTCTCACGAATCAGCCCGTGCTGTAATGAATCTAACTTACGACATACTGAAAGATTAGCGAGTCAGAAAGGTAATTATCGTCTCTTTGATGGCTCTTTCAATTAGGTGATCATGCACGATACGAGGGTCTCCTAAGTGGCTGAAACAGCAGAAACTCGCGAAACGAACTTATCATAATAAAGTAATCATATAACACTTAAGTACAAGTTTCTGGGAACTTGTGTCAGTGATGTGTCTATTGCAAACGTAATTATGATTGAATAATGTTCATTTTGCCAAGTAGCTAAGTGAGAACAGTTTAGAGTTACTTAGTTAGGACTAGTTGTTGTCGACCGACTTGAAAAAGAAGCAAGTGTCTTTTTGTGACAATTTTTTTTTCATTGATATTCCATGATTTCCTGGTCTTATTAAAGTGATTATTGGTTTAAAGGCAAATACGTTGTATTTACCAGATGAGGTATTATTATTATCTCATGTGCGCGGGTGTGCGGGCGAGGAGATGAAAGTAAATGAAAGTCAATAATATTCTGAATAATCACAAGTCTCCGATCACATTAGAGTATGAACAATAATGTAAACGACGTTTCACCGAGTAGGTACGTGAGGTGCGAGCGCAAACCAATCAACTCACTGCATTGCAGGGTAGTCACAATCATCACCAACAGGACACACAGTCACAATCAAATCACATTCACAATAAATATAAGCCGCTTTTCGATCGATCTCCTCGATCTTCATTTGTTTTCATTTTGGTGGGCCGCCGCCGCCGCCTCAATACCCGCGGTTACGTCACGTTGACAACTGTCAAATTCGTTTAAAAATCAACTCTGTTAGGTTAGCGTCGCAAAACCTACAGACGCACTGTCACGTTTGTTTGGTAGGTAACTAAAGCCCGCAAAATGGTTTACAATCTGCCGTAAATTTTTCGTTGATTCTGTTCGCATACGTTAGGGCCCCCAAGGAGTACGTAGCGAATATGGCGTTAGGGAAAAGGGTGTAGGTGGTCTGTTAAATCCTTTTATGTTTTAGGTGATGGGCCGATAAAGTAAATTGTGTTATGGTGACAGTGGAGGTATAAGAATGAGAAAAAAGAAAATGTTAGAGAAATTACAAGCTGAAAAGTAATTATAGTTTCTAAATTACTTTACTAGGACATTCAAATTGAGCATAGCTTTAAGCCGGATTTACATTACAAAATTAGTAACACAATTTTTTTTTTTGACATTTATTTCATTACCGATTTCACGTGCAAACTTCTAATTTCATGATGCCTGCATTCATTTCATGATAAATTATAAATGATTTTATTTCTGTAAGTAGGTTTGAACAAACACTTTTACACGTCAATCATATTTTTTTTTAAACTAGATGAGGCCGGCGTTTCCTACCTGACTACTCTGAGAAGAAAGGCCGAAACAAACTCAGAGGTCACAGTCTCTTTTAAAGTCCAGACAAAATCTTGGTCAGATCATGTGAAGGCTATGTAGATCGGTGTCTGCAATGGTCTTTTGAGGAAAGAACCACACAGATTGAGTGGACCTGTCCAGTCAGTGCACGCAATTGTCAGTAATCGTGCAGCTCAACTTAGACTCAAGGAGCTCAACGATTCGACGAACAATACCAAAGAAAGGACATTTGAGTAGGCCGCATAAATTACTCAAACTGCCAGATCATGTTTACGCTGAGAAAAATAAATAAAAAAGAAACCAATGACCGACATAGTTCTCACATTCACAATAATTAGAATAATATTATAATAATCTTTGAGGACCATGTAGATTTGTGTCTGAAATGGTCTTTTGAGGAAAGAACCACACAGATTGAGTGGACCTGTCCAGTCAGTGCACGCATTTGTCAGTAACCGTGCAGCTCAACTCAGAACTTAAGGAGCTCAACGATTCGACGAACAATACCAAAGAAAGGACATTTGGGTAGGCCGCATCAGCTACTCAAACTGCCAGAACATGATTAAGACTGGAACAAAACACACATAGTCCTCACATTCACAATAATTAAAAATAATATAATACTTTATACAGTAAATATTAGTGTCATTGTATATGTAAATAAGTATAGATACTTATAGCAAAGATCAAAAATAGTTAGAATGAAATCTAAATACTTTCGTTCTAAACGCGATTTTTGATAAAAGTAATGTCACGCTCGCGCAACTAATTTCACTATCAAATGCGACGTGAAGCGAGTGTAGCGAAAGCACATTTGGATGATAATATTGTATATTGCAAAATAAAGCTTTGGTGTTGACGGGGCAATTATTTTGGTGATTTCACGACACTAACTATTATACGAAACAAGTAGCACTGAATTGAAACCAGATTTGTGAATTTAATTTTACTATGCATGCAATTAATGTTCTTAATGTAAAACCCGCTTTAATGTTCGATTGATGTCATGTAATATTAAGTTTATAAGTAGGAGTCAACGGCAAAACATACAAAAACGGCGAGACAATGCTGGAACGTCACATGAGAATGATAACGAAGAATCACAGCTACCTTCAACATCAACAACCAGAGTTGATAAAGAATTGGAAATACCGGAATCGCAATCAGAAATAGTAGAAGTGACAAATAAATGCGACCAGACGATGTATTTTAGGTATAATTTCCCATTATTATTATTTATTTCAAAGGGATTCAAAATCAAAAGTCATTTATTCAAACTAGGCTGAGAATCAGCACTTTTTGAGCGTCAAAATCACATAAGACAGTCCCCCCCAAAACGCCCACCCTTCACCACTTCCTAGTGCTTTTGCTGGGAAGAAGAAGTGGCGGAACAAACTCCCCAGCAGCACTGCTGTCTGTTCAGTTAGAAGAACTGGATTCTATTCAGTAATAAGTAATTAACATTACGAAACACAAAAAACATTAAAATTATTTGCCATACTAAGTCAGCTAGCACACGACAATATTGAAAACTATACTCAAGCAGAAATAAATAATAAAAACGTAAAGAGAACTTGATACATAATAAAAAGCCTCCAGACATAAAGGGCGTGCCTGCATTATATTTATATATGTAGCTGTAACTTGTAGCCACAAATGATAAACTAGGACCTTCGAATTCAAATAAAGAAACAGTTAATTACTAATAAAAATAACAAAACCATAGTCAGCAAGATGACCTGTCACCACAAGCAGCACCCGTTCACGAGCATAACACAAAGATCAGCCATTAACCCCCTCGCCATATTTGAGGGAAGGAGGCAACCCGACCCCCGACACTACCGCAAGCATTGACATCTAAGGGAGCATGACGAACTTGCTGCCGGTTGCTCAAAAGAATAATATGATCAATTGTCCACAATTGATCATATTATTCTTTATATTAGTCGCTAGCTAACCATATATTGCAATACATCTCATTAAAAACATTGAAATGAGTAGACTATGTTAATAATAAATAAAAATTAAATTAAACTAAATTGACTAATACGAGTATTGTCAAATAAAACTAACAATTATATGAACTCATATAACTTGTCAGTAGGTAAGCTAATTCTGGAGAAAGAACATAAACATTGTCTTGAGTTAATCACAGCGACCAAAAATTTTTTATCGTTTAAGTAATCGTTGATTGAATAGTATGCCTTTGAACAAAGGTTGGATTTTACTTTAGCTTTAAACGCATTAAACGGCAATCCTAACAAAGAAGAGGGAAGCATGTTAGAAAAGTTTATATACCAAGCCCAGCAAATGAGTTATGGACCTTATGAAGCCGGTGAAAGAGCACGTAGTTTGTCCTTGTTTCTAGTGTTAATATTATGAATATCACTGTTTTTTGTGTATAAGTGTATATTTTGCCTAATATACTATAAGATGTTGGCGAAGATGAATTGTGAGACCACCGTGAGAATACCAATATCTTTAAAAAAATCTCTCAGAGTAACTCTAGCACCTAGCTGGTAAATTGCTCGAACAGCTCGTTTTTGTAGAACCAATATATTTTGGATATCCGCGGCTTTGCTCCACAGCAGAATACCGTAGGACATGACGCTATGAAAATAACTGAAATAGACTAGCCCAGCTGTATCAACGTCAGTGTATTGTCTTACTTTCCTGACGGCATAGGCGGCCGAACTGAGCTGAAGCTGAAGCTTGGCATAAACTGTTATGCCCAGAAATACTGCCGAGTCTACAGTTTCAAGCACCTATTTATCTAAGACGATGTTGGGTCCTAGATTTCTAACATTCGGCATGGCGAACTTTACACATTTCGTTTTATTGGCATTGAGAACTAGGTTATTTGAGGTAAACCAATCTGTAACCATTGATAGTGCACTGTTTCCGTCGTCAAAACATGTCTATTTCTGTCTACTTTACAAGATAAGAGAGGTATCATCGGCAAATAGTACAACGTCACAGATACCCTTTAAATATAATGGTAAGTCATTGATATACACCAAGAATAAAAATGGGCCCAGTATAGAGCCTTGAGGTACACCTAACTGAACTGGTAGCCCGAAAGATTTCACACCATTAACATCTAAACATTGGTGCCTATTATGTAAATATGGATTTAATACGTTAAGAGCTTCGTTTTGAATACCGCAATGAATTAGTTTACGCAAAAGCGTGTCATGGTGCACGCAATCAAAGGCTTTGGAGAGATCACAGAAAACTCCAAAAAACTTTAGCGAGCTCTCCCATGCGTTAATATATAAAAATTAATGGAAGCATTGTTGATTTTCAAAATTTTTTTAGAGGGTTTGAATAAAATGACTAACCATAATGATCACTTTGGATGCACATTGAAGAACTTTACACTACTAGAAGAAAACAATACAGGATTTGTATCTAAATTCTTCTTTCAGTGTAATATGTGCCATTCTAAGTTCGAATTGAGTAGACACGATGAAAAACTAGAAGATAAATTAAATATCAATGAAGGCGCCGTGTCAGGAGCCATCATTTCAGGAATTGGCCTAACAAATTTAAATGAAGTAGCTGCATCGATGGACTTACCTGTTATGTCGTTGTTCACCTACAGTAAATGTCATTATAAAGTTGTTGACATGTGGAAAAATTCCGCTGAAGAAAGTATGTTTGCTGCAGCTCAGGAGGAAATAGCTGCTGCTCGATTACGCGGTGACACTGATGACATTCCGATGATACCAGAGGAAGCAGACTGTTGCTGGCGCAAGCGCTCATATTAAAATCAGTATAATGCGTTGTCCGGTATTGCAGCTATTATAGGACACCACACAGGGAAAGTTCTCTAAATGGGGGTCCGGAATTAGTATTGCGGCATTTGTGCCCGCGCAAATAAAAAAGAATAACAACCTGCTGCTCACAAATGTTCTAAAAATCACGTCGGTTCATCATCTAGTATGGAACCAACAATACTGGTAGAAGGATTCAAGTCCTCCGTAGAAACTTGGAAATTAATTAATAATACGTTGATTGCTGATGGTGATGCCAGCAAATATATTAGAAAGCAGACCATACCACGGCGTTCCAATTAAAAAAAAATGAGTGTACCAATCATCTCCTCCGCAATAACAACGGAAAAAAAATATTACTTAAAATTGATACTTCTGTCCCTCTGTCGGAGCGTAAATTGTTGACACCGGAACGTTTGATTCGGCTGAGAACAGCAGTAAGATCTTCGGTACGGCATTGGCGAACACAAACATTAACCGAATCAGAAAGAATTATAAAAATACAGAGATAAATTCTAAACAGCGCCAAACACACCTTTGGAGATCACAGTGAATGTGACTTGTACTACTGCACCGAAGAAAGAAAAAAAGAAACAAACCAAATACTCCAAGCAAAAACGTTGATGTTAAAACTGCAACGAAATATCTCTCAGTTGGCTTATCATTCTCGAAGTCTGCTCCATGACTTTACCACAAACAGTTCAACAGCATAGTAGCAAAGACTAGGTGGAAAACGCATCAATTTTTCCCTGAAAGATTTTTACTCCGTCCGTTGTCATGCCGCTGTGGTTAGTTTTAACACAGGTAAACGTCAAACTGACCGGCACTGACCGTGACTGTCCGGTATTAATCTGCCTACCAGAAAAGTCCAGGTCAATCCCTGAAACGTTTAGAGCAAAAGCGTTTTTCAATCAATCAAAATCGGAAACGCAAAATACCGCGCTGAAAAATAAACTTTAGCGCAAGGCCCGTAACTAAAGTCAATTATGTATATGCATATCAAAAGCCTGATATGAACCCAGACGATTTCAAGGAGGCACAGGTAGTATTTCTAGAAAATTTTTAAAACAGGCTTTAAAACGGCATGATATTGAAAGAGATACAATTCTTCAGGCTAAGAGTGCCTTGTGGCTCGAGCTGAGATGTATTCTAACTGCTTCCAATTTTGGCAAAATTTGTAAACGACGCCCGAATTTGAATTTAGCGCCACTTTTAAAATCCATTTTATATGGATATTCCTTGAACCATGTAGCGTCAATAAAATATGGCAAAGAAAATGAGGTGAAGGCTATTAAGCAACTCGCCATTCAAGAGGACATAACCATCCAGAAATGTCGTCTTTATATCGATGAGACCTATTGTTTTTAGGTGCTTCGCCAGACGGACTTTATGAGGAAGGAATCGTAGAAATAAAATTTCCCATTTCAATACGCGGAATTGACCTTGATGCAGCAATCCGTCAAAAAAAACTGCTTTTTTTTATTTCATGGCGATAACGTCATTAAGAACGTTACCCATGACTGGTATTATCAAGTTCAGGGCCAACTAAATATTGCAAATAAAAATGTGTGTTTGTTTGCGGTGTACACTGGCCCTGAATTTCCAATAAAAGTTGTGAAAATTTATAAAGACAATCAATTTTGGAAAGATAAAAATATGATCCCTCGTTTGACAAAATTTTATTATGTGTGCGTTCTTCCCGAAACAATTGATCCCAGAAAAAGCCGATCAATGCCACTGAGGGAAATTATTTTATAATTTATACAGTTTATTTTTATATTAAATGATCCACTAAACATAACACGATAAACCTTTATTCAATTTCCTACCTACTCATCCCGTGCATAAAAATTAAAAAGCTATCTACAGCCAGCTAGAACTAGTCACCAACACTTGAGTAATCTAAATTATTATTGTTTCTCCGAAATAACTTAATTTTGTGTGTAGAGGATTTCAGGTAAGTAAGGTGGTATAGGCAAACAAATATTTAATTGAAATACAATATAATTATTTATTTATCATAAATCTACAAATTATAAGTAAAACAATAAATTTAAGTTGGATTTAAATTCCAATAAAATTTTGCTATAACAATTATCTCTCTAAAGCGAACGGATCAAATTGGGTAAGTCTAACTATAAAAATAGCGAACGCGGCAACTCTACGACAAAGTTACGCACGCTTCTGTGTCATAGAGCAACACGGGCCACCGGCGCGCGGACCGCTTCCGTGTTGCTCTGTTCTGTGTGGGTGAAATTTGCAAACAATTACCTAAACTTGACGTTCCGCGCTAGCCGTAAACGCTCTCCCCACGCAAACACAGGATTTACTAACTCATTATCATCGTACAAAGTGAAGCAAGAAAATACTGAGACAAGTTGTGTTTGTGTACAGTCAGGAGAATAATTACCTTATAGTTGCGCAAAATTCAAAAGCGATTTTCTTTAGAAATAACGATTGCAACTTTTCTATCAACAGCTTAAGAGAAAATCGCTTTTGAATCTTGCGTAAGCGTATGTGTGCGTATGACTGTACATTGGTGGCTTGTAAATGTAAAGTAAATAAATAGGCACCAGTGCGAAACGCTAGCGTTAACCTTGTTATACATAATTGAGAGAATGGCGGCATGATGGCTCCTGAGAGTGATGGATTTTTAAAGGGTAATGTTATAAAATGCTTTTAGATAGACGTTAAGTGCTGTCTGTGTTATAATATCAGTCTGTAATTGGGCTTCTTTACAACAAAAGCTTGTCATTCAGAGATGGAATAAACATCTACCGACATGTACTTGCTCACGCGTTGGTATAAAGAGATCGACTGCTGGTATTAAGTTCGGGCTTACACACCACATTTCCTAAATCCACAAAATCAAAAGCATAGGTCATTTATTCAAACTAGGCTGAGAATTAGAACTTTTTGTCGTGTCAAAATTAAATAAAACTTTCCCCCATAATGACCGCCCTTCCCACTTCCTAGTGCTTTAGCTGGAAAGACGAAGTGGCGCAACAATCTGTCCAACAGCACAGCTGTCTGTTCAGCTATATAAGAACTTGATTCTATAACATAGTATGCAAAGTAATTAACATTACGACTCAACCCAGAGGTGTTTTAAATTAAATGACCCCATTTCATAATGAAGTTCATTTGTTTTATCGTTCGATACGAAGTCAAACGTTACACAATTAATAGGTTCAGCCTTATTCCCTACCCAGTTAGTTCTCTGAAAAGGACTCTGAAAGGAGCAAGTTGTTAAATTACCTGGTACTTTTATATTTTAATATTACACTTCGTTTCACTGAACAAATACTCCAGTACAAACTAAAGATTTCTGTGAAGGCGGCAATGCGGCATGCCTGCCGGTGTAGCCAATGTTTCAACTGAGATTTATTTTGTTCCTCTTTAATAAGAAACCTTCGGTAAATGACTCGTGAAATAAGTCCGCAGTTTCTGCCTAATGTCACACTATATTTATATAGTTTGCGATGGAATAGTGACCTTGTTCTTTTCAGGGACATAATTATATTATACGAATTATTGTGCAATAACATTTCCAAAAATACACTTATTTTGACTATGAAATGTAGTCAAACATGAAAATGACAACAGATTTAATCAATCAATCAATCATTTATTTGCAACGAATGTGGAGTAGATAGGAGTGAGCCATGTACATTCTGCCTGGAAATAGGCACGCAAAAATTATAAAAATTGTTAAGAAGATATCCAGAAATAAAATTACAAATTAAAATGTCACAGTCAGAATTGATACAATTATACATACATAAAAATGAATATTGAAAAATGTCAAATCAAAATGTTACTATAAAACAAATGATATATTATTTCCATATGTTCAAGATAATATTAATTATATTTACTATACACATTGCCAATTAAACAGTTTTGTCCATTAAAAAAGCATTAATCGAATTTATTAGGACGGACACTAGTATCTTATTATAGTATTTGACTGTATCATTTTTCATTACATTTGGCAATTTATTGTGTAGGGTACCCATTCGAATAACACTTTTTCTCAACAGGGCTCGATTTGTAATACATTATTGCAACATTTGCTGCTTACATGTGCTTACATTTCTGACAGGTCGTTTTCTAGTTTCTGACATCTTTGGAAATAGGTTTTATTGGTCGTTACAAACATGGCCATTTCCACTGTAGGCAACTTATTGTATTTATTCATTTAATAATCTTTATGTATTAAAAACCCAACATAAGTACATACTAATAAATTTATATATTACTTATTTATGTATTGCTTAACACACAGACATACATCACTCATACAAATCGCACTTACATTCATCCACATCACAAAACCATATAAAAACTATAATAATAAATAAATAAATAAATAAATATCGTCTGACATTGCACACAGCACCATCTAGTTCCAAGTTAAGCACTTAACACTTAAGGCTTGTGTTATGGATACCAGATGGTTGATACACTACTTAAATACATTTTTTTTTTCGTAAATACATACATATTATAAATATACATCCATGACTCGGGTACAAATGTCCATATTCATCATACAAACATTTGCCCCTACCGGGATTCGAACCCAGGACCATTTGGTTTCGCTGACTACACATAGCCACTGTAGCCACTACACCAAACGTGTCGTCAAAACTATAATTAAAATAATTCACAAGCATCGCCGGATGCTCGGTAGTATGCAGCGGACTGGCTAGTTTCGTATAACATACGCATAGCTATGCACCGGCGCACGCGCATGCCGGACCAGTGGCTGTCGACGCAATCGCAGAGACGCCACACCTACCCACAGTCGTAATTGATACACCGTCGCGAAGCTCGCATCGTTTAATGTATGCAAATTCTTTACGTGTACCTTCTACTATTGTTTCTAAAAATCTGTGCTCTTAAATCTATTTTCCTACTATTGTGATTCCTCCTTCTATCTAGCTACATTAATAAACGATAAGTGACTATTGAAGTGGGTGTTTATCTTTTTTGCCATAAAACATCTACATCCACAATGTACAGTGACAGAAATGTAAGCACTTTTAGGGACTTAAACTTTGGTTCGCATCGTTTGGTTGTCTGTGGTCTTCAAACCACACATCGCTCTAATACAACGTTTTTGCTGCTTGAATATGTATTCTTTTGAGCTGCAATTGCCCCGGAAAATAATACCAAATCTTAGAACTGATGCAGCCAGACCATGATAAGCTACTAATGTTGTTTGAATGTCAACTTTTTTGGACAATTTTGAAAGGGCATATGCCGCTGTGTTAATTCTTTTGCAAATTTCCTCTGCTTGTGGTTGCCAATTTAGTTGTCTGTCAATGTAAATCCCCAAACATTTTGCTACTTCAACTTGGATATTTTTTTGCTTATTGTTGTTTAAAGATAGGACTTCTTTTAAAATTGTTCGTTGATGGAAGAATTGTTATTTTAACTTCATGAATGATAAAATCGAGTAAGGGAGCGAGGGGCTTGTTGTAACAGGGGTAAGTAGTAACAGGCCCTTTTCACTAGGATCTTAAACGCTATTAACGTATTTCTTTGACTCGATTTAACCTATAAACCGCGCCGCATCATGTTGCCATAGCCAATGTCCCGCCGGCCGGCGCAGTGAGCGGAAGTGTGCACGTGCTTCATTTCTGCCAGGTAATATAAAATTGTACTGTCGTAAAATTTCGGTTTGCGTATTTAATATCGACTAATTTCAAATTTTCTATATCTTATTTCCATTCAAATTTATCTATCTCTGATAGTGTGTAACAGTTTTTATGATTGCTAAATTGTTAATGATAAATGATAAATGATTTTATTTCTGTAAGTAGGTTTTTACAAACACTTTTACACGTCAATCATATTTTTTTTTTAAACTAGATGAGGTCGGCGTTTCCTATCTGACTACTCTGAGAAGAAAGGCCGAAACAAACTCAGAGGTCACAGTCTCTTTTAAAGTCCAGACAGAATCTTGGTCAGATCATGTGAAGGCTATGTAGATCGGTGTCTGAAATGGTCTTTTGAGGAAAGAACCCCACAGATTGAGTGGACCTGTCCAGTCAGTGCACGCAATTGTCAGCAATCGTGCAGCTCAACTCAGAACTTAAGGAGCTCAACGATTCGACGAACAATACCAAAGAAAGGACATTTGAGTAGGCCGCACAAGTTACTCAAACTGCCAGATCATGATTACACTAAGAGTAAAAATACAAAAAAAAAAAAGCAATGACCAACATAGTTCTCACATTCACAATAGTTAAAATAATAGCATAATACTTTACAAAGTAAATACTCTTGTCATAGTATATGTATATAAAATTCATTAATGTCAATGTGTATATAAAATCCGGACATAATCATTGAGGACCATGCAGATTGGTGTCTGAAATGGACTTTTGAGAAAAGAACCACACAGATTGAGTGGACCTGTCCAGACAGTGCACGCATTTGTCAGTAACCGTGCAGCTCGACTCAGAACTTAAGGAGCTCAACGATTCGACGAACAATACCAAAGAAAGGACATTTGGGTAGGCCACATAAACTACTCAAACTGCCAGAACATGATTAAAACTGGAATAATAACCCACATAGTCCTCACATTCACAACAATTAAAATAATATAATACTTTATACAGTAAATATTCATGTCATTGTATATGTAAAAAAATATAGATACTTATAGCAAAGATTAAAAGTACAATAGTTAGCAAAAAAAAACAATAAAATAAATCAACATTCCCTGTGTAAATTTATTGGAACAGCTCACTCCCAAGCCTTTTTGTCCTCAATAAAGTATTTGACAGTATAATAGGCTTTCTGGCATAGTTTCCTTTTTATAAAAGATTTGAATTTATTAAGGCTTAGTTCTTGAATGTGGCTAGGAAGTTTATTATAAAAATGTATACATTGACATCTAAACGAGCCACCTATTTTCTTGAGCCTGGTTGTAGGAACAACAAATTTGTGTTTGTTCCTAGTATTTATACTATGGATATCACTGTATTTTTTAAACAGATTAATATTTTTATGTGCATACAAAAGATTTTCATAAATATACTGAGAAGGCACAGTCATTATATTAATCTCTTTAAATTTTTCTCTGAGGGAGTGTCTGGGACTTAATTTATAAATTGAACGAATTGCCCTTTTTTGTAAAACAAAAATCGTCTGAATATCGGCGGCATTTCCCCACAGCAGAATACCGTACGACATTACACTATGAAAATAACTGAAGTATACTAAACGGGCTGTCTCTAAATCTGTTAAACCACGAATTTTTCTAACAGCGTATGCTGCAGAGCTAAGCTTTTTTGACATTTTATCTATATGGGGGCCCCATTGCAGCTTGGCGTCTAAAGTTATGCCTAAGAATACTGTGGTATTTTCGGGTTTCAACTCTTCCCCCTTTATGAGAACACTTGTTTCTACCTGTCTAACATGTGGTAACGTAAACTTAATACATTTAGTTTTTTTCTCGTTAAGAAGAAGGTTATTAACGTTAAACCAGTTAACTACTTTTGCGAGGGCGCTATTTACATTGTCAGTAACCAGCTGCTGACGTTTGAGTTTAAATAAAAGTGAAGTGTCGTCTGCAAACAGCACTATATCATGTTTATCCTTTATGAGGTAAGGCAAGTCATTTATATAAATAAGAAATAAAAATGGACCTAGAATTGAGCCTTGAGGGACCCCCATTCTTACTACCGATCCGGGAGATCTTTTCCCGTTAACATCAACTCTCTGAATCCTATCACTTAAATAAGAAGTAAGAAGATCCAGAGAGGCGTTCCGGATTCCGTAGTGGTGCAGTTTCCTGATTAATGTTTCATGAAGAACACAATCGAATGCCTTGGACAAATCGCAAAAGATGCCCAACGCATCGCATTTGTCCTCCCATGCATTATATACATGCCCTAGAAGTTCAACTCCGGCATCGGTAGTTGAACGACCCCTTGTAAAACCGAACTGTTTGTTATGCAGTAATTTATGTACGTTGAAAAATCTTTGCATTTGATTTAGAATAAGCTTTTCAAAAATTTTACTAAAGGTAGGTAGCACTGATATAGATCTATAATTAGTAGGGTCTGATGTACTACCCGATTTAAACAACGGTATTATTTTACTGCTTTTCATAAGATCAGGAAACTCACCACGGTCAATACAATTATTAAAAATAACAGCTAAAGTTGGTGCTACAATGTTTATAATCGACTTAACAACGTCCACAGAATTACCCCATAGATCTGCGGTCTTTTTAACATTTAACGTGTGAAAGGTTTTAATTATATCTTTACACGTGACATATTGGAAATAAAATTCAGAATCACAAACTGGAACGTTTTCTTTAAGTAAAGACTCTGAAGCAGTGGGTGAAGAGTTAAGAGATTTAGTAGTCGATACGGGAATCTCTGCAAAGAAATTTTCAAAGGCCGCGGCGACTTGAGAATCTGATTTAATTATATTGTCATCAATAGCTAGGCTGTAGTCACTACATCGGTTGCATGACCTTCCCGTTTCGCTATTAATGATACTCCATGTCATTTTAATTACATTACCACTATTTTTAATTTTTGAACTCAAATAACGTGACTTGGCTATACTACAAACTTTTTTAAATAATTTTGAATAATTCTTGACATATAAATTAAATTCAGCAGTGTTTATACATGCCCGTTCATCATACAATTCATAAAGTCTTTTCCTACTTGTATGTATACCAATGGTGGCCCAGTCACTGAAGGAAGCATTACTATTAACTGAGAACGTCTTTGGAATGAATGTGGTATTGAATTGTGTGCAATATATTTTAAAAAAATCATTATATTGTTGATTAGGGTCATCATTAGTCAACAGAAGTGGTAATTTATTTAAAACTTTAGATTTAAATGTTTCCAAGCGATTAGTAGTTTTAGGGTTAGCAGTGATATCTTTTTTAGTAACTCTTTTGTTTAAATTAGAAATAGTAATCAATTGTCCGCAATGATCTGAGTCTGTTTAAATAGTTATCTTGATAAATGTTGAAAATCATACCATAGGGTTAGTTGTAACAAAATCCCGGGGCTTGTTGTAACGTGTTACAACAAGTGCATACCTTAAATAATTAAATTACTTACTGTGATTTAAAAGTGCCATGATGAATATAAGTAGTGTTTAACTAAATAAAACTGTTAATTACTTAATTTTTAAGTGTTGATTACTAAAAAAATGTATTTGAGTTGATTTTTGATAAGAATTACGTAATACTTACTTTAGAAAGATGTCAATTTAAAAAAAAAAAAACAAAGAATAAATGATTAGAGGTATTATTGTCGTTTTTTTTTGTCGTTACTACTTGCCCCGGTAGATGTTACAACTTGCCCCAAGCACGAGGTAAGTTGTAACACCGCACTTCTTCTAGAAAATAATTGATTGTAAAATAATGACCAATAGTTATGGTATTATTGTTACTTGATTTGGTAGAGGAAGAGTTACAGTATTCATCCATCTTTATTTAGTAGAAATTTAATCAATAGATTTCAAGATATATTAGTTTTAATGAAAACTGTTACAACAAGCCCCTCGCTCCCCTACCTATAAGTTTGGTAAGAACAGTCGAGTGCATAAATGCAGCTCGACAATAATATTATCTGATTTCATGATTCGTCCATTTATTTCTGTCGTCAAGATAACGGCAAATATATGTGATCATTCGTGGAAGACAGGAGAGCAGTGGTGACCCAGTGATAGCGGCCGTAACTTACGAGTTGTAGGTCTTAGGTTCGAACCCAGACAGGCGCTTTACTTTGTTTAAATTATTTCATCACCAATGCTCTCAAAACTGTGATGGAAAAGATATAGAAGAAACCTGCATGTCCTAGAACCAAAAATTCGAAAGAGATGCGACATCTACCAACCCGCACTGGGCCCGCGTGGTGGATTACGGCCTACTCTCTCTCACCGAGAGTTCGCCTATACAAACATTAGGTATAGGCTAATGATGATGATGATTCGTGGAAGGCATATACAAGCGGCAGCACAAATATGTGACTTCGAAGGAACACCATAATTATCTGACGAGACAAGAGACGCCATAACAAAGGATGCTGCATCGGCTTCAAAAAGTTTAATATAATTATAATATATAAAAATAGAGAATAATTTCGAGCTGTTTAAACGCCGCCATTTTCGCGCGCTCTGTCCAGTCCATTGTTTACTACAGGTGTTCTCGTTCTGTATTTCACCGTGTAAAAAGCTCAAAAGCTAATTTATTTATAAGTATTGCATTGTGCCTGAATGCAGAAATACTACCTATCAGAAGTGCACCTGATAAAGTATTTTTCCAGTCCCGCTATGTGCAAAAATACATAAGGAATGGTGTACGGTTATCCAAAGAGATGAAGTAAATGCAATTACCATCGATCAATAATAAAGTTCTTTATTAGTGATTGATTGCAATAACTTGTTTACATTGTTGTGAATCAAAAACTGTAGGTTATGTTTACTCCTCAATATATTTAGGATTGTATTTATGGCTAAAATAACGTACATAATGTGTTATTAAAGAATAATTATCTTGCAGCTTTCACTCCTTTTACTGACAGCGCACGTAAAATTTGAATTTGAAAGAAAAAAAGACCAGTCCGGTTGTGCTTTTAAAAAAACCACTTTCAGTCATAGTCTAAAATGATTTATATTCTCACTAGTATACAAAAATTACACTTAAACAATAAATAAATTCACAACACACAAGTTATTACTATATTTTCTAGTAAAAAGCAATGCCATACAAATGTAAGCAATACGAACTGGTTGACATAGTATTTTGACGTCACGTTTTGTTTTAACCAATGGTGTTGCGTTTTACAAATTTGAATTTGCCTCGCTTAGGTAATTTGCACTTTTATTTATTAATTTTAAATAATAAATAAGATGTTAATTACTAAAATAATGAGTTGGTTCAAATGTCGGATCAATAAAGATTCGGAATAAAAATATTTGAACCAAATTTAATTAACATGCATATTCCCTATTGCTGTAAAATAAAACAAACATTCCCCACTGAACTGAATAAAATATTTTTGCAATCAAGAACCCCGGGCATGTGAACGTAACATGTGAAATGTTAATTGAAATCAATCCAATAACTATGGCGGACTACATACGCTGCTGAATACTACGCCGCGTGCTACACACTACGCTTCATTGAATAACCTAGTGATTAAAAATCACCATGCAGCCCGTTTGTTGAGCCATATTTATTCAAATATTTTTATTTCGCCATGTTGTTCGTTAGTTACTGGTTTTTAGTTTTTAACAGAGAATTATTATGTCAGGCATAGAATATTATTGTAAAAAGCGAAAAATCACAATAAATCTAAGGGATGCGTTAATTTTAAAAGTTGGTTAGTGATACATGATATTTATTTCTGTCGTAACTTAGTTAAATATACACTTTTACACGTCATATTAAATTATTTTTGAAATCTAGATGAGTTCGGTGTTTGCTATTTGACTACTCTTGAGAAGAGAGACCGAAACTAACTCAGAATTCACAGTCTCTTTTAAAGTCCAGACATAATCTTGGTTAGGCCGTATGAGGACCATGCAGGTTAGTGTCTGAGATGGTCTTGTGAGGAAAGAACCATACAGATTTGAGTGGACCTATCCAAATACTTATTTCGAACACAAATACTTCCAACTGTGGTGATTAACATATTCAGTGTTTTTTCCCTATTATGACAAGATACTTCAACATAACTCTGCTCTCTCACTCTGCCGAACCTATCAGGGATTACAGGCGTGATGTTTTGTTATGTTATACTGGGAAATATCTGGGTTCAACTTTATTATTAATTTGATTCATCCATCCTGGCAGAAACTGCAATGTTATTCAAACATAATATTATGGTGAAGGTACACACCACACTCTGGGTCGATATTTGTTCTGTTTTCTTTTAATGACAGTGGAGTCGGGTCAGTATGCTCACTCATATGACTCAAGCTAAATAGATCGATATCATTTATAGTCAGCGTAGTATCTAGTGCCACAATCAATGTCGAATGTTGAACATCCAACAGCGCGCTTTTATTTAGGCATTCGTTTAGGCATCACCTAGAGCTATTGCCACCAACCGGTCACAAATCCAGACTCCGAGCTGTTACTGAGAAATCCCTGACGGAAAAACCCAATAACACTTTGCCCGACCTTTGCATCGAACCCAGAACGTCACGCTCAGCAGTCGCACTCGCGACCACTCTACCAATGAGGCTTTTTCGATTGTAATAACAATTAATTAAAATATCGATTGTAAATGTAGAGTTTTCTAATCACCAATACACAGCACGCACAACCTTTATTTAGTTGTACAGTTATATTGTCCGATGTTGGTGAACAGAATGTAATCAATCCCCCACAGCTCTCCATTTATTATGCACTGGGCTGAGCCGCTCAGACCCACCAGAGGTTTTGCATGCGTAAAATTATAACACCCTGCCCGTGATGTTCTTTGAGGAGCGCTCAGCGAACAAAATAATCAAAATAAAGAGGATTCTGAGATTAACTGAATATTTCAGCAAGAGTTGCTGGTCTGATAATTATAATATCGTAGTATTTGGTAGGTAAATACTGGTTGTAACTAATTTCTTCATTTCGTATGTTGTGCTGTGGCAGTTAGGGCTGGGATTTTATCAAGAAAGGGATATTAGGATGTCGATTATAAGCAGGAATTTATGGCTTACAAGTAGCTGTTTCTTTGCTTCTGTTAACATGTGCTAGGTACGGGAATCATTATATAAATAAAATAAAAATAAAATTATCTCACCGACCGCGTCCTGATGGTAAGTGATTATGTGTGAGGCTTAGAGTTGTAAAAAAACGTTTTTTTTTTAGATGAATAAAACGTTAATAAATAACATGTAATAACACGTAAACAGTATTTTTTCTGGAGTAGGTTTTTTTTCAAGAGTACGAAAATAAAAATATGGTAAGGCGGCTATCGTATATGAGTTGATATTAAATTTTTTTGATTATAAGAAAATACCATTTGTTTTTTTTTGTTAAATACTACATATACTTATATCTTAAAATAATTGACAACACCCACTGAAGTTTACCATTTACGGACGGGGATTTCCATATTCCTCGTTTGATTTATGTTTTGGTTGAATTGCGTCAGACTGCAGAAAGCTTGACACAGTGAAAGTTCGTTTTTGTTGAGTGTGCTGTGTGAGTGTTAATTAAACATTAAAATCGTATTAAGAAATTTTACGTAATTGATTATATTTGTAAATATGCCAAAACGGGTCGGTTCAGGTCAATAGTCATCAGTCGTGGCAAATCTTTTTATCAATGTTGTTTGCACTACGAAAGTACCTAGAGTAGAATGTAGATTCTGCTCAAAACGTCTTACAAAAAACGGCACAAGAATGTCAAAGCATCTAGAAGTCTGTAAAAAATGCCCAGACTCCGTAAAAGAAAAATATATGAAGACAATCACACAAGTTCCTGAAGTTCCACAGCATAAGTACCTAATTTTTTTTAGTATTTAGCCGATTTCTCGCGTTGTTTTTGTGACGATTAAATTGAAATGAATCCGCACATGATAAACTCTTTTAATTGTACGGGCTTGAATCGAACCACGGAACTCCGTGTTGAAAGTCCGAGCTCTTTATGACAAAACAGTGTTGAAACTTTAAAAATATGTTATAAAAAAAACTGCCGTTTCGTAGTATAAAAATTGAAGACAATGTGGAAAACATGTTGGAAAAGAGCCCCTTATTAAAACCCGAGGAAAAAAAAGTCTGAGAAATACTCAAAAATAGAAAGGCATTCGCTATATTTGACGTTCATAAAATCGCGAACTTATTGGTTCCTTATTTTAAAGGATGCGATCTGACTCCAGAAGAAGAAACGGCTGCTGTAAAATGTATAATGCTGCAGCATTATACATTTGTTCTACAGTAGGCGTTCCTTCGCTGCTGTAAAGATACCAGATAACGAAGAGGATATAGTACTGGCACAGCTTGCAAATTAAATGGCAAAACAAGAGTTTTTTTCTAAGAATTTTATGTGGTCACGATGAAAAAATTGAATCCTATTGCTTGGTGGACAGGACTTTGCAAACCAACTGCTTTGTCTAAAGTACCCGTCAAGTTTATCTCGCTTCCTACTACATCAGCAGCGTGCGAGAGAACATTTAGTACGTACAGCGACATTCATACCAAAAAACGTAATAGACTGACAAATGACAGGGCTAGGAAAATAGTGTAAATCGGGCACAATTTAAGATTGCAATCAGTACAATCATCAACAATATTAATACAAGCCGAAGTTAGTAGAGTCCCTGATAGTATAGTCGTTGATTCAGAATCAGATGAAACAAATACAGACACAGAACATGACAATGATTCCGATGCCGATAAAACAGTTTGCGTAGCTATAGCTACGGACACTGATTCAGGTGATTCTGAGTGTAACACATTAAGTATTTTCGAAGTTCTATTATGTACCCATTGATTCAAACATAATTTGACTTTAATTAAAAACAAAACAACCATATTTAGTGTTTTATTCCAATTTAGTTATTGTGTTTCACTTTTTCAAAAAATAAACAATTGTAGAAAAAAACGACGGTGGCAAGTTCTTTTTCATGTTATTTTTCAAAATTGTGAAAAAAAACATTTTGTTTTTTTTTTTTCAGTTTACGTCTCTGGGGCTGGTAGAAAAGCAGGCACAGAATATACCCCACTTAGGTACCTTACTACTTGAGTAGGTATCGTCATTTGCAGTTGCAGCAGTTAAATCATCACCTTCGCCTTTTCCCAAGTATGTTGGGGTCAGCTTCCAGTCTAATCGGATGCAGCTGAATACCAGAATTTTACTATAATTTTACCATTTCGCGGCAAATAGTGTCCATACTGAGTCGAGTGAGCTCGCACACCCCGAATGGAACGTTAGACGATGTTCATAGAAGAAAGCGTGACAAATAGAAAAACGGTAATAACTACATACCACGCGCTTATAGAATCCATTTTAAGTTACGGGCTTATTATATGGGGGAACAGTACGTATAAGGATAGAGCATTTATTGCACAAAAATAATGCATCCTGATGAGTCCTGCGAACTTTATTTTAAAAGCTAGATTTATTACCACTTGCGTCACTTTACTTATACGAAATCTGTAAATTTGTGTACAGTGATATGGGATTGTTGAAATAACCGTGAGAAGTAATCTCTCGACCAACAAGGGATCCACACAGACTTGTATAATAGGATAATCTTAAGCCAAGTATGCTAGAAGCTGCCTTGTGATGTGTGTACGTATCTTTAAGTATACAATGAAATACCAAAAAATCTTAAATTATTAAATAATTCTAACTCGTTAAAAAAGAATCTATATATATGGCTGAATAGACATAACTTTTATGACATTAATAATTGAAATAACTTGAAAATATAAAATAGGAATGTGCAGGTATTAATGAAAATGTTGGTGATGTATGATCAGAATGGTTGTATTACCAATTAATCTACGACATTGTATAGTTCAACTTTAACTCGTGTTAATTATTTTGCATGCAATTGATACAATATTCTGTATAGCTAAACATGTGGACATTATATCAAACCAGACTGTAACAAGTTTATACCATGTTTAAAGCAAATAAAGACTTATCTTATCAAATATTGCTGTAAACAAAACAGAAACGGAACCATCCATTGACGTCGTCGGGCGAATCTAACGATTTAGATACCTGGTACATGTTGACAGGCCAGCACCCTGATCACGTAGCACACTATCAATCACAATTTGAATCATTTTGAAGGATATTGCTAATCCATTACTTCCTAGGTTCGAAAAATGTGTCTGATCAACAACGTAAATAACGCAATGAATGTTGTTGAACTGTCAAAATGAACCATTCCCAATGTTAGTGCGTTACGTAATTACCGCGCAGGCCTTTACTCAATCAATCAATATATTTATTGTGGATCATAGGTACAAAGAAAACAATGTGAAAGCCAATTATTTCTAAAAGGTAACCGTGGTGTTTCTTTCGTCTATTCTCCATAGGAAACGACCAATTGGTTTTATGATTTTTTTTTTATGATTTTTTTTTATTTCTGTAAGTAGGTTTTTACAAACACTTTTACACGTCAATCATATTTTTTTTTTAAACTAGATGAGGTCGGCGTTTCCTATCTGACTACTCTGAGAAGAAAGGCCGAAACAAACTCAGAGGTCACAGTCTCTTTTAAAGTCCAGACAGAATCTTGGTCAGATCATGTGAAGGCTATGTAGATCGGTGTCTGAAATGGTCTTTTGAGGAAAGAACCCCACAGATTGAGTGGACCTGTCCAGTCAGTGCACGCAATTGTCAGCAATCGTGCAGCTCAACTCAGAACTTAAGGAGCTCAACGATTCGACGAACAATACCAAAGAAAGGACATTTGAGTAGGCCGCACAAGTTACTCAAACTGCCAGATCATGATTACACTAAGAGTAAAAATACAAAAAAAAAGGAATGACCAACATAGCTCTCACATTCACAATAGTTAAAATAATAGCATAATACTTTACAAAGTAAATACTCTTGTCATAGTATATGTATATAAAATTCATTAATGTCAATGTGTATATAAAATCCGGACATAATCATTGAGGACCATGCAGATTGGTGTCTGAAATGGACTTTTGAGAAAAGAACCACACAGATTGAGTGGACCTGTCCAGACAGTGCACGCATTTGTCAGTAACCGTGCAGCTCGACTCAGAACTTAAGGAGCTCAACGATTCGACGAACAATACCAAAGAAAGGACATTTGGGTAGGCCACATAAACTACTCAAACTGCCAGAACATGATTAAAACTGGAATAATAACCCACATAGTCCTCACATTCACAACAATTAAAATAATATAATACTTTATACAGTAAATATTCATGTCATTGTATATGTAAAAAGTTATAGATACTTATAGCAAAGATTAAAAGTACAATAGTTAGCAAAAAAACAATAAAATAAATCAACATTCCCTGTGTAAATTTATTGGAACAGCTCACTCCCAAGCCTTTTTGTCCTCAATAAAGTCTTTGACAGTATAATAGGCATTCTGGCATAGTTTCCTTTTTATAAAAGATTTCAATTTATTAAGGCTTAGTTCTTGAATGTGGCTAGGAAGTTTATTATAAAAATGTATACATTGACATCTAAACGAGCCACCTATTTTCTTGAGCCTGGTTGTAGGAACAACAAATTTGTGTTTGTTCCTAGTATTTATACTATGGATATCACTGTATTTTTTAAACAGATTAATATTTTTATGTGCATACAAAAGATTTTCATAAATATACTGAGAAGGCACAGTCATTATATTAATCTCTTTAAATTTTTCTCTGAGGGAGTGTCTGGGACTTAATTTATAAATTGAACGAATTGCCCTTTTTTGTAAAACAAAAATCGTCTGAATATCGGCGGCATTTCCCCACAGCAGAATACCGTACGACATTACACTATGAAAATAACTAAAGTATACTAAACGGGCTGTCTCTAAATCTGTTAAACCACGAATTTTTCTAACAGTGTATGCTGCAGAGCTAAGCTTTTTTGACATTTTATCTATATGGGGGCCCCATTGCAGCTTGGCGTCTAAAGTTATGCCTAAGAATACTGTGGTATTTTCGGGTTTCAACTCTTCCCCCTTTATGAGAACACTTGTTTCTACCTGTCTAACATGTGGTAACGTAAACTTAATACATTTAGTTTTTTTCTCGTTAAGAAGAAGGTTATTAACGTTAAACCAGTTAACTACTTTTGCGAGGGCGCTATTTACATTGTCAGTAACCAGCTGCTGACGTTTGAGTTTAAATAAAAGTGAAGTGTCGTCTGCAAACAGCACTATATCATGTTTATCCTTTATGAGGTAAGGCAAGTCATTTATATAAATAAGAAATAAAAATGGACCTAGAATTGAGCCTTGAGGGACCCCATTCTTACTACCGATCCGGGAGATCTTTTCCCGTTAACATCAACTCTCTGAATCCTATCACTTAAATAAGCAGTAAGAAGATCCAGAGAGGCGTTCCGGATTCCGTAGTGGTGCAGTTTCCTGATTAATGTTTCATGAAGAACACAATCGAATGCCTTGGACAAATCGCAAAAGATGCCCAACGCATCGCATTTGTCCTCCCATGCATTATATACATGCCCTAGAAGTTCAACTCCGGCATCGGTAGTTGAACGACCCCTTGTAAAACCGAACTGTTTGTTATGCAGTAATTTATGTACGTTGAAAAATCTTTGCATTTGATTTAGAATAAGCTTTTCAAAAATTTTACTAAAGGTAGGTAGCACTGATATAGGTCTATAATTAGTAGGGTCTGATGTACTACCCGATTTAAACAACGGTATTATTTTACTGCTTTTCATAAGATCAGGAAACTCACCACGGTCAATACAATTATTAAAAATAACAGCTAAAGTTGGTGCTACAATGTTTATAATCGACTTAACAACGTCCACAGAATTATCCCATAGATCTGCGGTCTTTTTAACATTTAACGTGTGAAAGGTTTTAATTATATCTTTACACGTGACATATTGGAAATAAAATTCAGAATCACAAACTGGAACGTTTTCTTTAAGTAAAGACTCTGAAGCAGTGGGTGAAGAGTTAAGAGATTTAGTAGTCGATACGGGAATCTCTGCAAAGAAATTTTCAAAGGCCGCGGCGACTTGAGAATCTGATTTAATTATATTGTCATCAATAGCTAGGCTGTAGTCACTACATCGGTTGCATGACCTTCCCGTTTCGCTATTAATGATACTCCATGTCATTTTAATTACATTACCACTATTTTTAATTTTTGAACTCAAATAACGTGACTTGGCTATACTACAAACTTTTTTAAATAATTTTGAATAATTCTTGACATATAAATTAAATTCAGCAGTGTTTATACATGCCCGTTCATCATACAATTCATAAAGTCTTTTCCTACTTGTATGTATACCAATGGTGGCCCAGTCACTGAAGGAAGCATTACCATTAACTGAGAACGTCTTTGGAATGAATGTGGTATTGAATTGTGTGCAATATATTTAAAAAAAATCATTATATTGTTGATTAGGGTCATCATTAGTCAACAGAAGTGGTAATTTATTTAAAAGTTTAGATTTAAATGTTTCCAAGCGATTAGTAGTTTTAGGGTTAGCAGTGATATCTTATTTAGTAACTCTTTTGTTTAAATTAGAAATAGTAATCAATTGTCCGCAATGATCTGAGTCTATCAAGTTAATAATTTCTTTGTGGGTTGGTATAACATCTGTATAAATGTTATCTAGGCATGTGGCACTAGTGGAAGTTATTCTAGTGGGCTCCAAGAATTGGTTAGCAAGATTGTATGACTGAAATAAACTTATAATTTTAGTACTTAACCCAGAATTCTCTAACAAATTAACATTAAAATCACCACAAGTGATGACAGATTTGTTTGAATTACAGATTTTGTGCAACACTTCATCCATAACCTTTTCAAAACAATCATACAATCCTGAAGGTGGTCTGTACACACTTAATATAATGAGCTGCTCCAATTCTACACAGGCTATTTCAATTGTCCGCTCAACAGAGAGGCTCACAATATCCTTGCGGTCTTTAAATTTAAGCTGTTTATTTACTAGAATTAAAGAGCCACCATGTACAGCATTTACTCTGCTGAACGAACTACCAACCTGGTGATTACTAAAATTGAACATGAACTGGTGGCTTTTAAGCCAATGTTCTGTCATACAAAGAATATCTATATTGCTACAATTCAGGAATAACTCTACTTCTAAATCTTTGTTCAAAAACCCTTGAATGTTTTGATGCACCAGGTTGATACTATTTACTTTTTGTACACTTTCATATGATTTATTATTTGCCTTAGTTATATTTTTGCAAGAGACTGACTCTTTTGTCTTAATTTTTAATTTAAATGATGACCATTGTCATTAATTTTGACCAAATTATTGGCAGAATAATTAAAAAGGTCATTGCATTGCTCAAAAGAAGCAAGTTGTTTAGCCAAATTTTTGGCTGAAATAGCAAAATAATATGATAGCGACACAGCTATCTGTCTTTTGTGATAGTTAGAAAGATAGTACTTAACAATATTGTATCTATCTTTTGTCAAATACAAATTATTACCAACATAATTGTTAGTGTCAACTAAATGGAACAGATTGTCATTATAAGTCAAATTGTGCAATGTCATGTTAATGTCAAATCTTAAGGTATTTTCTTCCTGTGGCAAACTGTTACTATAGGGGAAAGTAAACAACACAATTTTCCTTAAACTAAGGTTGCACAATGTTCTATGATATTGGAGCAATTCTCCTTTGTTCACATTTCCCCTATTTCCCATAAAAATCAATAATGTTGTTTCCTGCATATAGTTACATTTAATAATTTCATTCATGATATCAAATAGCGAACAACCAGGCATACAGTAATTAATTATTGAGTGTCCGGGATATTCATCTGTCAACAAGTGCCCTAAGTCCTTTCCAATTTCGTCACAAAATAACACAATGTCATTATTTAGCATTTGTTTACATTGTTTAATGGAACTATTTACAGCAGGAGTTGTCAAATCAACACAAGGATGCGGTAAGGTGGTATTGCATGTTGACAATGAATGGGCAGGCAGGCAAATGGTAGGTACATTGGTTGGTGGTTGACAAAGCTCACAGCTGTTTGTTTGTGAGTTTACTAGCTCATTCATTGCCAACACATATTCCCTCATTAGTTCTTCAGAGGTATTATATTTGATAGTCATTGAACCAAATTTCTCTTGCAGATGGTCAAGTTGAGATTGCAAGTCCTGTGTATCAATGTTGTACTTCCTAGTACTTTGATCCAAATTAACCCGGGATCCAATTTGGGGATCCAAATTGGGACCGTGCACTTAGCTTCTGAAGTTTCATAAGTGCCCATGTAGGTTTACGAAAGATAAAAAAATTTAGATCTTTGGAGGGTCTACCCCTTCCTTTAAGTAAATGTTCGTTCCTCCATTAATTATTGTTAGTCTGAAGGTAAACGTACAAGAGCAACATTTTTAATTAGTTAGATCGCACCCGGCATCTACGAGTACTTTACAATTGGAATTGTTGAGAACTGTCTGTAGGTAGGTACCGGATGTCAGGGGGATGGACGGTCAGACTGTAGGTACTTACTGTGTTAAATATTTATTAACTATAGCGTATGCCCGCGGCTTCACCCGGGTGGATGTCGGAAAATATCCCACGGGAACGTACCTACTACCGGGATTATTACTACCCCATGCGTTAATCCAGGTTATTAAAGATAGATCTAACGTTATGTTTACATATTAGGTCGGGGAAAAAGTTCTTCATCCTATACCTATAAAAATCAATGCCACTTTTCGTTGTAATTTTATAACTCAAGAAGAACGGATGGACCGATTTTGCTAATTCTTTTTTTAGAATATTCCTTGAAGTACGAGGATGGTTCATACGGAGAGAAAAATTAAAAAAAAAATGTTAGGCGGTACGAAGTTCGCGGGGTCAGCTAGTATTTTATAATTATACAAATTCAAGACTCGTGTGGCACCCAAATATCGAGCTTTTTTATATACCCAGACTTTTTCAAATGGGTAAAAACTGTTTTGTCGTGAACCCCTAACTCTTCAGCTATATAGTCACTACTAACATGACGATCTTGCTTCACTTTTTCAAAAAGGGCATCGACTTTATCCGCAACAGCGCGACCAGAGCGAGCTGCATCTTTGACATAACAATTCCCGAACTGAAGACGCTTGAACCAACTTTGTGCTACTCTTACTGACACTGGTCCATAAACGACACATTTTTTTTTCGGAGCATATGTCGTATTTTTCCCTTTTTCGTAATAAAACTTCAAAATAAATCTATCGAATTTCTTCGTTAGATTCACTCATTTTGGTGGACAGAAAAACAATTGAAAAATTTCGGGTAATCGTTTTTACTTACAGCCAAAGATTTGACTAGCTAACTATAAAATACGAAAAAACTTTAGCTTCGTTCTACTATGTGAGTTCAAGATCCTCTACTCTTTGTTTCATGAAATAAACAATTGAGTTTTCACCTATGTAGAAGAAAACAATGCTTGTTTATAAACCATATTGAAATTTGAACCTTATAATTATGTTACTTGCGACAATAAGATGCAAATTAGTAAAACGGGGTTAATAGGGATGCAGGGGTGAATCGGGACGAAACTTTAAAAGGGATGTTAACGTTGAAATAATATAGTTGGCTGCCAAAAAGCACTCTAATGCGTTTACTGTATTATAATTAACGATTAAGTGCCCTTGTTGGCAACAAACTATATTATTTTAACGTTAAAATCCATTTTAAAGTTTCGTCCCGATTCACCCCTGCATCCCTAATAACCCCGTTTTACGGTACATTTGAAAAATATTTAGAATTTTAGGTACCTACCTACTTTTAAATTTTATGTGTCTTATTAAAGTCTTTTTGGAAAACGATTTCCTGCTTTTATTTCAGTGGACTTTTAAGTCATCTATACTTCCGTCCCGGAAATAATTATAAAACTGTTAAACTTTTAATGGCGATTGTCCATTTTACATTTACCGTAAAATTTAGGAAGCCTCATTTAAATTAAGTTAAGTACTTAATTCATTAAAAGTTACCGCGCTTGCCTCCATAATTAAAATTTTATGGTAAATATATTTTTTTGTGTTTAAGGGAAATAATTGCGGAAGTTCCTTCTTATTGTGACGTCACAATTTGGTAAACACGCTTACTTTTATTAATAATTGTTCTGAAATAACATTCTAAAAAACATTTTTATAATTCACTTCGGTGCCATAATTTTTTATTCCAATTTGACGTTTTGAATAGGCCAAAGCTCAGAACAATAACTAAAGCATAGAAGGAAGCTAAAGGACAATGGGAAATGAATGTATGGAGTCTGGGCCCACCCTTCAATAGTAACATCTGATATACCGTTGGATAGGGCTTTTTAAGTGGAACATTAGTTACTAATATAACTATGGTCAAATGTTAGTACTTTCGGAGATACGACGTCTTAAAGTCGTCAGTCTAACATATTCTTTATGGATACTTATAAGGTAAAATAGTAATAATAAGTACACTTTAAAACAAAAGAGATTTATTATTCGTCTTGGACATCAAAGACAATTACATCATTTAAAAAACCCACGGGGGCCACGAATGGTTGATGTCTCCCAACTCCTAGGTACCAAATCAAAGAAATAGTGTGAGCGCAACTTCCTACAGTTCGCCGTCCGGTCAAGCAAGAGCAATAATATTGTGATATCGCGTTTCTTCCAACTTGGTTTCGATCAATTAATATATAGCAATAGTATATTCTTGCTCTTACGTGGCGTGACTGTATCCTACCACGCAGCAACCACACATTCTCTGCTGGTATATTATATTCTATTAAATCATGTAAATCGTTTTGTCTGTACATTTTTCTATAACGTATAAACCGTCTCGAAGATGTTCACTGCAATATGACTGATCGCCATTTGCAAATGCGCCCGGTCAAGCGGCGGGCGCAGCGGGTAGGGTGGGGGCGCAGGTAAGGAGCAAGCAGATAGGTGCCGTCCGTTTTGAGTCTGGCCATAGTTTATCTTATAACGAAGTAAACTACGGTCACTTTTATGGCAGTATAATAAGTAGTATAACTCCGAAAGTACTGACTTTTGACCTTAGTCGTAATAATAAGTTTTATTCTGCATAAACATACCTATTCATTTATGAGTGTCTTATTCCTATTGAGAGGTGGGCCCATCATTACTCATTCTCCTTTAACTAATATAGTCGTCTCTGTTTTCTTATACACTCATAACAGCATTAGAAAGAGACAGATTTAGGTTGCTCAAAATGCAAAGCGTCACAAAGCAAACGTCAATTTGGCTACCTTGGCTACCTTTATGATACTAAGTTTAAAAGCTACTTAACTTCTCGGGTTTTTGTCTATGACTTTGTTCATCGCATTTTTTCGTATAATACTTATGGACACATGGGTGTTGAAGTGCTCCGTTGATTTTACGTGTTTTTGTAAAAATAGTACAAAATTAATAGTGATTTAGTGTAAATCGCAAAGCTTAAAGATTAAATAATGTCTTGCATTATAGTGGCATGTTAATCACATTCATCCCGCAAAGAAAATTATGCGGAAATCATAAGCTTCCATTGGTAAGTAATCAAATATGTTCATTTTATCGGTTTTGTATTCTCACTGTAGGTTATTTTGGCATTTTTTCAAATTATTTGAGCTTAGTGAACACGGTAGTGTTTTGAAATCAATATTTTATGTAATTAAATAATTCGATTCTAGGGAAAATAGAAATTTTAAATCGGCATAGAAATTTTTGCAATAGTGCTTGCAAAAATAAACTATCGATAGAACTAGCGTCATCTAAATTATTACATTATTTTTCTTTACACGTAGTTTTGGGAAGGATTAAATATTGAAGAGTGAAATAAATACCTAAATACCTACGGTCTTGCCAGCAAATCATACGTATGAGTAATGAAATGACAGTGGTCAAAAATCCGTGTGGCTCATGGTATAATAATTTAAACTCATGTGTAGCTATGATTTTTTTTTAAATTTTCAGATTTCCCTCCGATATTGATATGAGGCAAACATCGATCAACGCTATTGCACGTAACTACTGGGAATGGAAAAAACAACATCGTATTTGTTCCAAACATTTCAGCGATGACTGCTTTATTAAAATATTGCTACCAACGTCAATTTTTGATGATTTACTCGAACATTCATTCGATAATGAAGTATTGGATGAACATAGAAATGTGTTGATTAAATTGATAAGCAAAGAATATTTAACAATTAGAATTCATTATAATATCGCGAAATAATTATCTTCTCCTGTAGAAAAAGTAAGGACATTTCTAACAAAAACTATAATTTTTCAAGGACAGTGATTTAAATTTTTTGTTACTTGTTCCGGTGCCAATCGCTCTTTAAAAATTATTGAAGCGTTTTCTTGGTAATTTCAATTTGTTAATAATTTATCCTGTGTTTATAAATAAATAAGTTAATCAGACAGAAGTGAGTTTATTTCATCTTAGCATATTTTAGATTTAATGCCAAGGAGCGATACTATAAACTAAGAAGTCGATATCGGTATTTATTTTATGCATAGTCACATCACTAGCTAATACTCTTTTGTCTATGACAGCGTACACTTCAAATGTCCTAAAGCGCCTTCTATGCTTTACTTATTGTTCTGAGGGCCAAAGGTATTTTAGCTCATACAGCCATTATGCGCAGCGGTTTGTTGTGCACCATAAAAAACCCAATACTTTCAGCGCTTGATCTATGAATAAGGTATTTGGTTACAAACAGAATAAAGCAATCGAAAGCGCTGTGTGGTGTGATACGAGCAACGTCGACATTGACAGTTGATGAATTGACAGATGACACTTTGCAATTGATAGTAATGACAGTCTCGTTATTTTGTCAATTTGTCACTCTATGCTATGTTCGTTTATTGGTGTATTTTCTTGCTATTCAATTGGTATTTGTTGTAATTGCTTAAAGACGAGAGAAGTTCTTTATAATTTGCGTTCAACAAACACTCCACTATAACTTCACCAAACTGCCAAATCATTACTTACTATTTGGACAGTAAGCTACCCAGGATAGGACTATCATTAACAACTTAATTACCCACACGAACGCCTACGACAAACTGTATGGCAGTAATGATACATTACTTCCATACCGTATAAGTATTATATTATTTGAATTATTGTGAATGTGAAGATTATGTGGTTCGTTAATTTTTTTGTTTTCTTAGTTAGTTTCACGATCTGGATGCGGCCTACCCAAATGTCCTTTATTTGGTATTGTTCGTCGAATAGTTGTGCTCCTTAAGTTCTGCGTTGAACGGCACGATTACTGACAATTGCGTGCACTGACTAGACAGGTCCGCTCAATCTGTATGGTGTTTCCTCAAAGTACCGTTTCAGACACCAATCTACATGGTCTTTACATGATCTGACCAAGATTATGTCTGGACTTTAAAAGAGACTGTGACATCTGAGTTTGTTTCGGCCTTTCTTCTCAGAGTAGTCAGATAGGAAACGCCGACCTCATCTAGTTTTTAAAATATGATTGACGTGTAAAAGTGTTTGTACAAACCCACTTACAGAAATAAAATCATTTATCGTTTATGCAACATTGCTAACACGATCCAATCAGGCGCAACACGTTTGATCGGTTTTACGATACGAACCCCACTCTGTTTGCGTAATCATGTCTGTTATGTATACTGTGAATCAGGATAGAATACTACTCGTAGTAACTTTATTTGAGCAGGAATATGCGTGTAAGTTAACTAACCTACTTATCTTATTTTTTTATATGACTAAATAAATGTGTTGATTTGCGTTTTTTTACACAGCAATTTATTTATTCATAATTAATTACAACGGCTTGCGCCAATGACAGTAATTAATAGGCAAACCTAAACACAAACAAAAACATATTACAAAAACAAATAACAAGTCAGAGATCAAACATACTTAACAATAACTTTAAAAAGAGAAAATAAAATCGAATAAAATGACAACAACTTATTTACCTAACAAACATAGCTTTCAGAGAACATGAGACAATTTGACATGATCACCCTGAGTGTATCAATAAAGATGTCACATTCCGGGACTGTCTCCATTAAGGAGTTTATAGCACCATGCATGCGACACAGTGCGACAATGGGATGTGGCGAACAGTCGGTGTCGTCGAGTAGGCCTATGACGCAGGTAGTTGTCAGGTACATAAAGTGTACACAAAGTATTATGTAGCTCTGGGGAATCTACCATGCTCCTTAAAATTTAGAATTTAGTTTTTTTTTTTTTTTAGTATCTGATCTCTGGCTCTACGCACGGACAGGGAATTGTAACCTAACATTTCCAGCAGGAAATGAGTAGGATACATAAATGGATAATATCTGTAAATCTTTTTATATAAAAAACGCACCAACGCTTTCTGAACCTTTTCAATCCCTAATACTTATGTGGATTCGTGGGGATTCCAGACGGTTGCAGCAAATTGTAACTTACTTCTAACTAGACAGTTAAATAATAATTTGATGACAATAGGATTATTGAAATCACGGGCATTGCGTAGGACAAAACCTAGGCGCCTGTAAGATTCTGAAGCTAGGGCAGACATGTGTGCATGGAATGTCAATCCGCAGTCAAATGTCACGCGAAGATCCCTAATGGTTGACACGCGCTTTATTTCAACACTTAACTGTTACTTGCGGCTAAAGGTCATGACGTACTAACATTTACCGGCATTAAACATCATTTTATTATCTGCACGCCACTTATGGATTCGGTCGATGTCACTTTGAAGATGTTCGGGAGTTACATCCTTATTAATTACTTGAACTAATTTTAAATCGTCAGCATATAGGAGGCATTTGGCATACTTTAATACGTTAATGAGATCGTTGATCATAACGAGAAAGAGAAGGGGGCCTAAAACTGAACCCTGGCTTACACCTGAACGCGTATGATATGACTTCGAAATAAAGGATCCATGGCTAACATACTGTTTTCTATTTGAAAGGTAATCCGCAAAAAAAATTAGAAGCTATGGAGCTATGTACGTGTGTGGACAAATTTTTATCCCCGTTCCGAGAATCGGTTTCTGTTAAATAGATCACGGGAGCAAAGTCATCAGGTAAAAGCTAGTAAATAATTACAGGTAAACAGTTTCGTTATGTTACATAGACTTCATATAATTATATCTTCTAAGGATTCATATTAATTGCGTGCTCGCGTGTACTTTCATGTTAATAACCACAAGTCTAGAATATTAGAGGCACACCCACAGTAAACAACGTCACCTCACATGAATAAATTGCATCTTTATGTACAGTACCGCTTGTTAAATATTTTACTTCTCAGAATATTGTAGTGACAGTTTGTACCTATTCAGTTATTATAATTATATTCGGTTAAATTACTTAAAATATATTACCTACTTGTCGTCCTTTCTAAGCAGCAGTTAAGTCACTGCGCAGAAATCAAATATCTCTAAATCTCCCATTGCCTTGCAATTTTACTTAAACAAACCGGGATAAAACACTGAGCGCCTGTCCGACATTTAATATTCAGTTCTGTCGTCAACCAAACATTGCTATGACAAATTGATCAGGCACTACAAAGCTTCGGAACTATGGAGGGTAGAGGTAAGGTGAACAATCTCTGTGTTTTAAAGTGTCCGTTAAAATATGCTACATAAGGGTGGCGCTACAGTAGCCACCAGGTAAATTTTAAAAGCAATAATTGTAGGTTATGTTTACAAAATAATGTTGGACTACCTACGTATATTGTTGAGGTATGGTATACTGGACAGTCACTAATTACTCTATACTCCATTTATAAGAGCATTAGACAGAAGTTAAAAAGGTTATTTTTCATGCACATTTTGTAACAAAAGAAAGAAAGAAAGAAAGAAAGAAAATGCGTTTATTTGCGGTAAACATGACGCAAAAAATAACACAAACACAGAAAATATGAAAAGGTTGGGGGAAACATGCGTCACATCTACGCAAAACGGCTATCGCTCAGCATTATGCCGCGACCCTATGCAAGACAGAGCCCCAGCGCTAGTTTTCAGCGACAGCCGGCGCTGACGTAGTGACGTCGTCCGGTGAGGCAAACAATAGTTAGGACGCTGTACCAGTACAGCGTACTTACGAAAGTACAATAAACTTGATATAGTTACGATTGACGCCAAATTTATTAAAATCTATTTAAATACCAGCTGTCACACATAATTGTTACCATTTTAACCATTTATCTTATGAAATTAAGTGGATTTCATTTATATACATTATTTAATTCCAATTTAAAATTACAGTACCAATGTTAAAAACCTTAAAGAAGCAGGGGCGAACAATACCGGGAACGTTTTTCATTGCACTATAATTCTACCAAATCTAAAATGTTACCTAATCTCTATAAGAGCTGTGTCAGCCGGATGTTTCTAATTATACCGGTTTATGTCGTCGGTGAAATTGACGTAAATAATGTTCTATGATTGTCATTAATGTCCTTCACTTGTTGATACTTGTGAATAAACAAACAAAGCGTAGCGCTTTGTTTTTTGTTATTGCCGATTTTTTTATGATTTAGTTCTTATTGTTTTCGTTATTAGTGTTGTTATTGGGTTGTTTGTACAAAACGTTACGTTTTGTTGCGCTATGGGTGATCCCGGTGCGGGCTCAAGTGGCTTACAACATACAAGTTTTGAGACTGACCAAAGCCAACGGCGAAAAAAACGTGGCCCAAAAATTTACCCCACGACATAATAATATCTCCCAAGTAAAAAAGAACTAAACAAAGTTCATGCTGTAGAAAATCAAACTGTAATATATTTTTTTAACTATTTAAGGGTGTCGTGGTCTGCAGGTACCCCTCGTTATATGATTGAGATGATGAAGAAAACCACAGAAACTGCCGGTAAGGATGATTCATTTATTTATTTATTTTATAAATGCCATAAAACTATCATTACAGGTCTTACAAACCTAATGCGATAGCTAAGTCACACACACAACATTAAAAATAAGTCACAACTACATCTCAGGATCATAAAAATCATTGTTTGTAACATAATGTAAAGAATAGTACTTTTGCGAATTCACCCCAGTGACATGTAAATATATTATTATCCATTTCGACCTGAATATAATTGATGGTGCGAATTGCTCGAGTTAGAGGGGTTTTGGCCAGCAAGTTGGTCCTGGCTGCTGGCACGACCAGCAGTGGCGGGGGCCGTCGCCTCCACACATAACGGTCGGGTACGTACAAGTGCAACTGCTGCAGCACCCCCGGGTTGTGCTCTATGCCTCGGAGCAGTTTCACCATGTACGAGACAAGAGCAAATTCCCGTCGCACCCCGAGTTGATTGTACCCCACCATACCCAGTTCGAATAGAGTGGGGTACATCAGGTGGGTAAAATAAGTATACCCCATAAAGTTTCCTATACAGGTGGCGCGTGAATTTGTTCTGGATTCGCTCCAACATCATTGAGTACTTAGCCTCATGTGGAGCCCATATGATAGCACTATGTTCCAGATGGCTCCTGACTAATGCATCATACAGGACCCTGATGGCTGTGATACTGGTAAAGTCTCGCGTCTGTCTCAGAACAAACCCCAAGTTTCTAAATGCCTTTTTGCAAATCTTAGTTATATGACCGCGAAACGATAGTTCAGGAGTGAGAACAACCCTAGGACCAATTCATAAAATTATTACTAGAAAAATATTTGAAAGTAACATGCATTGTGATAAAACATTATACTTATATTTTGTTGGCTATTAATGAAGTAATATTATTGTATTAAGAACCAACACATGCAAAGCGAACTATTAAAATTAGAAATGTTGTTGCTACTATATTATAGTATATAAGACCGACTTCCGGCAGTGAAATTATATAGGGAGTACAGATAATTTGGCTTGTATTCATTTCATTTCACTTGATCAACTGAAGGGTTTTTAGCGGACGCTGCATTAATATTGTCATGATGATAAAAGGTGATGGAGATTACCACTCCGAAATGGATGCCTTTAACTTGAAAAGTGGTTCAAGTACATTTTAACCAAAATGGAGTGTGGTGCTGTAATTGTTATCGACAACGCGCCATACCACTCAAGGAAACTGGAGAAGCTGCCAACTACAGCGACACTAATGGTATACAGGAGTAATTAAAAAGCAAAAATATTCCTTTTGAAGAAAAAGACCTCAGGGCAACTTCATTAGAAAACGTAAAAAAAATAAAACATTTATACCAAAAGTAGATGTACAGCAATGTAGACGAGATGGCTAGAGAGGAGGGTATTCCAGTATTGTGCCTCCAACCCTACAACTGCGAGCTCAACCCTATAGAATTAATATGAGCTCAAATGAAGAGGTATGTGGCCACAAGCTCTGAATAATATTACGCCAGAACGATGGCAGTCTTGCGTTGCTCATGCTGTTATAGAATAGGAAAGGTTATGCCAACTTAATGGCATAATGGATGATGTGGTATAAAACATTATTATGAACGTCGGCGAAATTTCTTCATCTTCATTATCTGATGATAGTGACAACAATAATTGTTGATGAAGACGAAGCAGAGAACGAAGAACGGGACGGAACGGAAGAGAAGGAGATGACGAGTTGAGGTTGAGTTTGTGTGTTGTAAGTTGCTATTTTAAATAAAATATTGTTACTGAAAAGACTTTTATTTAGTTATTAAACTTAAATCATCATGTAATCGGTTGTTTCATTCATTCTCTTTGTTGTAAGTTTGTAATGTGTGATGTAGATGTTATTGTAAATAAAGCATAATTAAAAAAATAACTTATTTCGTTTATCTAAGTATTTAGAGTACTGTCTTAGATCTATTTATCAAAGTAATGTAACAATTTTAATTGTAATTAAAATGGAAAACTGAACTTTAAAATAAAATGTGTTGCACTCCTGCTTCTACGAGCCTCCTATTTATATAAATGGAGTATAGTCACTAAACATATAAAAATTTGTAACTTCAATCCGTTAGTTTTCGAACTCCGCTTATTTCAGTCCGTTAACAACTGCTAAATCAAAGAGTATAATAAAATAAATATGTGCTACATTCATACCACACCATTTGCCTACGCTAGCGCCATTTTGGAGGCTTTTTGAACTTTTATTACAGGAGAAATTCCTAGTGAGGGGCAACGCTTAAAAAAAAAATGGTATATGCAGGACACTTTTTCAACTTTCACCCTATATGAGATAGTTCTCCTTACCTCTACCCTCCATATTAGGAACTAAAACAACGTACGTGATTCTTAATTATTTCGTGTTCATATGACGCGAAGGTATTGTAAACAAGCTTATTTGAATATTAATGGAACTAATCTTTGTTCAGTGAATTTGTGAACATTATATACGTTCCTCGCGTACGGGTTTGTGATATTGTTGCTAGCCTATTTTGATACCGTTAACTGATGCTAGTTATTACCTTTAATTAATTGGGTAACCTGACAATATTTTGCAGTAGTTGCTACTTTAGTGAGTCACCAATAGTTTCCAACGTTCCACAAGTTTAAGAACGAAACTTTGGAAAACTTGAGCTGGTATTCAAAAGAATAATGTTTTTGATATTATTTAGATTAAATTAATTTAACACTAATAGATTCTCGTCGTTAGGCCCTAACAAGTCATAAACTCTTCAAGTTAATTCGAAAAGTTACGTAACCTTCAACAGAACTTTGTAATACTCTCGCAAATGTTTATTGTAAATGTACGAACAATTTTGTATCGAAGTAAACAATTTATTTGAAGAATCTCTTTTGGAGAGCGAACAGAGAACATCTCGGCTGTTGCTAGCTTAACTGTCGAATATGAGCTATAGGTTCTGTTGAAGCCAGTATTTATTTAGGTTTATGTCCCATGCCTAATTACTAGCAACTCTAATTAGTATAATTATGTGTAACAAAAAAATCCTTCCGCTTTCCCTCTCCCTTCCGCAATCCTTATAATGCCTGAGCGAGAGCAAGAAGGAAGATTCACGATGGCAAAAACGGTGCCGAATTGGAAACTGGCACTAGTTTCTCAACCGACATCGACGCCTGTGGATTAAAATCAACCCAAAGTCGAAAAGGACTCAAATTCCACCGCGAAGAACGAAGATTGTTATTAAACTGTGCATGTGTGTGTGCATCGGTTGAGATCGATTTCACAATTGATCACCATATTTTATTATACAGGCAACAAAGTGGAAATCACGTCAATGTCAGGTCAACCGTCAAACAAATCATACGCTTCGTTCGTTTGGCTCCATGTATATTTTCTGTTGTGTTGTCGTTTCTGTTATTATTACTTTGACGAACGACCCACACATTTCTTACAACGGACTTAGATAACTTGCCTACTTGATTTACCTCAGCTTCACTACCGGATTTAAAAGTAAAATACAATGAGTGATCAACGTCATCATTGTATCAACTGCGGCATAGCTACTTGGCGGCGTAATCCTTCTCTACGATTACATCAAATAGAAGACGAAGGCATTCTTTCAGCAATGGGTTGCACCTGAAGTAATAAGTGGTTTTTTTCATTACAAGTTAACATTTTGCTGGACCTTACTTCATTATTCAAAAGTTCTGTTAGATATAAGACTACACGAAGCCACAAAGTAATAAATAGATGAAAACGCAATAGGTCCTCATCACAACACATCTTTAACATAACACACAACACGCTGCATTTACTTGGCTTCGGTCCGTAAATGTTGCAATAACCAGCCAAAGAGCTGAGAAGAAAAAACATTCTATAAAAAATAATAATAAGTTTATTCACAGAAAAAAATTGACTTTATTTCACAAATTAAGTGCTTAGTCTACATTACTGTACACAAAAGTATTAGCACTGGGCCGAACTAGGCAAAGCCTGTATTTCAGCCCTAAACGCCGATCCCTCTGAGTTACATAATTATAAGTGTTGAAGTTGTGTATTTTAATGAGCCCATGTTTTAACGTACGTGCCTAATTTAATGTCGAAACACAGTAAAGAATTAAGAAATAACTTAAAAGTTAGCTAACATAGCATGCAAGTGTGAGACCAGTCCTCTCTTTGTGTGAGACGGGGGCGCGCATGAGTGAGTGTGAGAGGGTGTGTGAGATTGCGGAACCTTGGGACTGGTGTTGTTTTATTTTATATTATTTATATATATATATATATTTTAATAATAGATAGATAACTTTATAAATGAGAGCTAATTATTAAGAAGGGACCTGAAGCAATTTTTCTGTCTCTTTGTACATGAGCTTTTGAAGGTAATCACTTACTTTAATTTTGCAGGATTTCAGAGTCAATGGGTAGGTATATTTTGAGAATTTTATTTAACTTGTTGTATATTTATGGGCCAATAAACGGACCAAACCGGTGCTAAATTAGATTTTGAAAGCGATCAGTTGTGGGCAAACAAAGTGTTTCGTGCTTCTATTTAATAGGTACGAGTGGGTCGTAGTTTAATTTCCTATGTTGCATCAATATTTGATTTAGAAGATAGAGCTACCTTACGGATAGGACGGATAGGATACCTTACCTCCACAAATTCGTAAAGCAGCGAGATAGAGAATAATCGTGTTTTGAAGGTGCAAACCTTCCATATGGCTCGCTGGCTTCGCCCGCGTGGAAGTCGACAATTATTATCCCACGGGAAGGGGCTACCGGGATAAATAGTAAAACCTACATATTAGCAAAGTTATTTTATTACTTCAAATTGTATTAACTTTTAAGCGGGAGAACCGATGTATATGAAACAATACCTCAAGATACGGGTTCTGCCTTTAAACTTAAAAAGGGGTACAAAAATATTTCAATAATCATGTGAATTTTAAAACAATCCCTATTTTACCCCCTTTGGGGATGTTTTTACAACAACGCTGAAATAATTATATTTTTATGTCTTACCAATAAATAAAATAAAATAAAATAAATTTAAATGTCACATACCTTACGAAATGCTACGTAACTAACAAACTTTCATCCCCTATTACACCCTCTTTTAGGATTATTATTTTAAAAAGTAGTCTATTTTCTAACCCAAGATGCTATTCTTCCCAAATTTTATCAGAATCCGTTTAGCGGTTTAGGCGTAAAAAGGTAACATACAGACAGACAGACATAGGTACTTTCGAATTTATAATATTAGTGTAGATCAGTTGCATGTGCCCGGTGGCATATCCCATGGACACAAAAGACGAACTGCCATACAAACTTTCATACCCAATTTAACCCCTTTAAGGGATGAGTTTCACAAATGTTACTTTAGTACTCACCTACCTCTTGGCAAAATTTAATGATTCTAAGCCTAGCGGTTTCGGCTGCGTGTGCGAAAATCAATCTTAAATAGGAATTATGCATGTTAATTAAATTTGGTTCAAATATTTGTATTCCGAATCTTTATTGGCCCGACATTTGAACCAACTCATTATTTTAGTAAGTACCTAACATCTTTTTTATTATTTAAAATTAATAAATAAAAGTGCAAATTAAGCGACGCAAATTCAAATTTGTAAAACGCAACACCATTGGTTAAAACAAAACGTGACGTCACAATACTATGTCTACAAGTTCGTATTGCTTACATTTGTATGGCATTGCTTTTTACTAGAAAATATAGTAATAACTTGTGTGTTGTGAATTTATTTATTGTTTAAGTGTAATTTTTGTATACTAGTGAGTTTATGAATCATTTGAGACAATGATTGAAAGTGGTTTTGTAAAAGCACAACCGGATAATCTTTCGAGAATAGATCCATTCATGATGTGGCCTTATTTTCTTTCAAATTCAAATTTTACGTGCGCTGTCAGTAAAAGAAGTGAAAGTTGCAAGATAATTATTCTATAATAACTAACACATTACGTACGTTATTTTAGCCATAAATACAACCCTAAATATATTGAAGAGCCCTTTATTATTTATTTTATACATTAATGACATAAAACACTGTTTTCAAAATTTCTTCTCTACGCGGACGATTTAAAGGTCTAATATAAAATTATTTCTGATAAAGTCGATTGTTTTAACTTTCAGCAGGATTTAGATCGTTTCTCCGGCTACTGCTTTTCGAATAAGCTTTACCTAAGTCTTCCAAAGTGTCATGTTATAACATTTACCAAAAAGAAAAATATTACTGAGTTCAACTATCGTCTTGCAAATACGCCAATTAGTAAAGTAGGTTCTCTCCGCGATCTTGGTGTTCTGCTAGATTCGAAGCTGCATCTGGACGTCCATGTAGAAAAAATTGTTAACAAAGCCTACCAAATGTTTGGTTTTGTAATGAGATCTTCCAGGGATTTTCGTCGACCTTCTACCTTTTTACACTTATACAAGTCAATAATTAGGCCTCAGTTAGAGTTTGCAGTACCTATTTGGAACCCTTTTTACGTGAAATATAGTGAAAGATTAGAACTAGTACAACGTAAATACCTTCGTGCTTTGAATTTTAGATGCTATCGGAATAAAATGTCATACCACTTACTTCTTAAAAAGTATGATCTCCTGACCTTAAAATCAAGACGGAAACTTCTGGAAGTGATGACTTTGTTTAATGTGTGCTGCAATCATTTTGATTGTCCGGACTTAGTTAGGAGTCTTTGTTACCTGGTTCCTCGAACAGTTCATCTACGTGAGGTACGCACTCGGCGTCTATTTGCTACTGGCCTCTGTAAGACCAACGCTGGCTCGCGTTCGCCACTACATCGTTTGGTTGAGACATATAACAACGAGTTCAAATCAATCGACATTCTTTTTCTTACTAAAAATGCATTTAGGAATCAAATCCAAGCAACCCTAAAGGATCAGCAAAGTAATTTTAATAACGCAATGCTTAATAATGTACGCACGCAAAATTAGTATCCGTTGTTTATTTATTTTTTTTATTTTATAAATTGGAAAAAAAAAAACAGATATCAGTTTTGGGACAATTGACTGTTGTTGATTCAAATTTTATTTGTGTTTCGAATTGACGTATTTCATGTTAAACAAATATCAACTTTATTTTAATGAAAATTAGTTTGATTTCAGAGTGAATAGCACTATTGAGAAAGTTTTTTTTATAAAAATTATATAAAAATGTTTAAAGCTGTAGCGTAAACTGAACCTTGTTATGTAGGAATTAAGGTTATTTTTCCATAAGCTTATATTTGTTTACATTTTTGGCGCAAATGTCGCGATTCTAATTTATATAATGTATTGTATCTGTGTTACTAGCTAGTTATAAATACCTCAAATTGTAATCTGTGGAGAACGTAGTGGGTAGCATAATCGTTTAAAGATGTTTGAATTTAAGTTATTATGACTATTTGTTATTGTGCTACTGTTTGTTCTTCCTTAAATAAGTACATAAATAAATAAATAAAAAAGTAAACATAACCTATAGTTTTTGATTCACAACAATGTAAACAAGCGATTGCAATCGATCACCAATAAAGAAGTTTATTATTGATCGATGGTTATTGCAAATACTTCATCTCTTTGGATAACCGTACACCCTTCCTTACGTATTTTTGCACCTATCGGGACTGGAAAAACACTTTATCAGGTGCACTTCTGATAGGTAGTATTTCTGCATTCAGGCACAATGCAATACTTATAAATAAATTAGCTTTTGAGCTTTTACACGGTGAAATAAGTTAAGAACGAGAACACCTGTAGTAAATAATGGACTGGACTGTCACTGGACTTAGTATTTGACGTCATCAACAGAGCGCGCGAAAATGGCGGCGTTTAAACAGCTCGAAATTATTCTCTATTTTTTTTTTAAACCTAATTACAGCATTTTTGAACAGTATTTATATTTTTACTATGTTATAATGGTGTAAACAATGAATTAAAAATATAAAATAAATACATGCAAATACTCTATTCACTTACAGACAGCCAATGAATTTATGATTTTGTCGGACTTTTATTTTTATACGTCGTGAAAATCAGAAAACTGGTTTAGAATGTTACTAAGTCGGTCAAACCGTTTGCAATGATACCGCGCCTTACCTCCGATTGAATTCAATAATAATATAAAGTGCTTTATACTACGAGTCGCGACGCCACGCGGCTATTAAAATAGCGATTATATGTCAATATTAAAATAGTGTGGCAGTCTTAACTAAAGACTGAGTAAGTTTGAGCTGGTAGACAGATTGTTTGCTGAGCTAACAACAAGTTGCTTGAACTTGTCAGACTTTACACAAAACTGTTTCGCTGTGAAGAACAGTTTGTATTGACACGGTTTAGCTTTGCCAAGTTGCCCGCGAAATTCTAATGTTCTTATAGTTTTTAAACAATTTGCAGGTCAGTGTCAGGTTGTACGAGCATGTTGAACAAAATATGATTCAAGACCGTAACAAGTATGTGTTAACAGAATAAGAATAATGATCATTAAAATCAATACAACCCTCTAAGTTCATTTAATGCTATTGATATAGGATACAATCGGACACTGACCTGCAAATTGCAAAATCTCAGGAAAATATGATTTTCGTGGGCTACCTGGCGCTTCCTCCTTAGGCTAGTTGTTGATGTTTAGTATACTAATGACTTCTGCATTTTAATTTCTGCATTGTTGTTAGTCTAGCACAGTGGTCATACATTTTAATTCTGACAGCCAGTCTAACGAAGGGGTATCGTATTACCCACTAACTGGGTAGTGGGGGTCAGTCAGCCACTTCGTGTAAAATACTGGTATTCAGCTGCATCCGGTTAGACTGGAAGCCGACCTCAACATAGTTGGGAAAAGGCTAGACAGGTAGACGGTGAGTGTTCATAGGCTTTAATCAAAAAGGATACATCGAAAAAATATGGCGTATATGGCGAATATATAATATATATTTTTTTGTTTACGTTATATCGAACATATTGCAAGTTGGGCACATCGCCCGCCCTCAGTGGGGCGCGTCCTACAACGGATTGAATTCTACACGACATCGACATAATAACATAAAGTGCTTTTAGTTAGAAACCCCTCTGAGCACGTGGTGGGGGCACGAGAAATGCGATAGCTATAGCTGTGATTGATAATTATAAGATGGTTGATAGTGGGACAAATTTAAGCCAATTTTCATTAATAATTAGGCCCGTGTTTGATTAATAATTAGCTCTTTCCGGCTAGCTAAGAAATAAAAATAAATTTCAAAATAATAATAATAAGCTTTAATAATATAAACAGTAGTTACATTACAGTTAGATTACAATTAGGTGCTATGATAAAACAAAAGTTTTAGCATCTGGAGCCGAACTAAGAGGAACCTGTATTTCGGCTAACAGCGCCGCCGATCCTCTCGAGTTACATTAAATTAGAATTCTTAAATGCCAGCATTTTACAAAACAAAGGAATAATAATAGTCTAAGGTTGTATTCATGGTCTGAACCTCTCTTTGTGTTATGTGATATGGTGAATGAGTGAGTATTAGAGGGTAAATATATTTGTGAGATGTGCTTGTGATTTTTATGAATGAACACATGAATTAATGAGATACGCAGTTATAGTGAATATGTATATAAATCTCTAATTTTCACACCATCCACGATCCAATAAAAGCAATACATAATCGAAACAGTACTATAATAGAATCGAAGTATTTATTAAAATAACAATTCAAATTTAAAGGTAATGTTTGATACGTCAGACCAGTTTTGGAAAGACAAAGTTATGTTTTTAGTCAGTACATTTATTAAAGTGGAGGTGGAGTTTATTTGCGTATTGCTGTTGAGTAAAGTTCCAGAAACTTGGGTCTGCTGAGGATCATCTTGGATCGTGAAAGTTGGTGAAGGTGGTGCTTGAATCAGCGGTCTAGATGAATAGTGTTTTGGTGTGGATGGTTGCGGTGACAAAATTTAAAGTGTTCAAGGATCGGTTATCGTCGGAGTTTTTAGTTCGATGTCGTCACCATTACGGCAGCTTATTTTATTCTAATTCAGTATAGAATTTTCAATGTAGCCATCCGTTACTATATCAGATTTCCATCCACCGTGTCTTTCAATCTGGGTCATGTCTGCTCCTAAATCCGCCAATAGAGTAGTCGATGTTCTCCTGAAACAATGGCCCGTGTAGAGGCATTTATCAATTTTAGCTATTTCGCAGTTTCTTTCGATATGGTGCTGATCTTATTCTTGCTAATGACTTGGCTGGTGTACTAAAAAACAACAGAGATATCTGTTAGTGCTTATATTAGAGGGGCGTAGAGCTCGGTTCTTTTCGACAACTCTTACGCATTCTTCACAGTCTACGAATGACCATTATTTCTTTGATTTCGTCTCTGGCAAATTTACTAGCAACAAAGCTGAATGTTTTTCGATATCTCGCCAAAAATCAAGGCCATCTGTAACAAAAATAGACAGGTATGTTAGTAAGTAGGGAGTTAAGTTACGTGCTTTAATTATATTAATTATTATGTAATACAAATTATACACTTTCTTAGATGTGATTGACACATAAAATTGTAATAATAGACATATAAACCTAACAAAGGTTTACAATAATATTTAACTTGGATAGAGCGCAGAAATCTCGACATTTTGGCTTGTCAGAACATTACGCAGGGCTTCAGTAGATCGCACACAAGCGACCGATGCATGAGCGGGTCGCTACTAAGTAGGTATAAGTAAGTATGTAGCTATTTTATTTACTCAAACTTCAATCATTAAGTAGGTACTTACTTTTGTGGTAAGAAAGCTGTGGTCAGGGGCTTCACTTATAAACGTTTCCACATTTTGAGCTGTGAAAACTTTTGATTTCTTAGCACGGTATCCTTTCGATTTTATTTTTAAAATGCCAGTAATTTGGTGTATGTATTAATTTGTATATTATGTTCAATGCTTAATGTTGACCTGAGCATTGAATATATGTCGGTACCCTTGACTTCTTTGTACATGATGAATGCTGGAAGTAGACTAAAAGTACAGCTTCAGATACAGACTTCTTGACGCCTTTTATAGTTTTTCATTTGTAAAAATCGTCGTAGCCTTACATTTACGATAATTTGGACTTTTCTGGGAGTGGATTGTCAATGCCAATGGTTGCAGATTTAATGTACTCCGGAGTGAAATCACTATCGACACTCGACATTTTTGTGAGAATTTATAGTTTAATTTGTTGTTTAACAGAAAAGCGATATGCAGTATTCGCGCTTTTTCAATTTGTGTTTTGTTGTTTTTTTTATTTATTTTATTTTATTAGTTTTAAGACGGCTTACAGACTAATGACAAATAAATAGGTAACAACAACATATCATCAAGTTGCCAATAACAAGCCTCCACTGATATATAGCATATCGATCACATAAAGCCGAACAATTAAAGTTCATAAGTAAATTATTAGTTAAAAAATTAGTAGTAAAATATTAGTTAATTATTTTAATTTGTATTGTACTCTCGGTGGCCAGTTCGATTTCCGAACTATTTTTAGTGCAGGTCTCAATGGTAAATGCATGGGTTAAGTAGGTACTGTGGAAAATGTTTGTATGCGATACATGATGATCCAATGTTCCAAATTCAAATCACATTAAGACCATAATGAAATTCAGTACAATATTAATGCTCGGCTAGACCCCAGGGTTTTAATGACTCACTTTAGTTTAGGTTTGCATGACATATAATTTGACATTGTCGAACAGTTGTTGTTTAAATTCGGTAAAAATAATGACAGCTTTCGAATAAAATTCTAAATGAAATAACAGTAACGGCTCCGAGTCTAGGTTTGTGCCCGGTTGAGACTCGTCCCCTATTACATGGGACAAAAAATTTAGCTGGCGAAATCGGGGTGTACTAGGTACAGCTCTGCCTTTTGTGAGCACTGGCGTGATGTAGTAATGTTATGTGGAATAAAAATACAAAGGGTTTGTAAATTAATCCTGTTTAGCGGCGGCGAGGCTACGAAAATAGCACCACGAATAATTTAGCTACAAAATGGAATGCTTCTGTGTTGTATCCGTAGTTGAGGCGCCAAGAAGTGACAAACAAATAAGCACGCGGATTTTCGATATTAGTCCGGATCGATATTATGAATCTCATACACACTAACACTCATCACGTGTATAGCTACACTCATCACATACACACTTACACTCATCACATACACACTAATACTCATCACGTGTTTAGCTACACTCATCACATACACACTTACACTCATCACATACTCACTCACTCTCATCACATACTTACATACTTACACTCATCACATACGTACATACATTTGGTTACCTTTTTAGTCATAAGTTAAATTAATTATACTTAAACCGTTGCATTTGTTAACTTATATTATATAATATTCATATTATCTGTCGAAAGAGACTGGATCCTGCGACACAGGGGGTGCGGGATTCAGTGTCATACCTAAATATTGTAACACTTGTTTATGAATCAATAAAACTTATTACTATTACAGAAACTTCATAGCAGACTAACTCGACTATCACTTACGAGGCATATGACGAAGCTTCACAAAGTCACACATCGTTCAAGTTATCAAGTAGGTACTGCTGGCGCTCGCTCAAGTCTTCACTTAGAAGCAACTTGTTCATCTTTGACGTAGTGCGAAGGTTTCATCTCTTGCGTACTGTTGCTGTAAGCTGTGCGTACCTTTAGAAGATATTAAATTCTCTAATGCACGAGTAGCGAACACATTACCGAACTTATATTTTTCTGATTGTGGTTGGAGTACAAACATTCCAATAAAACCACACAATAAAAAACTGTTTCAGAAGTTTATGGGATAATCGCGAACATATGTGGCGGCATCTACAACGCCACATGCGAACTACGCATCACACTAACGTCACACAAAATCCTGCATCGCGCAAGCAGAGTTTACCGCGCAACTAGCATATATACAACGTCCCGAAATCAATCGTTGGGCAGTTGGCAGGCCCACCAGACACAACAACGGTTCGGTCCGAGGATCCTCCAAAACGAACCCTGGTTCTTCTGATAACCATTAACGGCTAGTTTTTCATATCGATCGTAGATTTTGTAGGCAGGTGTTTAGTTAAACTTAAGCAAACCTTCCTAACCTAAGTTTACCCTTGAAAAGTGTAGAGGCAAATATTTCATGGATTAATCGTCACCTACAAGAACTACGAGCCCAGTAGATACTTAGTGCTAACCAATAACAGTCGGTTACACATCGCACATTAATTTGGATTCCGGCGGATTGTTACTACTATAACTACATCTGATATGCTTTGTTCCAGACATGTAAACTATGCATAATGGGTAGTTGAAATGTTAGTAATATCTACGTCTATATTATTATGTTAACACAATAAAGCCCGTTTACAATTAATTGATTATACATGCTGCTGGTAACGGCCCCGACTTGTAGGTCGTGGGTTCAAACCCAAGCATAATGTAATAGGCAATCATTTCATCACCACTGCTCTCAAAACGGTGAAGGAAAACATCGTGAGGAATCCGGCATGTCCTAGAACCAAAAAGTTGAAGACATGCCGCACTGGGCCCGCGTGGTTGATTGCCCACTCCCTCTCAAGGAGAAGAGGCCTGTCTCCCAGCCGTGGGAACATTATAATTTGATTATGCGGACTACAGAGACTGCTTTTTTTTAAATTAAGTGATGTACAGTGGGAGTATAATCGGAAGAGGCAAATAACAATAACTTTTTACACAAAAAACAACCTTCAAAAGAACCACAACAATGTGGAAAATAACTTTGGTTTCGGAAGTCGGTGGCGACAAATTAAATCAAACTAAAGACAAAGGTCCTTAGGACCGAAGGATTTTTCTCTTTTTAGTTTTGGTAGGAACTCCATACCCACATATTTATGTACCTACCACTATTTGCTACGTGAATATTATAACATCATCAACAGAGACGAAGCGTTTATAAAACGTATTATTTGACGTAACTCAAGACATATTCAAGCAAAGGTAAACAAACAAAAAATACATAACACAAACCTGTAATGTACGAGTATATAGGACCGCCGCACGGCCTTCCTTTACCAACTGGAAAAAGAATCGCGTAAATCGGCCAAAATATCACGGAGAAATCGGTTTGAATACATTTAAAAAAACCTTATAAGTCGGTTAAAATTTACAGAAAATTACAACAACAATATTAGAAAAAACTGTCAAGTACATGAGACTGAAACACATTTGCATAAAGATGTGGAATAGAACTCAATTGTTAACAGAAACTTTTGAAGTTGGAAAGCTTCGATGCCAAAACAACTTACATTTAAAATTGATAAAATAATATGCTATATACAAATTCAAATGAAAAAAAAGGCGGTATCTAAACTACAGCCCCACGTATCGGCCAGTAGGGTGTGTGCACCTGTACAGATTTCTCAGGAAGCGAGACCCTGCTCGAATTGCGCCGGCTACCGGTACAGCCACCTGGGACTTACGGATAAACCACGGAATGAAATTCCGAATGAAACTACATTGTGTATTTGTTCCAGATTATGGAAGATTGATGCTACCAAGTTGAAATATTTTAAATACATTTTGAGTTGACTTTCATGGTAACTTAAATTCTCGTTGATTTAATTTGGTACAAAAAATAAAAAGTATATTTTGTTGTTATAGGTATCGACCACGGAGTTTATAAAGAAGGTATCTACATTCAGGGAAATTAATTGTTAAGCAAATTGACACCCTACGACCATTTGCGGTGTTATAGCCATTTCATACAACTGTCAAAGAATGACATTGATTTGAATACGGACGATTTACGTTGGAAGTGAATTTACTTAACAATACATTTCCCTGACTTTACGTAAAGGATTTCCGTGAAATATGAGTCCCACATTTAGTTTTCCGCATAGTTAATCGGTATTCCACAGGTAGCGCTTCAGGCTAATCCTAGCTATCCTTACCGTGACGTCACGTGCCCTAAGACTTTGAGTACCTATACGCTGATCATGTCAGACCATACAAGTACATACGTAAGCAACTGAGTACATATTGTGTGGCAGTAACAATGGATACCTGTTGTAATACCTATGTTTCTGCTTTAATAGCGTGTGTCTAGCTTTTAGCTTCGGCTCCTGATACACAGAGCAGTCGAAGACGATGTATTTCAGCGACTAACCAAATTAACTATGTTTCAAAGTTGCCCATAAAAAATTGACCTCGTATGTAGATTCATTTACCAATAAAACTAGATTTTATTTAAATTGGTCGAGCAAATTAAAAAAAAAACAATTATAAATTATTTTTACATAAAACAATCGCCTTCAAACAGACGTGGACTTGTAAGACGATCGTTTTCGAATTAGTGTGGGGTAGATACCATAACTAAAAAGTAAAAATAAAAAGCTTTTTTACAAAAAAAAAAAACAACCGACATCCAAAAAAAACACTACAGAGTGAAATATAACTTTAATTTCGGAAGTCGGTGGCAAAAACTAAAATACTAATCCAACCACACCGACGAAACAACAAAATAATTTTACAAATCGGTTCAGGCGTCTTTATGTAATCGGTGTACATATATTTAAAAGAGCAACCGAATTAAGAACCGCCTCCTTTTTGAAGTCGGTCAAATATGTTGGTTTATAAACGGTGTTATTACTATATGGATCAATCAACTGTCATCAATCCAGGACCGCTCCTTTGTCTCTTAAACAAGGTAGCTACTGTAAAACGTTGAGGAGTTCCCTCGACTGTCTTTCGGCTCCATCATCAGATAGACTCCAGAACTTCATTAAATAGTAGTGCTTTAAAATACTTTATGAAAAAAAAAAATAACAAACACACTAGTCGCCACTACGATTTTCGAAGGTTCCCCTCGATTTCTCTGGGATGCCATGATCAGATCCTGGTTTCCTTATCATGGTACTACCCTTGGGATATTTCCTTTCCAACAAAAATGAATCGTCTAAATCGGTTCATAAATGACGAAGTTATCCGCGAACACACAAAATATATACCTATATTATATACGGTCGAATTTAGAAACCTCCTGCTTTTTAGTGTTCCGTAGCCAAATGGCATAAACGGAATCCTTATGGATTCGTCATGTCTGTCTGTCTATCTGTCCGTCCGTATGTCACAGCCACTTTTTTCCGAAACTATAAGAACTATGCTGTTGAAACTTGGTAAGTAGATGTATTCTATTATAGTATATTCTGTGAACCGCATTAAGATTTTCACACAAAAATAGAAAAAAAAACAATAAATTTTGGGGGTTCCCCATCAGAACTGAAACTCAAAAAAAATTTTTCATCAAACCCATACGTGGATATCTATCGTATCTATGGATAGGTCTTCAAAAATGATATTGAGGTTTCTAATATATTTTTTTTCTAAACTGAATAGTTTGCGCGAGAGACACTTCCAAAGTGGTAAAATGTGAGCCCCCCCCCCCCTGTAACTTCTAAAACAAAAGAATGAAAAAACTAAAAAAAATATATGATGTAGGTATAAAATATATTACCTACATTACCATGTAAACTTCTACCGAAAATTGGTTTGAACGAGATCTAGTGAGTAGTATTTTTTTAATAGGTACGTCATAAATCGCACTTGGCCGCTTTTTCGAAGTTGGTTAAAACACATAATAACAAAAAACTTACAAAATAATAATAGTGCTCCAGACCGTATTTCACCCATGGCGGCCATTCTCAACGGAGACTAGCCTTCGGCGCGGGAGATGTTATATGTTATAGTGCACAAGTGCGTGCGCAGACACAGGAGCACTACATACATACATACACCTTCAGAGCTATGACAACTATTTAGGAAGGTGTAAGCTATGGGTACATAGAACCTACGCTCTAGATCAGCCATGCATCGTAGTATAATTGTTTAAGGTACGATCTCACATTGATAAACACAAAAGCCCAATGAAGGGTTCCGTAGTTGGGACGAATTTATCCGAAGAATAAACTTAACTTTGTATTTGATCGATATACGAGTACGAGTACGTCACGGTGAATGCCCCAACAGCAAATGCGAGTTTGTAATCGTGAAGAAATATTTTTTGTTATAACTACAAATTAACGATTTTCGGACCTCTGCCTTTACTTGTGTTGTAAGACCTTGCTTCTTGACTTTCATAATTCTAGGTCAACGGGAAGTACCTCCCAGCAAGTGCCCTATAGGTTTTGGTTTATTCGCGAGTATTAAATTATGTCGCTTAAATGGCCGTATTTTTTTATTGCGTTGACTTAGAAGCTTGATTTTTTTAGAGCTCCAAGGGACCGTAGACCTACGAATTTGATATTATTTTCACACCTTTCTTCTTTCCTCCACACGTTCCTGAGAAAAAGGGTCTTGGCAGACAGACAGACGGACAACGAAGTGATCCTATAAGGGTTTCGTTTTTCCTTTTGAGGTACGAAACCCTATTGTCAATAGTTTTTGATTCCGTAACGACATCCCTATATTAACATGAACTGTAACGTCTCACTGCATTCAACCCAAATCATTTGACAATCAAAACCACATAACCACAATCATTTTGATTACCTCTCCTTGTAATAAGTTAGCCATGTAATCTGTCCCTCGCCAGAACTTAGCCACTGTTAGACAAGTGAAAGGTGCTTAATATCAATTCTGTGGCTAACTTTGTGGACAGACAGGTGATGGTCGTGAGATGATGGTAGGTGGATTAAAGGTAGATTGTATATTGTGAGGAAGTTGAGATGAGTCAGTAGTATTAGTTTGCAGGTCTTAATTATAATGTTAGAGATTATTTACCTGCTGGGAAAACGCGGAGGAGTTTGTGTCTTCACAACCTTTTGCATCGTCATCGCCAGAAATATCCTAAAAAGTAATGAAATGACAGTAAATATCACTTTGATATTTATATGCCAGCTTGCACTTGCAACCACAAGCACACGATGCGTTTTATTTAATTGATGGCATACCTACATAATGACGTATTTTTTTAAAGAAACCGGATAATTAAGAACTAAATAAACCACTATTGAATTATGTGACATCAACGCTCTAATAATCGCAATCGGGATGCTCCTACATTGACCGCGGCCAGGTTCTGACATATTTTGAGGCTCGAGGAATAATGTCACCTCACATGTCATATGGAGCCATGGTGCCATGTTCCAGAGTTATTCCGGTTAGAGTGGAAGCTGACTCCAACTTATATGGGAAAGGGCTACACAGATCATGATGATGATATGTTGAGGTGACGGTCGTAAGATCGCGGTCTGGTTGCACCCTTAGCACCAATCATCACAAAACACGTTCCTCACATTTTGCCAAATATCCTTCTTCATCATATCTCCTAAAATCTACGCGTAACAAGTCAAGTACCACCTAATAAGATCATCAAGTTTGTAAGGGGCTACGCGTGTGATCGTACAATTATTTCCTCTGCTCGAGCGGCCCTTAATTATGAGTCGTACTTAAGAGGCCCTTTCAGCCTCTCAGGGAGTTGTGTCGTCATAAATATAAGGTGAGGGTGCGTAGGTCGCTTTTGTGTCTGTAGCTGTGGAAAATTTGTTGGTACTTGTATTATGACGCCGAATGGAGTAGATGGGAAGTAGGATAGAGAGGAGCTTTTTATGGGATAGTATTTTGATTCTGATAAGTTTATTTTGGGAGTAGAAAAATATTACTTTATAAAATGTAAGGCCAACAAGCATCTCATTTCCCAGGACATTACTGCTGCGTTTAATTTAAGATTGAAAAAACACTGCCATAAAATTAACGAAAGAAGAAACTGAGAGTGGTTTCACGAGCTTTAATATGGCAGAACCAAACCACTGTCAATTTCTTCTTTCAAATTTCAAATCTTTATTGCCTAACACAGTACATAATCATACATTTCTAGATGTCAAGTGAATTCGGCGCAGTCCACTGTGTTGCGCCAATTCAGGCATGCAAAATTATACCATTCAAATTAGAATTATACTATTTCATAAATTCAGATAATTAATCTAAACTGCACAGTTCGCGACATACAAATAAAATACGCACTAATACTTATTTTATTTCTATGTCGCGAACTGTGCAGTGTTTCAAAAAGGTGGACTTCCACCTTTTTGAAACACTGCACGGTAAAAACAAACAAACTTTTGTTTTCACAAATACGGCCATCATATATATGTATAGGCAGGGTACTGTTAATATACGGAAATTCATAAAGAATCGTTTGCAGCTTTCCGTGCTTTGAATACCGCATATAAAGAAAGAAAGAAAGAAAATGCGTTTATTTGCGGTAAACATGACGCAAAAAATAACACAAACACAGAAAATATGAAAAGGTTGGGGGAAACATGCGTCACATCTACGCAAAACGGCTATCGCTCAGCATTATGCCGCGACCCTATGCAAGACAGAGCCCCAGCGCTGGTTATCGCCCTCACACACCTCTTTTGCGCTTTAAATACTGTCTCCTTGTTGGTGGAGTCGTTTGCATCAAAGATCACAGGCACTGAAATGAACAGCACATTGACTCATTGAACGTCGTGAAATCACACACTGAAAAAAGCGGCCAAGTGGGTGACGGATTCGCACACGAAGGCTTCCGTACCACTGTACAATAATTAACACTACGTTTTTAAACTAAACAAAAAACATCGAAAAAACACGTTTCTTGAATGGGAACCCCTTTAATCTATAACTTTATTTAATTTAAATTACATCTTGTTATAGCAGCTAAAATAATACACACTGTGAAAATTTAAAGTGTCTACCTATTACAGTTTCCAAGATACAGCCCTGTGACAGACGGACGAATAGCAGAGCCTTAGTAATAGGGTCCCGTTGGCACCTTTTGGGTACAGAACCCTAAAAACCAGATAGACGCAAACTCAAACAAAAACCAGATAGACGCAAACTCAAACAAAAACCAGATAGACGCAGACTCAAACAAAAACTAGATAGACACAAACTAAAAAAAAAAACCAGAGAGACGCGAACTCAAACAAAAACCAGAGAGACGCGAACTCAAACAAAAACCAGATAGACAAAAACTAAAAAAAAAACCAGGGAGACGCGAACTCAACAAAAACCTGATAGATGTGAACTTAAACAAAAAATGCGATTATATTCTCCACCGTTAAAATGCCCGACTATTTTACAATTCTAACAAAATAAAATCAATTTGAGAGAGCAAAAGTTGCACTTAGCTGTCAAAGGCCCCTAATTGAGGCAGTGCAACTTTTGAGTGCCTTTATAACCTGCTGATGAACTTTTTTGCTTTTACTGCGAGAAGTGGCTTCTTTTTCCTGTTTCATAGTGTAGGTAATAAGCGTTTCACTTTAACAAGAACACGATGGCTTCTTCTTTTCCATCGTCGTTTCGAAATTAAATGATGGTTGATGATGATTTAGATGTTTCTGTGGCATTATTTAACCTAAAATATCATTATAATTTGCACCTGCCACTGTTTGTCTCTGCATCACCCAAAGGTTGACTGGTAGAAAATGCCTATGGCATTAAGTCCGCCTCTGTACATTTGTGTGCTTAAAGTGTTAAATAAATAAATAAATAAATAAATAGTGTTTGGAGATTCATGAGATTTTCAGTGACTTTTTACTGTACCCATTAAAATATGGGTGTACTATAGGTACACCTCTGCCCAACGCTTTGGGGAAAAACAATCGTAATTTTATGGACTCTATCAGTCAGACAATCCCTTTCTCAAGCCCGATGAGTCGTATTAACTCTCAGGTACTGTAAGTTCTTATTGCTGTTATATAAGTCTATATCACCCCACTGCTGGGTGAAGCCCCCCCTTCCAGTACTTGCGATTTAGGGCTAATGTGAACCACTGGTCGTTTGTTTTCTCCAGCTCGTGCCGCCGTCTTCTACGGGGTCTACCTCGATGCCTTTACGATGTCTCAGGGCTCCGTATAGTGACTATTTTGGTCAACAGCTCATATGCTGTTCTTACACGCTAAGAAAACATAACATTGATAGTTTGTTGCTTTCATAGTTAAGACGATTTCTCGATGAGTAAGAGGTACATTTTTGCCATTTTTATCGCCTAACATAAAGTTACAATTCTCGAAGAAATAAAAAAGGTTCAACCAGTAAAATCGTAAATAAATATATCGTCTGAACAACTTCACTCCGGGAAGGTCTTATAACATGATTGCGTATCGCGAGGCGGGTCTTTAATTCAATATCCCGTATTCTGGTCTCATAATATTATATCGATCTATTTACTTTTGGGAAAACTTTCTAGGGTTGGGATGGGAAGGGACTATGTCAAGAGGACAGGAAGTGTCTTCGTATCAACCCATATGTTGTTAATTGAATTAATTCAATCCAAAAGTTGACCGGGAAATTTTATGCCCCTTCCCTGATTGACTCTGAAGGGCTGTGCTTGGCCAATGCGGTGCATGAATGCCTGGGAAATGGCCTGCCCGAATAGATATCCGGATAGATATCGGTTCGTGAGCCCATCTTCGTCACGTCATCCCAGAGACAGTGGAATGAGCCGCTCTGCAGGTTGGTACGGAATAATCTTATTAATATGTTCACCAATACTGCTGAGCGTGCTGGCCTTCTGGTTGTCGGTGAGTGGGAGTCGGGTCTCTGGCTTCAGGCGCTACCGTCACCCAACATAGGCACTAAGCTGGGTGAGACCACCTTCCGGCTCGCTACTTTTCTGCATCTGGGTGCTCCTTGCGTAGCTCTGTATCCCTGCCGATGCGGTGAAGGTGTCGCCTCGAACACCATGGCATCTGCTGCTGCAGTTGGAACGCATGATGCCCATTTTTTTTTTTTTTTCTAATGAATTCTGTAACTTGGCAATCTGTGTTAACACAATAAGCCATTCAGATGAGGTATTTCGATCTATGGCTTGTTAGCGGAAGGAATTCCTATGAATCCCTTTCATCTGGTGTCACCAAATCTCACGGTAAGTGTAGAGACACTATGCCGTTTCAATCGGGAATGTGTAATACTTCCTGTGCCTTCTAGTTTGGATGCCAGTTCATTGACGTGAGTAGATATCCTCGTCTGATAGCTTTCACTATATCTAGCGATCTCTTGTTTGACGGTTGTGATCTTTAGGTCCTCATGTATATATTTGTTGTTTACATAGTAGGGTATATCTAGCATGGCTCTCAGTGTCTTGCTTTGAAAGACATTGAAATAAATAAATAATTATATAATTGATTTATAGAAATTTTTACATACTGTTAAAATACCCCACCCATTTTTCTGTAAAAACTTATTTTTAAACTAGTCAGAGTTCTTTTTGTTCAACACTTCAAAATGAAGTCCGGAAAATCGATTCAGCCGTTTGGGAGCTACGATGCCGCAGACAGACACACATATAAAAACGTTAAATTTATAACACTCTGCTTTTTCCGTCAGGGGTTAAAAATAAACTATATTACTCCATTTAGATTTCCCAGTTGGACAGAAAGTTAAAGTTCACAAAGCGAATTTAATAGAAATCAGGTAAATTTTCTTATCAATAAAATCATTGTTTACTGTTTTTTTTTGCTCATAGTTACTCGACGTATATTTATAGTTGCACTTAATGAAATAACCGATAAAAATCGTTTATGTACCACTTTAAATTTTTTACCACAATTATCTATTTACTACCATTTTGTAGCATTCCCTTTAAACACATCTACAATCGGTTGAAAAATCATCCATTGTCGATACGGTAGCGAATCGTACCTTTGTGAGTAGTTATGCAGGAACATAACGATAATATCTAACAAACAAATCATGCAAACCGATTTATAAGATGCCTTTCTCATCGTGTTTCGTTAAATTGTCTATGTATACCACACAAATATATTATATAGCTTGTATACCGTGTGGTTGACGTTGACGTGCGGTCGCGTACCGCGTAATTTATGATGCCCATACAACAGCCATACAACTCTCATCCAATTTGCGTGTGTTTTTACATCTCTTTTCTCATTTATCATAATTTATAAGTAATCGGTTTTGGAGTTGAGGGCATTTGTAGGATTTCTTGTCTTTTATATTGTTTTCGAACGATTTGGTATTGGGGTTCAATTTGAGAATGCAGTCAAATATGATGGTTTAATAAAAAATCTTTTAGAATTTGTGAAAGACTTTACTAGGCTCGCTACGCCGATGCTACGCTGTAATACGCCACTGCCTACGAACTACGAAGCTGCTACGCGGGTGCTCTGCGGTACTACGCCGCTTTTACGAACTACAGAACAGTTACGCGGCTGCTACGCATTACTACGAAACTGCTACGCAGTTACTACGCGACGGGTGTGGCTACGAAATCACATTACCAAGAACAATCTTCCATTGTTCCATTGTTCAACATTATCCTTTTAATCACTAATATTGATAGATGCGTCGGTGATTTAACGTGTTGATAATTATATTTTTTTTAACCTCAGGACTGGAAAAGTGGCGCTATAATAGTCCTCTTTATTTATAAATGTTGCTTTAAGTTAAGTGATGTATAAACTTTAAAATGTATATAAACGTTAAAAATCAACCCCTTTATGTCCAAGAGATTGTAAGAATTTGCTACGTTAATATTTTGTACAATGTGTAATTTCAAAGTAATTGGTGCAAATATAGAACTACGCTGACACGAGTAGCAGTAATCACATTTAATTAATCTGTTTCGGTAAAAGATAAATGATTTTATTTCTGTAAGTAGGTTTGTACAAACACTTTTACACGACAATCATATTTTAAAAACTAGATGAGTTCGGCGTTTCCTATCCGACTACTCTGAGAAGAAAGGCCGAATCAAACTCAGAGGTCACAGTCTCTTTTAAAGTCCAGACATAGTCTTGGTCAGAGCATGTGAAGACCATGTAGATTGGTGTCTGAAACGGTCTTTTGAGGAAAAGCCATACAGATTGAGCGCACCTGTCCAGTCAGTGCACGCATTTGTCAGTAATCGTGCCGCTCAACTCAGAACTTAAGGAACACAACGATTCGACGAACAATACCAAAGAAAGTACATATGGGTGGGCCGCATAAATTACTGAAGCTGCTGACTGCTACTGAAAGGTCGTGAAACTAACTAAGAAAACAAAAGAAGCGGTAAGCGGAATAATTTCTCACCACAATATTATAAAGGTATTCGTGTTACGAACATAAATGTGTATTATATGTGTGTTTTTGTGGGAAATGCTGCACGTGTCAAACGAATAACACGTAATTTTGCGGAGAAATGTTGTGGTTATTAGCACGACGAATTATTATGTGAACCGGTATTTAGAATTTGCTTGTTTTGGCTCTTACATGTACCTATTTCAATGGATTTTTACGAGGATCGATTGTATCCAGTTTAACCTAGATTTGCGAATGTCGTTGTAAAAGATCTATAACAAAGCCCTAAATTTAATTGCTTCATCCAAGCTACGACTACTTACGAGGCCACAGATACAAAGTATTTTTTCGATATAGGTACAACTATTTTATTTATTTATTTAAAATGTATTTGTTAGAATATTGTTGTTACAAAGGTGTTACACATAATATGACGTCTATAATATTCTGCTGTTTCCAGCGTACAAATAATTCAGGGAATTAAAATTAAATGACTTACAATTTATTAAAATTAGTTGTTGAAACCATACAATGTCAAGGATAAGGAAAACGTTAAGTACTATCAAATACAACGTCAATATCATATTAAATTGTATTCAATCGTTAGGGATGTAAAGGCAACTCGTCGTCTAATTTAAATTTTGAATCAAATTTTTCATTTAAAAACTCATTTGTTGAGTAGTAACACTTATGCAATAGGAAGTAATTTTTTATTTTAAATGTTATGAAGTTAAGATTCTTAAAAACATTAGGTAATTTATTATAAACATGGATTGTCATACAGTATTATATAGTATGGAGTGTCATACATTATTGGAAAATAGTTTAATTCTTTGCTGGGGTACACATAATCTGTTGATATTTCGACTTTTTCTTATTACAACATCATTATGTACTTGAAATAAAACTATGTTTTTATGTACCAATATACACAGTTCATATATATATAAAGATCGGAGTGGTAATAAAAATGTGATTGGCAGCGTATACAGTGGTTGAGCACCAAGTATTCTTGCTACGAAAGAAAATAATCTCATTTCTAACAATAACTTTACAATAAACTATCACATTTATAACTAGAAGTCACGACACGCATCATAATATGGTCGTGCATCAATAATAAATGAAGCTTTCGGTCTAACTTCACCAGTAATTGCTGAAACCATAATTAAATACGCACGCACAGACCTCACATTCCTATGATACGCTCATGGAACAACAATGGCGTCCCTTTATTATTGCAGAGATATAATACATTCAGTCGATTTGTCGCGGCAGAGAATTGACCACCTTACATCGTAAACTAAGATTTGTGAAACGCATTTAAGGGATTACTCAAAGGTAAAAGTTAGCGACATCCTATAAATTGCCAATCTTCCTTTCTACAATAGGTTAAACTCCCACAATCAATTGTAGCCTACATTTTCTACTTTGTCTTGATCACAGTTACAGGCAACTATTTTTTCAATTACAACTTATCAGGAACACTTAGACTGACCAGTTATATCTGTTAGTCATAGAAATATTTATTTTGTCTGTGAACCCGCGATCCGTAGCCCTGTAACATCGAAGCAACAATCATTAGTGAGTTTCTTGCCCATTATTCTCCAAACGAAACTACCCTTTAAAAGCGGCGCCTAGAATCAATTCTATTTGCTTGTAAATTTTGACATTCAAAATTGTTGCTGATTTGACTTTCACTTTGAATTAGCTAAATCTCCAGTTATTTATTTATTTATTTGTTCCCTGGACATCACCAATTTAACAATAAATTCCCCATAATTATATAAACCCTGTCAGGGCGCTGCAAAGCATAAGTAAGTGTTGGTTTGCTGTTGAGTCTGTGAACAATAAGTCAACATATTTTTTTTGTTAAATCGTTGCCCCACACTAGGAATTTCTCCTGTATTGTGGGTGCGTTTACAAACATTTAAACTCACATACACAAACAACCAGACCCGGAACAACTACTTGTAGGTCATACGAAGATTTCTTCCGTGCGGGAATCGAACCCGCGACACGTAGCAAATTGAGTCTAAATTTATCAAAACACATTATGTACAATCAAATAAATAAATATCAAATGTCTAGAGTATGATGTTCAATTAACAGTAATAAACAATATACAATAACACAGATACAGCAATGAGCAAACATTAAGTCAGATAGTATTAGAGGCAAGGTAGTCAAATTAGGGGGAAGAAAAAATTGTATAGCGACCCCGCGAACTTCAAGGAATATTCTAAAAAAGAATTAGCAAAATCGGTCCATCCTTTCTTTCTTGAGTTATAAAATTACAACGAAAAGTGGCATTGATTTTTATAGATACGGTTTTACTACTGTGTGGCTGTACATTTAGCCAAACAGTAGTAAATATCCTATACAATACTAATTGCCTATTAATAAACTAAATCTAAACTATTTTTATTTTATTACAGGTGTAAAGAAATAAATTGGAATGAAATGGAATTATCAACGCTTATGATAATACTTCTTATATCTTACTCAGTCGCGTTTTACGACACACTAGCTTGTTCTATTTTTGAGGAACAAGAACATAAATAAATATAGTAAAACTAAAAGAACATAAAGTATACCATAAATCGTTCGTATAATATGATCGTTTACGACTCGACTGCTTACGACGTTCACTGCAGCTATTATGACTGGACTATATGACGTGGGTTATGGTTCCCTGTGTGTTAGGGGGCGCACAGTCTTCATATACAACTACAGGGTGTAAATTAAATTAGCTAGCGAAAACGTGACGCGCGTGAGCGCAGACGTGATGGATATCGATATCTAAACAATCATGATAAAATAAAAACATAAGTATTCATTTGATTTTTTTTGTGGGGTCATGGACCGCAATTAGTGAATTCACTTGAAATATCAGTTTAAAATCTGTTTTTTTTTTGTAAACTTCATAGTCTTGATTAGTAGGTATCGATATCTAAACACGATAAAACATTGTTTTCTCAACTCATACTATTCAAGTAACGTTCAACAATACCAGCGGTCGTTGACCCCTTCATCAAATATTTTTTATTTTCATGTATAGTTATCGATACTCTGATGAGTTAAAGCTATAATAATAATAATAATACATTTTTTATTTAACTTCAGTTGTACAAGAAAAACACTTAACACTATGCGGCATTACAACTAAGGAAACAGAGTGTTTTCGATGAACTCTGGCACCCAAAGTAAGATTTAACTTGTGTTTAGGGTGCCAGCGTCCAGAGAGTGGTGGTGGCCCAGTGGTAACGGCCGCGACTTACGAGTTGTAGGCCGTAGGTTCGAACCCCGACAGGCGCTTTACTTTGTGTAAATTATTTTTCATCACCACTGCTCCGTGCCTCGGAAAGCACGTTAAGCCGTTGGTCCCGGCTGTCATTTGTGGATCCTTGACAGTCGTTACGGGTCGTCAGAAGCCCGAAAGTCTGACAACCAGTCTTACCAAGGGGTATTGTATTACCCAGTAACTGGGTTGTGGAGGTCAGATAGGCAGTCGCTCCATGTAAAATACTGGTATTCAGCTGCATCCGGTTAGACTGGAAGCCGACCCCAACATACCTAGTTGGGAAAAGGCTAGGCAGATGATGAGGGTGCCAGCGTCCTCGCCTATGATTTGAACATAGAGCAGTAATAGTAAGACGAGCACAGAATATCAAGATTAAATTATAATAATAATAACTCTGCAAACGTGATCGTCTGCAGACTTTCGCTAGCTAATTTAATTTGACCCTTTATAGGAGTTTATTGGTTTGATGAATACGACCAATTTGTGAGTGAAAACATATTATACAACGTGTCGTTTTGCATCCTCGTCAAATTTCAGGAGGCTGTTATGAAAAACATAAATAATGAAATTAAATTACGATCCTGCTCAATAATGAATAGGTACATACTTGTTTTTTTAGATATTTAAGTTTGGCAGTATTTCAAAATACTCCACTTTCAAAGAACACAATCGCCCCGTTGCGTATGCGGTAGGCAGTTTCACACGACTATGTCGCTGTTTGCGTGCGTTACAGAACTTACAGCGCAGTTACAGGGCGGTATCATACGGGCCCTACACAAGTACACATGACGATTTACAAAAATAAAAAAATAATACCTACTTATTTCATTATTGATTCGTGTCGAGAATCATTAGCATAGTTACCTCCTCGAATTTGACGAGGATGCAAAACGACACCTTGTATAATACATACATACAAACATCATCATCATCAGCCTACAATGTTCCCACTGCTGGGACACAGGCCTCCTCTGTGAGAGGGAGTGGGCCGTAATCCACCATGCAGGCCCAGTGCGGGTTGGTAGATGTCATGTCTTTCGAATTTTTGGTTCTTGGCCGGTTTCCTCTCGATGTTTTCCTTCACCGTTTTGAGAGCAGTGGTGATGAACTAATTTACACAAAGTAAAGCGCCTGTCTGGGCTCGAACCTACGACCTACAACTCGTAAGTCACGGCCGATACCACTGCTCTCGTACAAACATAATACATAATATTTAATCAAATCGAAACTGTTGAAAGTCGAAGTCATCCCATAGCCGAAATTCTGTCACCATTCTGAGTCCCATCATTAAGGAAAAAAAAATGATTCATTACTCTAGTTCTTTCTATACTTTATAATAATCATTCATTTTTATAGCAGTTTTTACGCCTAATGGCAAAACATAGAGAACCTATGTAAAGTAATCGTTGTACTCGTAACATGTCACACACTGTGTAACTCTACTTATGTTTACAAATAAAGATTCAGGTTCTAATTCTGATCAGAATTTATTTAATTATGAAAACACATGCACATTGTAGTAAACAATATCTTAGTGATTTTCTAATCTTAGTAGGCTTATATATATATATTTATTTATTTATATATATTTTTTTCTATATCTCTAGTAATTATTCAATCAAGTCTGAACACAATGCGCAGTTTCGTTGTGACTCAATTACTTCAGCTGCTGTATTTTGTTGTTTCTAGAATTTCATTATATTTGAATTCGAATGTTTTAAAAAAAAATAGGATTCTAAGTAAGTAGGTGCTGGTTCCGTTTTAGCATAGCTTGGCTTTCTTATGCATTTAGTCAAAGTGCACATTTACACAGGCTTCGCGGAATATTGATAGTTTATAGATAAGCGCGCTTCCTTACGGTCTCGTTCGCGCTAGAGGTCATAAAATTGTTTATTTCCTAGCTTTACGGCCTCACCCTGCAGTAACGTGGCAAATATTATGGTAATGCATCGATATTGTGAAGATAATGGACCGTAACTTACTATACTTTGGCACATTATCGAGTTTAGAAGTCTGGTAGGTTGAAGTCGTTATTTTTTTATTTACTAGCAGAGCCACACGATTTCATCAGTAAAAAAGGATCCTTTGTGTTAATCCAGGTTATAGGGAGAGGGGGGGGGTTATAGGGTTATAGGGTGTGTGGTTAGGTCCAGGGTATCTGTGTGCCAAATTTCATCCTAATCCGTTCAGCCGTTTTTGTGCCAATCTGGAACATAATATATATCCAGACAAACAGACAAACGGCTTGTTGACCAATGGTTGTATACCATGGTCTAAACAACGTTTATTCTAGCAAAATTGTGATTCAAATGTCACCGTGTATATTTCATATACATTTATATTCATTATACAAAATAATGTTATACATTTTTTTAAAGAGTAACGGTGGAGTTTCTTGCCCATTCGTCTCCATACGAAACCACCTTTCTACTACAATCGATTCTATTTTAATGTAAATGTTGACGTTCAGAAGTGCCTCTGATGTGCCTACATGAAATAAATGCTTTGACTTTGACAGATAGGATATGGTTCCCATCAGCTAAAAATTCCAGCAGCATCAAGGTGATTCCTGATGATCTTAACACTGAGTGGAGCAACGTTATAATACGTAACATTTGATAAACGCTATTTGACACAACGTTTAATCACGTTTAATATATCATTATTTAAATAACGTGTTTAAACGGCTGCGGCTTATACCAATTCCTTCGAGCTGCGTCATCGTGCCGTATCTCTTAAAATTTTCGGACTGCTAGCGCCGCTGGAAGTGTTAAAAGCAATGATGGATGTTTCCTTAATAAAACTCTTTTACTAGTTTCTTTTCTATTAGTTCTTTCATTAAAAAACACAGCCGTAAAAGGATGAACATGTAACTCACCAGAATATAACTAAAGTGAACAAGCTTACAAACTAGATACTGGAGAAGGTCAGATTCTTTTTATTTACGAACATGGCCCGTTAATCTGCTAACCAAAGAATTCAATCGTTTGCCCTCACCATATTCGTGCGAAAAATTGTCCATACTGTGAAGAGTGACAATGAAACAACAACAATAACAGACAATCAAGTAAAGCGACAGTGTGTCAAAACAAAACAGAAACGCGACCATCTTTTGACGCAGAAAGGCGAATCTAAGATTTCAGACTTTCCGACGAGGCAGTCCCACAAGGTTGCACTATCCAGACCGCTTGTAGGCCAGCAGGTCGCTGGAGCATGTGATTCGCCTCACCTCGCCATAATACCCCACTCAGAACTAACCCTATTTGGGTCAATCGACGCCATACTGACCCAATAGACTACTAACTATGGGGAATTGTGACAGAAGGTGAAGTAAGTGCAATAAGAATAAAAGCAAAGACAAAAATAAGTAGAGTTAGAACCTAGTCATATGACTGGCACTCTGGTTTAAATCTAGAATTACACAACAGTAAAAGAGGATTCAAAACTAAGAAACATCTGCAAGTCTTTGGGCGAGATCTGTAAACGTTACTTGATACGTTCCCGTCTCTATCTTGCACGTGTAGTTTTACGGTTGCGCGAAAGTGATAAGAATAACGCTTAGCCTAAGTACATGCTAAGTAACGTGTTTAGATCTCGGGCTTCGGTTCGGGCGTACTCTCAGAATTAGGTAACGACCTTTAATGTCATTTATTAATTCATTAACCAATTCACTTTACGTTTAATCAGGTTCCATTTCAACCACGCAACATAAATTGAGAATGTGTAACAATAACCCAATATTCACTCATTTCATGACACGGTACCCGCGTAACACGAAATAACAAATTAGTTTTTTGAGAAACACTGACAATATAATTTGTTATAAATTACATTTATTAATCCCCCTTCTTGAGAAGATGTGAAAAGATTTACGTCTCCGTAAATTGCAGCAGTTTCGGAAGGGGGCGATATGCGAACACTCTGTATGAAAGGGGGTTAATAAACGGCACGTAATGATGTTACCCCAGGCTCGTGCTGCCTAGCTGTATAACGCAACGATGCGACGTAGGAATAGCTCGTTTCCTTGTCAGAAAATGTTTTTACTGATTTCGGTATACCTACACGAATAGTAACGTTTTAGTCGTATTCTTCATATCGCCTCTCTATTAAATGTTAGAATAAGGTTAGGTGGTTGGTTGTATTTTGCTCGGTCGTCCTGGATTGCATACCTACTATTGTATAGAATCAAGTTCTTCTAACTGAACAGACAGCTGTGCTGCTGGGGAGTTGGTTGCGCCACTTCTTCTTGCCAGCTAAAGTACTAGAAAATGGTGAAGGGCAGGCGTGCCGGGGGACTGTCTTATGGACGTTCGAAAAGTGCTGATTTTCAGCCTCATTTGGATAAATAACTTTTGATTTTGGTAAAAATTACGTAATCTTAGTAAAATGAAAACTAACTAGCGGGTGTATCAGGTTTCGATTGTTAGGTTAAATACTGCTTTTTATAACTATATCTACGTACCTACGTACGTACTAACTACGTTTTTTTTTTTTTGAGGATGTCAAATCATCGAATGACCCCTCCCGCTCTGGATGGAGCGGAAGGGAGTGTCAGACTCTTACTGACTAAAACCCACTCGTGTTCCTTCCTTGGCCCTTTATGTTCCGGGTCAGCGGTACCCCTTATGGATGATCCCGCTTTCCCGGCAGGCTTGGGCCCTAGTGGGCCCCCTCTTCGATGCTGACATCTCTTTGAGGCGCGCGTGGAACACGTACGCGCCGTCCGGCACGGGCCTGATCCTGATCGGACGGTGAGCTACCCATTACTCACCGCCCGCAGGCCCGCGCCTACGGTGGCCGGGAGTCGTCACGCGGCTCCCGACGCCCGGAGCGTCCACCGCGGCGGCTTGGACGGGAGACTCTCTCCCTCTCCCGTCCCGCCACCTCCTTCGCTAGCATGACTGCTTCGCAGAAGGAGGCGACTGCCTCCCACTCCCCCTCGCCCCGGACCATGGCTTGAACCAAAGCCGGGCGTGAGAGTCGCCGCCGCTGCCGATCACCTCTACGAGGACACGGCGGTGCTCCGCCCATGCAGGGCAGGCCCCCACCGTATGCTCCACCGTGTCCTCGGGGCGATCATCGCAGTGGTGACACCCGGGCGTTTCCTCCCGCCTGATGATGTGCAGGAACCTCCCGAAACTTCCGTGTCCGATGAGGACCTGCGTCAGGCGGTAGGTGAGGACGCCGTGACGCCTCTCTAGCCACTCCTCAAAGAGGGGTCTTACCGCCGCTATCGTGGCGTGCCCTACTAACTACGTGTTGGTTGGCATTGGCCATTTACAAGCGACCTCAAATGAACAGCTGACATCATTGTTCGTATGCAACCTGCATTCAATACTAACCGAAACTATTGTTCTTCTGACTTCCCCGCACCTTGGCACGTCCCACTGGCCGATAATAAGGTTATCTTTTGATAGGGCTCGTCCCGTTAGGGCTGGCCCTGCAATCCTTCGTGTAATGTATATGTAGGGAGCGACCGATAAGATCGCGACAACCCTGACGTTGTGTGTTGATGTTTGAGTTAATAGCGGATTAGAGGATTTAGTGACCACAGGGATTCGGAATAAGGATTTAGTACTTATACCATTAAAATTTCAAAGGAAATGGTCAATATGAATCGTTGTTTGCTCTTGGGGAGACTGTACGTGGCAAATTATAGAGTTTATAAATATAAACATAGATTAGTGCTCCGTGAAATAGTTAAACATATAATTATCAACTATTTATTTTGTCCTAATCGCTTTCGAAGAACTGACGCTACATTAGAACCTCAAAGTCTCACACACTCACGATTTCTAGACCCTCATATGTTAAAAACTTTTCGGTAGGAGAATACCTATTTAAGAAATTATAGATAATGTAAATATTTCTCGTTTGTTGCAGGCGGATGGGCGTCACCAAGCAACCAAAATCCAACCGTCTCGACCCTCCCCTGAAACCGCCGCAGGTAATTTCAACACTAACATTTTTTTTACAACAATACGACACTAAAATTCTTATAGACGTTATAAAAACCTCTTGCTTCTTTTTGGAAAGCTGTCTCACTGTCTGCTACGACCAAATTGCTTTGTAGTAAGTACATAACTATTTACAAAGCTGAGGTTATCTATACTTCTATACTAATAATAATATATTATTATAATATATTAATAATAATATATTATTATTAAGAGGTAAAATTTGAATGTTTGTAAGTAAGTAAGTAATAAGTTTATTGATTCATAACGTGTGTTACAATATTTAGGTAGGTATGACACTGGATCCCGCACTAGGATACCCTGTGTCGCAGGATCCAGTCTCTTTCGACAGATAATATGAATATATAATATAAGTTAACAAATGCAACGGTTTAAGTATAGTTTGTACGTAGGGGTAATCTCTGGAACTACTGATCTGATTTAATTTTTTTTTTTGCATTTGGTAGCCTTGTTCTTGAGGGAGGCTATATTTTAACATCGTGCTACGAGAGCCGGGCTGACCAAAAATAAAAAAAGTCAGAAAGAACCGGAAGCAAATACCAAGTAATAGCGTGAGCAGGCAATGCGATGTCATAAGTCATTTATTTCATAACAATGGGAACTATATTTTCTATCACCAAAATTTATATTTGTCATCAAGTTGTATCACCTAATAAATAGATCTATCGCCACGAAATATTTTCGTTCTCAGATAAACAAAAATTGTTCCCAGGTTGATATCTCAGGATTTTAGGTGATTTATTGTGGAACTGATTTTGCATTGTTTGGTGACTACATTTTGGTGACAGATCTACTATTTGGAGGACAAACCCTATTATTTAAGAAACACAAAACTAATTAAATTGGTAATAGCTTAAATGATACCCCATAACAATATGGTACATTGTGTTGAAAATTAAAAAAATAACATTATACAATTGCAAGTAAAATGAAATTCATTAAATACATTTAGAAAAGTCAATAAAAACAATGCGTCGAGATGGTTCGGGATATTAAACTTATAGCTACAATTCTAGTGTAACAAATAGTGTACCTACTCGTAACTAGGTTTAGCAAACAACTTACCTACAGTAGTTATTGACAGCTTGTAGCTGTACCTACCTAAGCTGAACGATTTAGTTATTACATTTCGCTCTGGTACTCACAAACGCCAGTTGCGTTTGTGAGTACCTTCAATGCAATTTAGAGCTAGTTTCTAAGTAAAAGCTGACTCGATTCGAATAGCTGTGGCTATGACTCAGCTCCATCGAAATAACAGCCGGTCTAGTCTGTAAAAATCTGACCGTGATAAGTTGGGTGAAGTGAACTTGAAGTAAGCTTTCATTCCACCTGATGCTAGTGATTGACGCATTGACAGCTGTCATCCCACCTGATGCTAGGGTTTGTCACATTGACAGCTGTCATTCCACCTGATGCTAGAGACTGAAACTGTTGACAGTTAACTTCACCTGAGTTTTCACGGTGAGATTTTTACGGAATAGATCGGTAGTACTTAAATTCTATTGACATTTTTGGCAAACACGACCGTCATTGTTGAAATTCTCGTGCGACCTGATGTGCTGTAAGTCATGTGTATTGCGCAAAGCAAAAGGGTAGAACTTTCTACCTGCGTCTGTGTTTCCGAACGCATACAACCCTAATCTCTTCAAAGTGAGAGTGAACAGGCTTCTTCTGGGTAAGCTCACTCTATTGTCGACTCTGTCTCTGTCGCCACTGACCTAGACTAGAGTAAAGAGCAAACCCATCTTAAAAAAAAAAACATTGACTTCAGATAACAATTAATTAACAATCGCATTAGGTTCCAAAACCTGTAATGATAGTATAAGAGTTTTAAATAAATAAACAATCTGTCAAAACACTATAACTGAAAATAACTGAAACTTTACCAAATTGCTCAATGATTGTTGCATTTTTGCGTTCCGTGGTGGGCGCCATTTTAGAATAATGGCGCCCAGATGGGACCAACTCCTTATTCTTACGAATCTGTATTTTAATTAACTTAACGTATTTTTCTTGGCCAGGTGCAGACGGCAGCATGACAGTAGCTCGCGGCGACGGTTCCCCCGAGCGGCTGGGCGGTGCGCTCCGTCGCCTCCACTACAAGGCGACGCGGCGCGCGCACTCTGCCGCTGCAAGGCATCACAACTCCAACAGTACACCGCCAAAGGTAAGTTTATTTAGAAATACTGAAAGTAGACTCAATTTATTCTAAAACTACAATGTTACATTGGGAAAAGATAAAAATAGAGGGAGACATGTGATTGTATATCTACTTACATCTAATCTGTCAAGATAGTAGTAATGACTCTACAACGAGATGTCATGAGCTTGCGCTTTGAAAAACTACAATGACGGCTCTAGTACGAAGTATAGAAACTATTTTTTTTTGTTATTTTATTATTTATGTACCTACACACAGTAAAAGAGATACAATATATACAGATACGATATATTAGTATTGAGTACAAAGGTACTGCTTATTTCTTAACAATAATCTTAATTATTTTATTTTATTATCTTAATATTATTAATAAATGCATTTTAATTTAACTCTGTGAAAAAATCGCTTAGAAAGATAAGACCGCCCTCTGTGTCACCCTATGTACAATTTCTGCATTTATATCTGTAATGCGAGTGATATATATAATAGAGAGTATTCAATTCTATTCCATGGTGCAATATACAACATTAATGGTGTTATTACTTAAATGGGTATTAAACATATACGTGCCCATTTCGTTTAGTAAGTCGACCGCTTTACGTTGCCAGTCTAGACGTAAAAGCCTTGCACATCTGGGAAAATGTTCTCAAGTTGTAGCGAATATGCCAGATATAGGAACAACTCCGCCACCGGTAATATGAACCGCGATGCATCCTCATTTACGACGTGCGACACTACGGAAACCTGAGAAGTTGTACTTAATTAGAGAGTTAATTAGTCTAAGATTCCAGGTACTTTGCTTTCTACCCGTATACCTTTAGATTCAGGGCTTTAGAATACAATATAATAGAATAGAAAACGTTCATTTCTGACAGAGTTCATAGGGTCAGTAACAATTTTTCTGAAAATCTAGTGTTAGTAGGTACAGACAGAGATTCACATACAACTAAAATTCAGCGTGGAGCTGCATCCACCTCCGCAACATCGGGTAGTCCCACCGATATGCGACTACTCTGAGAATACAGCTAGTGCTGCCGCGAGCAGGCGTCATCAAGGGTGCACATGTTTTTCTAATAATAGCTGCAATATCATCAATATTACTATCTGCAAACATCCCTGACGCACTACAGCGAGCGCCACGGCAGCCGCAGCGGTACTCACAGTGCATTGATATATTTAACGCGTATATTACCCCTAAATTAAACAGTCATAGTTTAATGGAAGGATGGGTGATGGAAGTATGTTGTTATTAGCAAACTTGCCCATCCTTTTGTCATAATCTCTAGGTCTCATTTCACCTATGGCTCATTTTACCTATTTTACTAATGGGAGCCTATCTTCAAAGATAACCATATTATGATTGTTGCGCGTCACCCCGAGTTATAAGAAATTCTTATTGAAAGTATAAACTATCGACGCCCTACTTACTTAAGCATCGTTACTCGTAAAAACTCGATAAATAAACTGACAAAACAGACCCAACACCTGAGATTTACTCAAGAATTTGTAGATGGATAGACTTACTTTACAAACACGGATAGTTTACAGATCCTTTAGGTACAATGTCGTCGACGGTAACTTTCCAATATTTATTGTGCTTTGGAGGAGTCCTCCCAGCCGATTGAGTTTATTGTGAATAAAAATATCTATTGATACGAGTATTATGATATATCGTTTACTGGAGTGTATATAACTAACGTTTTGTGAAGGCTTTGGAAGAGGTCAAAGGAAAAATATGAAATTAATAATGTTCGTACAGAAAGGTTTGAAAATAATGTAATTAAATAGTTTTAGAAAAGCAAAGGTTCTATGTTTATTTGCAAGAATATGTAATTAGTACTTTGTTATTCTCGTCGGATTCTCAAGATAGGACTGTTTAAACTGCTTTATCATAATGCTAATAAAATATTAATTAAGAACCTACTTAAAACGTCTCATCAAAACTCATTTCACAACTAATTACAATTAATTGAAAACATTTCTTTTTCTTAAATCCTTAGTTGAAAAGAGAATAAATGATATTTGATTAGATTGTTAATGATGCCAGCATTCCGATCATCGTAAAACAAAAGAATGAAAACTGTTATAGCTTTTGATAAGTCACAAAAGAAAGTGCCCAAATAAGAGAAAGTGTTTCATTTTTCGTTTGAAAGGAAATCGCAAACAATCTGTCTACATTGAATACAATACAATAAAGGATCATTTTGACGAGGCGTTTCTCATCCGTCAAGAGGCGAGAATGCCACTTTTGTAGGCATCGCACTCTTGTGTTTACTTTAAGAAACAAAAACGTATATGATTATACATGACTCATCGAATTTTGAAAAACGAAGTTTTATCGTAGCTTTTATTTAAAACAACGTTTTATCTACCAGTTTTCATCATCTCCTGAATTCAACATTATTGTAAGCAGTCTGCACGCTAGTGGGACTTGAGTAGCCCCAATCACAGTCCAACAGAATCTCGCTTAATCACCATTCTGCATGCAAGTATCGTACGGACGTAGGTACTGTTTACACGACTCAACGCATGATCTGCCTAGCCTTCTTGCAGCTATGTTGGGATCGGATTCCAGCCTAACCAGATGCAGCTGAATACCAGAATGTTACATGGAGCGACTGCCTACCTGACCTCCACGGCCCTAGTTACTGGTAACACCGATACCCCTTGGTAAGACTGGTTTCTAGACTTTTGAGTGTATCGACTGTCAAATGACACCCGGGACATAAACCCGCAATTTTGCTAACCCCAGCAGGAGGACGTGTGGAGGTGGAGGTGTGACTTAGAAGTGCCCAGTAAATCCACTGAACGATATAAGAACCACGTATTCTTAATCAATAAAACTCTACCAATTCGTACAGTCAACCATATGATAATAGTAACAGTGTCTCATTGAGAATGTCTTTAATTCGTAGAAAATAAAGGCGGTTTTCCTCAGTTTTATTCAAGCGTTACTACACTTACTATTGACGTATGATTGACAGTAACGCGTTAACAAATAGAAAATGTTAATTCTTTTTTTAAGTCGGTTTAATGCCATAGAAATAGAAAATTGTTCATTGGCCAGGTAAGCAGGTGGGCAGTAAGCAGATTCACAGGTTAACACAAGTGGATACGACAGTAGTAGCTTAAAATATAGGTATATATATATTTTTAATAACGTTGCCCCACACCAGGCCTCCGTCACTCCATGTACTTGCGCGCTATAATTACCTACCGCTCGAGCGAGCGCTCTCGGACCGTTTGCGGTCCAAATTCAGTGCGGTTTTCACAAGCGAAGCGCACGCACGTTGCTCAATTTTATAATCGTTCCGTTCGTTCGTACGCGTACCTACGATGCTTTGTGATACACATGTAACTTTTAAAGTTTTTTGTTTTACCTACACAGTGACCTATATAATTATCTTTTATCTAGACGTATTGCACAGTCAGCACTCAGCACCAATTTATAAAAAAAATATTTTATGAACGATACAATTTTAAACTATGTACCACCTATAGTCAGACAGAAGTAGTCAGATCAGAACATATTCACAGTTCTCAATAACAGACACTAAAACCTATATTAATTTAATTTTATCGAAGAGGCAGCCCTGCGATTGCTGTAGGATCGCGCGGTGCGAAGCAATCACAACTGTACGCTTGAGCATTTAGGCACATTTTAGCATGCAGTGGTTGCTGAGGCGACGGAGTAGGCTATTATCTCAATAGGTATTGGAAATTTTCTACTGAGTGAAGTATCTGTTACGTAGTAACTATTTAGTAATCTGTGCCCACACTAGGAATTTCTCCTGTATCGTGGGTGCGTTTACAAACATTTAAACTCACATACACAAACAGCCAGACCCGGAACAACTACTTGCAGGTCATAAAATATTTGCTCCGTGCGGGGATTGAACCCGCGACACGTAACGCAGCAGTCAATCGCTTAACCACTGCGCCAACCGTGTCGTCAATATTACCTACAGTTAGGTTTAATCAATCTGCTTTTAACTATTTTGGGGTCGGCTTTCAGTCTAACCGGATGCAGCTAAATTCCAGTATTTACCTACAGTTATGTTTCTGAGTATGCAGAGGTTTTATTTGATACAGAGGATTCACATTGTATTCTGTGCACTTCCATTACATCACTCACTTGCTCAGTGTAAAATGACACATGTACTTAGTACACAAAGAGCTCTTTGTGTACTAAGTATTATAGTGAGTTACAAACAGAGTTTGTAACTCAGGTTATCCGCCTGAGTAGAGATTTGCCGGGAATTGAGAAGCAAAGAGATTTTGTAATGAAGAGTGAGGTGATTATGAGGTACACGTGGCAAAGACGTAGGTGCATTTATTTATTTATTTATATATAGGTACTCCAATGACTTACACTAACTACATATTATTACCTACATAAAGAACTTATACAACATGTAACTTAATTAACGCACATCCTGAAAATAGTTTGTTCAGAATCGTTTACTGAATCGATTTATATAATTTTTAATATAGGTAATTTTTTATCCCAAAAATTATTAAAACTACGGATAGTATTGTCATATTAACCCTGTACAATCAAAACAAATTGAAATGGACCGTAAGTCAAAGTAATAAGACTTTAAAATCGCAGTTTTATTGGTATTCATAAAAATTCCATCATTCAATACAAAATAAAGAAAAATAAACCTTATTCCAAGAACGTTAACAAATGCATTGTAAACTTAGCGATTTGACCGCACGCACACACTAACAGGAACTGGACAAAGGACACCGATAAACCCACGGAACAAATACAATTGCTCCGTGGATAAACCACCTACTTACTTTCGTTCCCTTTCAAGTTTAGTCAACTTTCAACATTAGTCACGCGCGGGCAATATTAGTGGAAAGAAGTTACGTAGTTAGTGTTATCAAATAATTCTTTCGCGCGCAATGTCTTTCCAATACACTAATGTTCAGTATACCAGAATGGTGAGGACTTTGGCAACGTGTGGTGATAATGTGGCTCTAGCTTGCAGAACATTTAACCAAAGGTATGGTACAAGAGTGGACCGCAGGACAATGTTAGCTGCTACTCAGCGGCTTCGCGACCACGGAACGTTCCGTCCAAACACAGCCATCGATAGGGGAGCCAACGTGCGTACACGTACTCGTCTTCAAAACGAAATCCTGGACTATTTCGATGAGAATCCCCATGCCAGTACCCGAGAAGCAGCGCCACACTTTGAATGTAGTCATATGCATGTGTGGAGAACACTTCGTGGTGATAAAGAACATCCATTCCACCTCAGAAGATGCCAGGAGTTGACTCCAAACGATTACGTACCACGTTTGCAGTTCAGCCGCTGGTTATTAGAAAATTGGCAGCGGAACATAATTTGGACCGACGAAAGTACATTCACACGCGTGGGGATGTACAATCAACATAACACACATTTGTGGATGCACGAAAATCCTCACGCATGCAGAGTGGATTCCTTCCAACACCGTTTCTCAGTTAACGTCTGGGCCGGTGTCATTGGTACACACATACTGGGGCCAGTCTTCTTACAAAGATTAACAGGAGACGCATATTTACTGTTTTTACGAGAAACTCTACCTACGCTGCTAGAAGACATTCCTCTTCATAATTTACAAGAGGTATTCTACCAACACGATGGTGCCCCTGCCCATTTCACTAGAAGTGTTCGGCAGCACCTTGATGAAGAGTTTGGAGAGCGCTGGATCGGTCGCGGCGGCCCTATCCAGTGGCCCCCCAGATCAGCTGATTTGACGCCTCTTGACTTTTTTTTGTGGGGACGAATTAAATCGTTAGTTTATTTTAGTGATACAACAAGTGCCGAGGACCTAAAAAATTGGATAGTGAACGCTTTTGAAATAGTGAGAAATGACACTGAAGTGCTTTCTAAATTAAAACATCAATTAAGAAAACGGGCATTAAAATGTATTGAACAAGGTGGTGGACATTTTGAAAGTGTGTTAAAAAGACAACGTCGTATGAGTGTTTAGGCCATCAGTATGTAAGTTATTTGATTTTTTAAATTACTTTAAATATTTTGATTCAATCTTTTAAACATGCCGTCTCTGAATAATGTTGTCGTACCGCCTCTTATTTTCAGCAGTTCATTGCCGATTGGCATTGTATCATATTCAATAAACGAAATTATTCAGAGTCGACAGTCCAAAGCCTGAAAAGTGTGATGGAAAGACGCAATCATAATGTTTACTAGACATAGACCGTAAATAAACAATTCTTTTCTCGGACGTCGTCGGTTAATGTTTCATAATATTTCTTTAACGTAAACAATCGTGTATCAAATTGTCGGCTTTTTCCGTAGTTTCGTTGTGTTGTGTCGAGTGGCGCGGTAACTGCTTGTGCGACTGTGTGCGCTGCGTGCGTAGTATGATGACCATAAATTTCTCCCAGAATTGGTATAACTAATTTAATAAATAACAATGCATATACATGTTAAATTAAAAATTAAGTGTATATATTGTGATTATAACATAATATTCTAATTGGGGTGTTTGAGGGTGTGCGTTAATTACGTTACATGTTGTATATCAGTTGGTATGGTGAATACTAATTCACCTGATATATAAGTTCTTTATGTAATATGTTGTTAGTGTCACTTAAAGAAGTACACTGCTTAGACATAGATACTAAAATACATACAAATTAAGATAATTAATTTAAAATTATAAAAAAAAAACTTATTTTTTGTTCAAATAAAAGATTATAAGAGCTAGTTTCCATAGGAAGACAATATAAAAGAAAATACAACAACAGATTTATAATGGAATAGAACTTGTCGTATGCTCTTAGCGCAACCATTAAGAGCCATCACAATTAACTTACTTACATAAGTACGACTGCGCACTCAATCGTCCTTATTACAAAACAAGGTTTGTCTACAGAGCCAGGTTTTTTTATTTAGACCTTTACTCCGACAAAGTGAAATATCTAAATACACAAATTGTTTTTTTTTTTTTTAGTTATATGTATTATATGTATGTCGGAGTTTGTTGTCAATTACAATTGTGGGTAGTCAACACAATTTGTTATGATTTGTTTTTCTTATTATTAATTTAAATGATTTTCACTATCAATTATTGTCTAGTAAATCGAAACATAATTTATTGGGTACTCGGTACGCAGTAATTGATTTTGGCAACTTATTTCGATAATTGTAACCGATGGTTTTGTTCAAAACATTTGATGACCTGTTACTTTGATTTTAATATGATTTACTTTGTTATATCATCATTGTTTATTTACAACAATTATTCTTGTATTATTTGATTGCTTTATAATGTAAGTCTTATTAGATTTAGCGCATTATAGTGTTTTGTACCAAGTAAACACGTGACGTACTTCCGTGCGTCATCGGACAGAGTTGTCGTGGAGGGATTACAAGGTGGGGGCATCGTTCTATGAAATAGCGAGCACACTGTCTACGAGTCAGTCGATCTTCGGATTCGACTCAATAAGGAGCCCTTGCTCCCGACAAAACTGTCGGTTTACCTGTGTACCAAGTACTAAAAATAAAAACCTTGTGATTGTTTATACAGTCTTATTTTTCCTAATAAAATGGGAACTCCAGACCCTGACGAGACACCGCTCGCCACTCCTGATCCTACATCATAGTGGGATTAGGTTTAGCCCAGGAATCGCAAGGTGTTGGTGATCCATGGCGAGTAATGTTGGAGCTTCAGAACCATAATATGGCTCAGTTAATTGAAGCGATTAAAACGCACTCCGCTCCATCTATTATAATTCACTTGCCCGATTTTAACCCGGATCTACCTGATGCCAATGCTCAATCTTGGAGTACAACCGTTGATATTTGCCTATCGGAAAAGCCTCTTCAAGGTGGCGCTCTTATTATTGCCCTCATTAAAGCCTTAAAGGGCAGTGCTAACGCATGGCTCTCCCAAGTATCGTATGCAGGCATGACCTGTACAGACTTTAAGAGTCTCTTCCTCTCTCGTTTTGACATTTCGGAAACTGTTGCCGCTACCCTAATTAACCTTCATAATAGTCAACCAAAAGAAGGAGAATCTTTAGCTGCATATGCCAGTCGCCAGGTCACTTCACTGACATCTAAATGGAATAGCCTGAGTGTCGAACACATTGCTGTTTCTACTGTACTGACCCATGTCTCCAAATTTGATTCTCGTGCTCATCGACTAGCATTTACCACCGAAGTACCTTCTAGGCATAAAACTTCAACAAGAACTGAGTGTCTTGTCCCATCTTAAGAGAAAGCCTTAGATTTATTCTGATCTGAACGATTCAACTCAACCTAAGAGGTTAAAACCAGGTACAATTAGTATGCCACTTTTGTGGTATATTAGGGCATAAATCTACTAACTGTCGCAAGAAGGCCGAGACATAAACTAAACTAAACATCCTGAACCAGCCAGCTCGTCACATAAGGCGACACAAAAGAACATCGTCTGTTACCGCTGTGGGGAGTCGGGACACGTCGCTCCTTGCTGCCCAAAGGCGACCGGAAAGCGGCCGGGAGGTTAAAGTGAAGATTCGACCTTCAAGCAGCCAACCATCCGTGAAACGAATTGAAGCTTGTGATGTACGACCTATCACTGGGGTTCTACAGCAATCTGGTGAGTCACTTCCATTTTGTTATGACTCTGGGGCTGAATGTTCTCTTATTGCTGAAACATTTGCTAAAAAGTTGTCTGGCAAACGTATTTCTTGTGTGGTCAATATAATGGGAATAGGAAATTCTAACATAATATTGCTTTGCATTTAATAGCTACCGGTGCATGTAGGGCTAATGGGCGGGTTGAACGCATAGTGAGAACATTAAAAAGTATGCTTACCGCCGTTGAAACCAGTGAGCGATCATGGCAAGATGCCATTGAAGACGTTCAAATTGCTCTTAATTGCACAATTAGTCGGGTTACTAAATCTAGTCCTTTAGAATTATTGATTGGACGAGTTGCTAGACCTCTAGGTTTGATGACTGTTGACAGTGAGGAGTTAGAAGTAAATCTGTCCTGTGTAAGGGAACAAGCAGTCCTGGGTATAACTAAAGATGCCGAATATGATAAAGCCCGATATGATAAGACTAAAGCTATTTTGAAAAAGTTTCAAGTTGGAGACTTTGTACATTTCTTGAAATCTTTGAGTACCAATAGAATTTTCAAATATGCACATGATCGTGTGCGAAAAATGCCTGAATGTCCAGTCACTGTTAGTGATGATGTCAATGTTGACACTGATGATGATTCATGTGCTGCTGACATACTATAGCTGAATTGACAAGATGTCTATGTTGACTCTTGTTTGCAATGTCTATCTTGACGCTTAATCGGATGTCTATGTTGACTCCTGGATTTGGACGTTGAACTTGACGCTTATGCGGGTTGTCTATGTTGACGCCTATGCGGGTTGTCTATTCGACTCCAAATTACTTGTCGAATCCCATGGTGTGATTTCGGCTGGGAGACTATGTCTCTACTTCAGTTGAGCTATGTATTGTCTGTAGCAGTATGATCATTTGGAATGGTTGCGATGCCACTGCTATTGCTGATAATTTTATTTGACTAATTCAGGATTTTTCTTTCCAACATACCTTTTATTAAGGCTTTTGTTTGTCAGAAAGGCCGACCAATATTCACCAAGAGATTTTGTTACAGGATCACACGAGGTCGTGTAGAACGTCAGTTCTGGCCGTGTCGGAGTTTGTTGTCAATTACAATAATTGTGGGTAGTCAACACAATTTGTTATGATTTGTTTTTCTTATTATTAATTTAAATGATTTTCACTATCAATTATTGTCTAGTAAATCGAAACGTAATTTATTGGGTACTCGGTACGCAGTAATTGATTTTGGCAACTTATTTCGATAATTGTAACCGATGGTTTTGTTCAAAACATTTGATGACCTGTTACTTTGATTTTAATATGATTTACTTTGTTATATCATCATTGTTTATTTACAACAATTATTCTTGTATTATTTGATTGCTTTATAATGTAAGTCTTATTAGATTTAGCGCATTATAGTGTTTTGTACCAAGTAAACACGTGACGTACTTCCGTGCGTCATCGGACAGAGTTGTCGTGGAGGCATTACAAGGTGGGGGCATCGTTCTATGAAATAGCGAGCACTCTGTCTACGAGTCAGTCGATCTTCGGATTCGACTCAATAAAGAGCCCTTGCTCCCGACAAAACTGTCGGTTTACCTGTGTACCAAGTACTAAAAATAAAAACCTTGTGATTGTTTATACAGTCTTATTTTTCCTAATAAAATGGGAACTCCAGACTCTGACGAGATACCGCTCGGCACTCCTGATCCTACATGTATTTATAGACTAAATAAGTTTATACGTGTCTATATATTATTTATAATTATTTAACCTAAAATATAATTATAATTTGCACCTGCCACTGTTTGTCTCTGCATCACCCAAAGGTTGACTGGTAGAAAATGCCTATGGCATTAAGTCCGCCTCTGTACATTTGTGTGCTTAAAGTGTTAAATAAATAAATAAACACCGAGTGTAAGTTGTCAATTTTGTATTAAGGACTTTAGCTCTGTTGAATTAAGGTTTGAAATAAAAAAAAATGGTCTGATGGTTTAACTTTGGACTAAAGATAGATCGAGTAATGCGTCGGTGTAAGTCTGAACACAAGAGAACAAGAACAAACCTTGTACTTGTGCTTCTTGTTGTCTCCTAATATTAATAAGAATACGCTTTAGAAAAAGCTAATAACTACAGTTCTGAAAAGAGTAACCTCATCATCACAATGACTTTAGTATTTGACGCTTTATTCTTATGACCCCATACTGCCCCACAGCTGGACCAAACCACCAAAGTCTTTTCCGGAACTCTACTCTCTTATTTCATCTTTTGGCGCATAAAACTTGTTATTTTTATAACATGTTGGTACGTACGTTTCAATGAAATTACATAAAAGTTCTCGCGACTTTCTTAATACATATTCCGTTTCAGGCGTTTACAGGCTTCAGCTCCATTTATGCTAATATCCAAAAACAACCCTCACAGATTGGCCCGCCTTCCATCCTGTGCACTTGATGATCTTATGACTGCGTCAGCGAGCGAAGTTCGAGCAGCAGAATTTTGGGCCAAAGATGTTTTATAATGTTTTGCCATCGATACGCTAAGAAGAAAAAGAATATAGTAAACGATATGGATATAATATATTTTTCTTTGAAGTATCGACTCAATTACATCAAGAGCACGTGTATCGATCGCTCGTTACGTTGGGAGCACGTGTCTGAGATCAAGAGTATTCACAGTGAATCTTTCTGTCTCTTTGAAGTCAAAGCTATTTATTTCTTTCGCTAAAATTGGCAATTTTCCTTGATCAGCAATGACAGTTCAATTATTTTTTATAATTAAAGTGATTTTACTGTGGTTTTTTCTATGTTAATCTAGTGATCGATGATGTTAATAATTTATGAAAAATTATGACGTAACGTGAATACTGTTTCCAAGACAACTTTTTTTGGCGAGCTAATGGACAGAAATTACAACTAACTTAGTAACTAGCTCGTCAACATTAGATGACAGACACCTATAGCGTGCGTGCCTTTACGGGCACATTCACAAACACCCAGATATGGATTATACCATTTTTTTTTTGTTTAGGATTTGTAGGCCTTAAAATAAATTCTATCCCATGCGGTAATTTAAACAGTCAAAAGCCATATTTACCTACTCTGTCACTGATACCGACAGAAAGTTCTATTCTATACAAATTATAAATTATAGCCGTTTTTCGAGTGTGACCGCGTTGTTCTTCTAAAGTAGGTATGCAATGATGCAGTGTTCACCAACAATAATTAGAAAATGTATTCCGGAAGGTTTTTGTGTATAAATCAGTCATATTAAACTTACGTACAATAAAGAATTCTCGATGTTTTGTCAAGTCGACAAACGACAGTCGACAGACGACACGGTTGGCGCAGTGGTTAAGCGATTGACTGCTACGTTACGTGTCGCGGGTTCGATCCTCGCACGAAACAAATATTTGTATGACCTGCAAGTAGTTGTTCCGGGTCTGGCTGTTTGTGTATGTGAGTTTAAATGTTTGTAAACGCACCCACGATACAGGAGAAATTCCTAGTGCGGGGCAACGCTTTAAAAAAAAACATATATATATATATATATATATCGTAAAAACCAGTGCAGAAGGGATGAGTCGCTGGTTTAAGTATAAGTCCTAACACTCATTCTAATTCATGCGGTAATTTAAACTACTCTACCATTGTACCGACAAACTCCTCTTTATAAATAAACTATAGTACCTATAGTTAAAATCTCGCTGCAGACTTGGTCATAAATCATAATCGGAGTAGGGATGTGCGCTAGTTGCGCGCGCTCAAGGCCATTATCGATAACAGAATCATTAAGGTTATCACGTAAACATACTGTTTTCGTTTTATATATACGTTCTTTTATTTATATATTTAAAATGCTTTGTAGTAAATTTGGTAATAAAATTAAAAAAAAAATGTGTATTTATTTCTATCACCCATTTATAAATATATAAAACTATCGATATCACTCATTGACTGCAGTAATACACAGGACTACGTGTGGGCGTGGCCTGCCCATAAGGCCCGTGAGTGGGAAAGAGAGCGAAACACTCGAATGATTTATGACCGAGTCTGCAGCGAGATTTTAACTATACTATAGCTGTCCCGGCAGACGTTGTCCTGTCCTTTCAATAATGCATACAAAAATCCCATAGATAAAAAGACGTTCAGTTCTTCCCGAATACGACACATTTCAGGGAAAATTTTAAATTTTTTCTTTGTATTAAAACCTAATTTGGACTAACATTTTAAAACAAAAACTAGCCAAATCAGTCCAGCCGTTCCCAAGTGATGCGCTTACTAACGAACAGCATTTCATTTTTACTTATATAGATACATATATTGATTGTTGCTTCCAACCACATATCCCAACTTTTGTGAGGATCCATTATCCCACAAAAGCAGCTGAATCGCGCACCAGTAATATAATTTTTTTTCGTTAATAACCGAGCGACGAGTGAGCGATTATGATCGATGTGTTCCCATTGATATCGGTACCTAACCGATTAGTTCCCACTGACGCACGTGCAATCGACTGGGAATCCTCCCAGCGATAGGAATACTGTTACAACCAGTTTTTGGAAGTTATTGTTTTGTAACGTCGTAATAAAGGGCGAGAAAAGTAGTGTAAGGAGAGAACTTTGTTATTGGATTGTGTTTCAAGATAATTATTATGTAGAGTAATGTCTATTATAACTAATTGTAATACTAACGTTGTGTGCTACTAACGAATGTGTGTCAGTTGATGTATAATTTCTACGTTATTTATTTATTGATTGTCGCAGCGTCTACACTGATCCGCCATCTTTATATTTGATTTTTAGTAACGTCATCTACTTATTACTAAACGGAAACGTCAAGTAGTGCACTTGGGTGAGGTCGAATTTTAGTAAGTGGCAACACGGAAATGACGCCTGTCACTTGTTGGTTGACATTTGATATTTTTGAAGTTCCAAAGTTCCAGTTTGGGATTTAAATTACCGAATGTAAGAAGTAGCGAGTGTGACATCATGTTGAATGGAGAAAAACTGGAATTAATTAATCACACAGTTTTTCTGGGAATCACGCTAGACGAGAAATTACAATGGGGACCTCATATAACATCTCTTGCGGGGCGGCTAAGCTCGGCCGCTTATGCTGTTAGAAAGATAAGACAGTTAACAGATGTAGAAACCGCGCGTTTGGTCTATTTTAGCTACTTCCACAGCATTATGTCGTATGGCATTTTACTGTGGGGTCGGGCTGCTGACATTGAATCCATCTTTATTTTGCAAAAGAGAGCTGTCAGAGCCATTTATAATCTACGTCAACGCGAATCTCTCAGGGAACTATTTAAAAGGATTAATATTATGACGGTACCTTGCCAATTCATCTATGAAAATATTATGTACGTAAGAAAAAATCTACATCTTTTTAATAAAATAAGTGATAGACATAATTTTAATACAAGAAATAAAGATAAAATTGATCAACCATTTTTCAGATTAGCTAAAGTACATACATCTTTTATGGGGTACTGTGTTAAATGCTACAATAAAATACCTTGTAATATATTGCAATTAAATGAAAGAAAATTTAAAACTCATATAAAAAGTTCACTGTGTAAACAAGCATATTACAAATTAGAGGATTATATCCAAGATAAGAATGCTTGGAAACATGCTGGTCCAGCTCCACAGGACAATCTAGGATCTTGACAAAATTAAAACTTGTTGCTACTTTAATTGTATGGTTTGTTATTTTTATGACATTGGTTTACATTCTGTGACTACTTTAACTCACACACTGACATATTAATTGGTTACATAATTTGGGAAATCGTATACTTTTACAATGTTTGTAAATATGTGAACACCATGTATCTATCATTTAATTAACTTATTTATCATTGCTACGTTTATTAAATTCTTTTTACCTATTTTGGTAGGGTAATTTTTATTATAGGTGCATCGTCTTCACATATAATTATATAATTAATGTATACAAAGTATTGTAACACATTTTAAAAGAGTAACGATGGAGTTTCTTGCCCATTCTTCTCCATACGAAACTACCTTTTGGAAGGGGCGACTAGAATCAATTCTATTTAAATGTAAATGTTGACGTTCAAAAGTGCCTTTTATGTGCCTATTTGAAATAAATGCTTTGACTTTGACTTTGACTTTGTTCGTGAACGTTAATGTCAGACGTGAGAGCTTACTGAACCGACTTTGTGTGGAGACGCACTTTCGAAACGTTGTCCTGCCATCCTATATCGAATACAGCGCGTTTCTTAATCTGATTGCATCTACGCAATCTAGTGATATTTTTGTAATTAGTGAACTTTAAGGTATTAATAGACGTCTGTGCTTACTGCTTTGACTATTATTCCGGTTACCCATCATGTCCGACCATTCTGATAATGAGGAAATTCAAATACCTTCGATAAATATTATATAACAATTGCTTGGCATGCTACACGTTTTGATGTATCTGTAAAGTACAAATGCACCAAAGTGAGCAGCGAGCCAGCCATATAACATTTAACTAAAAAACTTGGCGCAAACATGACACAAAACGTATGATATCCCGAGTTTGAGCTTTTACGTGCGAAAAGTATTAATTTTTGTAGGAAAATAAGTATTTGCAGTGAATTACAAGTGCACTAGACTAATAGATCCTTCACAAAACGATGTTACCACTGCATAAATAAAACTTTCTATATCTAAATAATAACATTTCCTACGTAAAACCTACTTCATCATTTATATTAAAATTCGTTGAAAACACCCCTTTGACATGCTTTAGTAAAACTTTCGCGATAAACAGGACTTTAACCCGTGAACGGAACTCGACGAGCGAACGTAATGTGAACGAATAAGTGAACGAGGAGCGGAGTGAATGTACGAAGTCAAAATATACGAGTAAATACGAGCTGCGCTTTTAAACGGAGTTTGTGTGTCTGGGAGAAATGTTATTTGATGCGTAGGGTTACCAATAATACTGGCAGAATTATTAGGAAAAGTCGACTTTTTGTCTTTGTTGGTATTTTAAAGCGGTTGGTAGTTTTTTTTTCCAGTGATCGTTGCCTTATGACTTGATGAGTCTCATCAATGATGAATTGATGACTGATGAACCGTATATCGTAAGTACATGAATAAAGCCAGTGAGCAGTGGTGGCCCAGTGGTAACGGCCGCAACTTACGAGTTGTAGTTCGATGGTTTGAACCCAAGCAGGCACTTTACTTTACTTCAAATTATTTTACCACTACTGCTCTCAAAACGGCAAAGGAAAACATCGTGAGGAAACCGGCATGTACTAGAACCAATAATTCGAAGGCATGTGACATAGCTACCAAAACGCACTGCGTGGCCCGCGTAGTGGAGCACGCGCCCGCTCTCTCTCACAGAGAGGAAGCCTGTGTCCCAGCAGTGGGAACGTTATTGGCTGATTATGCTATTCATAAGCTACATGAATAAATGATAAAATATTAAACTCAATATCATAACTGACAGACAATGTGCATTTTAAACAATGATGATATTTATATTCTTGAGAGTAATACAGCGAAAGGTAATTTGGAAGATCACTCCCGTAAGAGTCTCATTTGTTAATTTATTTTTATTTATTTATTTAAATCGAACACACGTGATTCATATTGTTGTTAGTAATCCTTATAAAACTATGTTAGTAACATTTCTAATGAAAATAAATATAACAAAACAAAACAGAAACAAAAATACAACTAGTTCAAAAACCTATAATTATGACCGGTTCCCGCTGCACCAGACCTGCAGCTGTGCATACGGGTCCAGTGCCCCAGGAACGGGCAATCAGGCTTATTCACTATCACCTTTAGAATGCTGTTGGTGCTCCCCCGAATCCTTCGCATCAGGGATGCTGTTCTTTTTCGCATAATAGCTTGAAAGCTATCTGTATCTGCTTCAGCAAACATGCCCGATGCGCTACAGAACCGCGGGAGCCCCAACAGCACCCTAAAAGCGTTGTGATACTGTACGCGAAGAACGTTGTAGGCCCTCTGCGTATGTCTAACCCACAGGCTGCACGTGTAAAACGACTGGCAAAACGCCTTGAAAAGAGTGAGTTTCACTTCTCTAGTACATCGTGCAAACCTACGGGCCAGCATATTACATCGGATCGACAACGCTCTTCGCTCCCTTTCTATGTCACTATCATCATTTAAGTCCTCATTTAATATGTGGCCAAGGTACCTAAAATGTGATACTCTATTTAGTGGTACACCATAAAGAAATACCGGAGGAACTGTCTTAGGCGTTTTAGTACCTACCCTAAACACCACAAGCTCACTCTTCCGTACATTGTATAATAAACCATGAGACGTGGCGTATCTCTCACATACTTCGAGCAACCGTCTGAGTCCATCAATCGAGGGACTCAGCAGCACCATATCATCTGCATAACTTATACTATTAATCATTTTCCCATCAATAGAGCATCCGATACCAGTGCTGCTGAGCTCCCCGATCAACTCATTGACGTAAAGATTGAAGAGCGCCGGGGAAGTCAACCCTCCCTGTCTCACCCCACACTCCAACCCATACGCTCCAGACAAAGCACCCGACCATCTGACCCGGTTGATTTGGTGGTCATACCAGTAGCCTAAGAGCTTAATAAGTTCATTAGGAAGACCTTGCTCGCGCAATTTCAACCATAAGATATTATAATCAACCAGGTCAAACGCCTTCGAGAGGTCCAGGAAAGCAGCATACACAGGTGTGTTTCTATCAGTATAGTACCTGACCGTGTGCTTGAGCGCCAGAATAGCAGTCTCCGTAGACAACCCAGCTCTAAAACCGAACTGTGCATCATGAAGACTGAGCTGTCCAGTTACTCTCCGCTCAAGCACACCATCAAGAACCTTTGCTGTTATAGTGGCCAGCGATATTGGCCTATAGTTATCTTTGTCTGAGACATCGCCGGTCTTGTTCTTGGCTATGGGCACAACTAAAGTTAAAGTTGTATCAAAAACCTTAGCAGACGGTGTTTACCTGCAAAACAAAAGTTTTAAAATAATAAGTTGTTTCAGTCTGCCGGACGTCAACTTCACGTTTCTTTATAAAACAGCTCATTTCTTAATCTAGTTTATGTAACAAGGTTTGAAAATAAGCAGATTCTGTCAAAACAAATGAACGTTGCCTCAACAAAGGTAGCTTGATTTAAAAAAGTCCATTAAACGTATTTTAACTAAACTCGAAAGCTCTTTTGTTTTTAAAAAGATGCCTAATATTTCTAGAAGTAAAACATTTGAAATTACATTTGTTTTTGAGGACTTGTATGTACTGAAGGTATCCAATTAGAAATTGTAGTATATAATTAAATAATCCCTCGAACAAAACAAATAAAGCTCCTACATAGATTAGCCACGGTATATTTTCATAAATGTTCACAAAACAACAACACCAATATTATGTTAATCCATCCGAATACCTTTTTCCATAATTTTATTAATCCTATTATACTTTCTTGTTGTTATGTCAGATTATAAATTATACACCCTTACTTATTATGTAAAATGTCGAATTATATTCTTGCTACAATAATAATAAGTGTTTAAGAAGTAAGGGTCTTATAATGGCTGAAAATCACGAGAGTGTCGTTGCGGACTTTTTCCCTTAAACGCTTCTGCTACGCATGGGGTCCTGGGTTCGATTCCCACGTCGGACATGTTTTTTTTTAAATATATTTAAGATGGGTTGGCTCTTGATTCTAGTCTAAGTCAGTGGTCACTGAGACCGAGTCGACGGTGAAGTGACCTTACCCAGAAGAAGCGTGTTCAGAGTGTTATTAGGTTTTTCCATCAGGAATTTCTAAGTAGCAGCCGGAGTCTGGACATGTGCCCGGTTGACGACAATAGGCCCCCTGTTATATGGGACTTAAACATGGTTGGTGAAATGTGGGTGTACTACAGGTACACCTCTGCTTCAACTTTGGGGAATTCTGTTATTTTCCCTAAACCGTTGTCGACCCCTGATGGACGGCACGGTGATGACGCGTCGGCATCCGTTTGTTGAGGCGCGCACTCCTTATGGGATACGGCTACCGTCCTCCTACAGTAAACTATCATCGATTAGACTAATACAGTGGTACGACCGGAGGAGGCGGCTAATGTCGTGAGGAGAGTTTTTGAGTATGAATGTAATGTAATGGATGACTTTAAGAGTGGAAGACCAAAGAAATAAAGTAAGAAAATAAATGTATTTGTCCTAGGTAAAGCAAACAATATTACACAAAAACAGACAAACAGAAAGTACTTAAAAAAAAATGAGAAGGATGGAAGGAAAATACATGTAGCGCCGACCGCGAGTATACTGGGATAAGGACAGGAGAGTGATGCTGAGAGTGATACGAACACTGTGTTTAAGGACCACGATAAGGACCGACATCGTCCGCTGCGGTTGAGTACATTTCGGTGAGAAATGTTGCGGTGTGCGTTGCGGCGCGGTGCGTTGTGGTTTTATGCGGATTGATGCAGTGCGGTTCGGTGTGACTTTCGTTATATGAAACGCAGCACTACAAAGAAAACAAAAGCACTTCGGTGTGGAGCTCCACATGTCTTTGTTTCTTACAAAGTACCAGTGACCGTATCGGAGTGCATAACACTGGCACCCTGAGGTTTATGTGCCACCAACACACCTCGTTTACTGCCACGTAATGTAGGAAACTAAATGTGGTAAATGATAAATGATAAATGATTGTATTTCTGTAAGTAGGTTTGAACAAACACTTTTACACGTCAATCATATTTTTTTTTAAACTACATGGGGTCGGCGTTTCCTATCTGACTACTCTGAGAAGAAAGGCCGAAACAAACTCAGAGGTCACAATCTCTTTTAAAGTCCAGACAAAATCTTGGTCAGGTCATGTGAAAGCTATGTAGATCGGTGTCTGCAATGGTCTTTTGAGGAAAGAACCACACAGATTGAGTGGACCTGTCCAGTCAGTGCACGCAATTGTCAGTAATCGTGCAGCTCAACTTAGACTCAAGGAGCTCAACGATTCGACGAACAATACCAAAGAAAGGACATTTGAGTAGGCCGCATAAATTACTCAAACTGCCAGATCATGATTACGTTGAGAAAAATACAAAAATAAATATAAATAAATCAATGACCGACACCGGTATCTAATACTATGTCAGTATAGTTTATTACAGATACTTACCAAGAATTGTACACAGAACTATCTGAATATCTTCATTATTATACTTAAACCTGAGTTCTTTCATAGAAGACTACTACTGCTCTGCAGCCATTTCTATCACGTCTTAAAGCTATGAAATGTTTAAAGTCATAATTTTCCGACGCAAAATGTCCGCAGTCAACTCCCATTGTAAAAACCGCTATCATAAGTAGGTAATATAATATGGGTCGAATATTAGGTTTCTTACTTAAAAAAACACACAATAAAATAATCTCCCCTTTGAAGAATAATCCCCAAAACATTACGAATCATACAAACCCTAATTCAAATCCAGTTAACCCGAGTTTAGGCGCATTCACGGCTCCAATCGGGCCGCCCAGCCGGTCTCAAGTTTAGCGCGGCTCAAATAGGACCTCAGTTGGGCCGCGGCTGTCCTGCAATCTTTGAGACGTAAATTATGCATGATGTCGTGAACACCATTAAGATTTCAGTGGCCGCTTGAATTTACTATTGAAAGTTTAAGACAGATTTGTTAAAATGCTCTGGTTTTCGCTTAAGATTAAAGTAGCTGTCGCCCGCGACTTCATCTGCGATTGAGGATGAAAAGTAGTTAATGTCCTTACCTTGGTCATGGTCTATCTGTGTGCCAAATTTCATTCAAATCGGTTCAGCTGCTTTAGCGTGTAAGCGTAACAAACAAACAAACTTAATTGCGCATTTATAATATTATTTAGGATTGAGATTAAAATCTAACGTGTAGGCAGGTAATAGGTACCTAACCTATTCATTAGAGTCCTACGAAGTGTTGTAAGTTATGAAAAGAAGCATACTCTTTCTTTGCTTTTGAAATTTTTTGGAACGAATCTTTCAGTATTTCGCAGAAGAAAAAAAATGTTGAACTCGAAATAATTTCCTTACCGTTTCTTATTTAAACATTGTAACAGATTAACCACAAAGAGCGGTTTTAGAATGTTAAGCTTTGGTTTTCTAAGAGAGGTCAGATAATAATAATCAACGTCACCAACGGTCACAATATAACGGCTGTCAAACTACAGAGCGTGTTTTGACACCTTCATGTCAAAAACTGGGGAAATTGAAAGTTGTCATGACGGCGTTGTAATATGACGGAACCGCATTCCTAGGAATCTAAATCAGCGATACCTGCGTAAAGTCTCAAACCGCCGCGCCGTCAGAGATACCATAGTAGTAAACAATACCAGACAGTTAGTTAGTGACAAAAATACATAATCCAGCTATAGCTGTATACAAGTTGTAGCTTGTCTAATTCTCCGCAATCAGTCAAACCACTCGTTTGTCTCTCAATCGACCGTCCCCTGCGGCGACACTTCCTGTGACGTCATATCCGAGGCGCATCCGCCGCCATGTCCGCCGGATCCGACGGTATTACAGCTTTTGTAGTGTTTTATTATGAAGAGAGGAGATTAGGGTAGGGTGGTGTACAATAGGTAGGTGCTTCAAAAAGTGGTTGGCTTTGTCCAGTTATGAGACACCTCCTTCGTTTTGTGTGTGACTGTACTTTGTTTCGTACCTACCTACTTTAATGACAGGTCAGCCTTCTTCTTTTAATTTTCTAAGGGCCGATTTTTCAATCGTCGAATAACTGAACAGATGACTAACGGCCATTCCCAATATCCTATCTATCTTCGGTTTGACACTACTAGAGATAGAAAATGCTATCTATCTTTTGTTTTCGCGTCCCAATAACCTTACTAGCGATAGGCTAACCTATCTCTGACCGCTATCTATCGTCCGGAGGACTAACTGCTTACTAGTGGTAGATTTCTCTATGAATTTGTCAATTTGAGCGTCTCAATAACGTTTTGACAGCTGTCGGTCAGTAAGTTTTGCCATCTCTAGTAATCGATCGTGCTATCCTCCGATTTTGAGGGATAAGACTACTAGCTAGGTATTGTATTTATTACGTATTTTTCGTTTCTGTACAATAAAGTGTTCATCTATCTATCTAAAATATGTCGGAATCAAGTGAAAGTGATCTTGAATTACTGGACCAATTGTCAGACTGGGATAATGACGACGATATGCAAATTAGCGGCCGAATTTGATCATATAAAGATAGAGTGAATAATTACATGGACAGTTATCTAGGTGATGATTTTATATACAGATTTAGATTAAACAAAAGCGCCGTAAATGATTTGCTGTCTGAAATATATCCATTTTTAAGAGTAACCTCAAAAAGGTTAGTGCACATAAAATAATGTTTTCGCTGGTTGCTTATAGAAAGAATATCTATTTTTAAATACTATCTACTTATTATTCATACTGTGCCCCTGTGTAATAGTCATTCCTTTCATTTTGCAGAAATCATGGAGTTTCACCCCTGCACCAACTGCTCCTAACCCTAAGGTTTTATGCCTTGGGCACAATGTTGGTGTCTGTAGCCGACTATATAGGTGTCTCGAAATCCACGGCAGGACGAATTAATTAATAGAAAGGTGTTTTGGGGTTTGGACAAAAAGATTTCCTGTCCTCTCTTTGAAAATACGGCTTTCCCTAGAAACTACCCAATCAGTAATAATTGCCACGCTGTACTGCATAACATCTGCAGACAAAGGAATTTACAGGATGTTGAGCCTGAGGTAGAAATACCTAACCACAATATATAATTTGAGGTGCAAACCATCCCTATCTCTCATATTGATATTCAGGTGCGACAAGATTTAATTAATAATTATTTTAGTGAGTAGGTTAATATTAAGCAAATTTGTCTAATTTTATCATAATAAAAACTTGTGATATTAAAACCCAAAGATTTTTTTCTGAGAAAAATATGCATACCTATTACAAATATTTAAATTGTGATATTAGAATATAAATTACTTCTTCCATTGACTCAACAACCCAACTTTATTATTTCTTTATTACTTAGTTCTGATATTTATGGATGATTGATGAGATAATTATTAAAACAAACATAAATTGATAGCCGGGCCTACCTACTCCCAACTGTAGATAGATGCAAGCTACTTTCGTTATTGGGACGACAACAAAAGATAGATAGAATCTTCCCAGCTATCGGAGATAGCTGTCTATCTATAACTGTAGTTAGAATATTGGGAACGGCCATAACTATAGTATAGTTAAAATCTCGCTGCAGACTCGGTCATAAATCATTCGAGTGTTTCGCTCTCTTTCCCACTCACGGGCCTTATGGGCAGGCCACGCCCACACGTAGTCCTGTGTATTACTGCAGTCGATGGGAATCTTGCATGATACCACAATGGGGTGGATCGAATAACCGATTTTCCCACCCGTACGCAAAATACGCGCATTGTCGTGGAGTTGCGGACACCAGCCCGTATTATCTATCTACTGCAGTCGATGAGTGATATCGATAGTTTTATATATTTATAAATGGGTGTGAGGTGGGTACGTACGGGAGATGAATGAAAGGCGTAGGTTCAGTAACTTCCTTTGTTTACTTCCGGTTCACACACACGTACCACATAAAGTTCAACTAACAGAAGGAGAAAGTCAACACAAGAAAAAGCACGGATAGAAAGTCACGTAAGCACAAGTAGGAGATATAGAAGCACAGCACAGTTTATAAGCTTAGGCAAAACAAGCGCGCGAGAAGCATAAGCATTTAGCGGAAGCGGCCGTCCAGTTAGAGGGCATCTAGAGGACTACTCATTGGTGAGGTGCGAGGGAGCGGGAGGGGTCCCGCTCGCTGCGCGAGCGCGCCGGCCGCCGCAACCGTTCAATGACTCACGCGCTCGTTTGTTACATTCACTAATGATCTACACTAATAGGATAATCGGTTTGTCCGTTGTTTTATACACATATTATATTGTAGTTGTAGTAAGTAATTATTTTATATATAACAAAGTATTTATTTATGTATATGCAAGTACCTACATTTATATTTGTATTGAATATATTAATATATAAGTACATATTAACTTTTACGACACATACCTACAATTAACAGGTGACGCTACACCACCCCCCTCTTGAGACCGTCAAGGGCGATAGTAGTCAGGGAAGCGCACCCTACGGCCTGACCGTGTCCTTTTGATGTTGTCGTCTCCGGTGGCCGGCGTCGGATTTGTGTCTGGTTTATCCTGTGAAGTCTGTTTTTGTTCATGTTCGTTATTGGGGTGTGTGTTGTTGTGTGTTATTGTGGTGTGTGAGTCTGGAAGTATGTAGGCCGGTTTCAGTCGGTCTACCGATACTGTGACTGTTTTACCGTTAAAAAGGAGTTTGAATGTTTTGTCACCCCTCTCAAGTACTGCATGTGGTCCGGTGTAGGCTGGCTTGAATGAACCAGATGACGCGTTATCCCTTAAGAATACATGCGACGCAGTGGGAAGGTCCTTAAACACAAATATGGCCCGTCTGTTGGAATGTCGCGATGCTGATGACGGCTGTATGTTTCTCGCGAACATGCGTAACCTAGATACGTAGTCAGTCACGTCAGTGTTGTTGACTGCGTCTGGCTCGAAGAAGTCACCTGGCAGACGTAATGTTTCCCCGTACACCAACTCGGCCGGAGTTGCGTGTATGTCATCTTTGTGTGCACTTCGGATGCCCAACAGAACTAGCGGTAGTGATTCTACCCAGTTTTGATTTCCATGGCAGGTAATAGCTGTTTTTAGCTGTCTGTGGAACCGCTCAACCATACCATTACAGGCAGGGTGGTAAGCGGTTGTCTTCCGATGCTCGAATCCAGCCATGTCCGACAGGTGTTTGAAGAGGGCCGACTCAAATTGTCTGCCACGATCCGTCACAATTTTTGTAGGGCAGCCGAATCGTGCAATCCATCCATATAGAAGAGCATTGGCCACTGTTTCGGCTGTGATATCCTTGATTGGTATTGCCTCAGGCCATCGCGTGAAGCGATCTACAGCGGTGAGGCAATACCGGAATCCATGAGAGATTGGTAGTGGCCCAATCATATCTATATGGATGTGCATAAACCGCGATCGTGGTAGTTTGAAGTTGCCCAGGGGTGCGGAGACATGGCGAGTGATTTTTGCACGCTGGCATGGTAAACAAGTTCGCGTCCACTCTCTACAGTCTTTCTTCAATTCGGGCCACACATAACGCTCTGATACTAGCTTGGCACTGGCGTTGGCTCCTGGGTGGCTCAAAGAGTGCAGGTTGTCGAAGACTTGGCGGCGAAGTTCTTTCGTGACATATGGTCTTGGTGTCTTGCTACTCTCATCGCAGTACAGTTCAGACAGTGTTCCTGGCAGTGTGATCTTCTTCAGACGTAATGACGTTTCCCCATCTAGCAGTTGTTTGAGCTCTGGGTCAGAGGATTGAGACCTAGCTAGGATGTTCAAGTCAATAGGCTGGGTGATTTCGTCTATTCGTGACAGGGCGTCGGCGACTACGTTGTCCTTGCCTGAAATGTGCCTGATATCCGTGGAAAACTGCGAGATAAAATCTAGGTGTCTGAACTGTCGTGGTGAGCAATTCTCCTTACGTGTATGAAACGCGTAACAGATGGGCTTGTGATCTGTATAGATCACAAACTCCCTGGCCTCAACCATATGTCTGAAATATTTAATCGCTTCATATATCGCAAGCAGTTCACGGTCATAAGGAGAGTACTTTCGCTGGCTTGTGCTTAGCTTACGCGAAAAGAAAGCTAGGGGTTGCCATTCCTCATCCTTTAACTGCTGCAGGACTGCTCCCATGGCAGTGTCGGAGGCGTCTGTCACCAAAGCCAGTTTAGCTCCGCAATCAGGGTGTGCTAGCATCGCTGCTTGGCAAAGACCCCTTTTGCTGGCCATAAACGCTTCGTCCTCTTCTGCTGTGAAGCATACTGGGTGCGAGCCTTTTACCGATCCTTCTAAAAGTTTGTTTAAAGGTGCGTGATGTTGGGCTGCCTCTGGGATGAACCGCCTATAATAATTCACCATCCCTAAAAACCTTCTCAACTCTCTGACAGTCTTCGGCGCTGGAAAGCTGTTGATTGCCTCGATCTTTTCTGGCAATGGTTTTGTGCCGCTTGAGGTGATTAGGTAGCCTAAAAAAGTTACCTGCGAGGCTCCAAATACGCATTTCGACGTGTTTATCACCATCCCGTAATCTCTCAATCTAGAGAACAGCTGTCGTAGGTGGTCTTCATGTTCAGCCTGGTTTTTGGAGTAGATTAAAAAATCATCTAAATATCCGAAGCAGAAATCTAGACCTCGTAGCATTTCGTCGACAAAACGCTGGAAAGTTTGGCCTGCGTTGCGTAATCCGAACGTCATGTATGGAAACTCATATAGACCGAACGGTGTAGTGATAGCGGTCTTCGGTATGTCTTCTGGGTTAACGCGTAACTGGTTGTAGGCTTTGACTAAATCTATTGTCGAGAATACCTGACATCCAGAAAGGTTGTGGGCGAAGTCATGGATGTGGCGGATAGGGTATCTATCGGGTATCGTACGCGAATTTAGCATCCTGTAATCACCGCATGGTCGCCACCCATTATCCTTTTTAGGTGCCAGGTGTAAGGGTGATGCCCAAGGTGAGTCGGAGGGTCTGGCTGTGCCATTTGCTAGCATAGATTCAAACTCCTCCTTAGCGATTTTTAATTTGTCTGGAGCCAGTCGTCGCGGTGTACCCGATACGGGTGGTCCAGGTGTTGTACGTATGTAGTGTAAGGTGTTGTGTGTAGGTGCACGGTGTATACCCGACGGCCGGGTTATGTCAGGAAACTCCCGGAGTATGTCGTGATATGTAGTGTCACCAATTCTTACCTTCACCGAAGAAACAACATCAGAAGGACGAGCAGGCAAAGCAGGGGTCGCGAGCGTAGTGTCAGCGTCGATTAGTCGCTGCATTCTAACGTCTACTATCAAGTTATAGTGTGACAAAAAATCGACACCTATAATTGGTTTTGTTACGTCCGCCACTATAAATTGCCAGGCAAAGTCACGGCGCAAGCCTATACTTAATTTTAAATACGCGTACCCGTAAGTATTTATCGCACTACCGTTAGCCGCACATAGTTCATAATTTGTTTTGTTACGGCGCTGTTTCATGGCCGACCTTGGGAAGACGCAGACGTCACTACCGGTGTCGACGAGGAACTGCATCTTCGTACTGTGGTCCGTCACGAATAAGCGACCAGTGCTACGACAGTCGCCGGTCGCCATTATCGACTGCCCGTGTCTTTTCCCGCGTGGTCACAGGGTTTATTGCACCTGGTTGCCTTGTTGCCAAACTTGAAATGGTACCAGCAGGTTGGCCATTTCCTGTAATTGGAACTTGATCTTCTGGACCCCGATCTTCCTCGACTGGTACTTCTGCCGGACCTTTGTTTCGATCGGGACAGTCTGTCAACCTGCGAGGTCAGAGCTTGCACTTGTCTCGTGAGTTCGGCAATCTGACCGCTCATCTGTTCCACGCTGCTTCCTGGTATCGCTGTCGGTGCAGATGTCGCTGCTACTTGCGGGCTGGCTGGCACTACATCTTGTATGCGGTCCGCCAGCTCGGCCACTTCTTCTAGAGTCGCCTTGGCCTGCGAGGCGATGATGCTTTGCGTACTGCTCGGCAGGCGGCTGGTCCAGATCGTACGCAGAAACTCTTCCGGCACGCTCGGTCCCGCCAGGTGGCGCAGGTGTCGCAAGAACTGCGAGGGCTTACGGTCACCAAGCTCCTCGTGTGTTAAAAGCTGCTGTACCTTCTTTTCCCTCGACGCGGACAACCTCTTCACAAGTTCCGTCTTCAGCCTCTCGTACTTGTCCGAAGCTGCAGGAGCCGTGATTATATCCTCGACCTCCGATGCGTATATTGGGTCTAGGCTCCCAATGGCGTGGTGGAATTTCGTGGCGTCAGTAGTGATGTTCGCCAATGCAAACTGGCTCTCCAGCTGCGCAAACCACAACGCCGGTTTTTCGGGGTAAAATGGCGGTACCCGCACACCGACACGAAATACGTCATAGCCTACATCATGACTTGCAGATTTACCAACGCTTTGTTGCTGACTCATGGTGTTCTTCCGGGGTCACCAGTGGGGTGGGTACGTACGGGAGATGAATGAAAGGCGTAGGTTCAGTAACTTCCTTTGTTTACTTCCGGTTCACACACACGTACCACATAAAGTTCAACTAACAGAAGGAGAAAGTCAACACAAGAAAAAGCACGGATACAAAGTCACGTAAGCACAAGTAGGAGATATAGAAGCACAGCACAGTTTATAAGCTTAGGCAAAACAAGCGCGCGAGAAGCATAAGCATTTAGCGGAAGCGGCCGTCCAGTTAGAGGGCATCTAGAGGACTACTCATTGGTGAGGTGCGAGGGAGCGGGAGGGGTCCCGCTCGCTGCGCGAGCGCGCCGGCCGCCGCAACCGTTCAATGACTCACGCGCTCGTTTGTTACATTCACTAATGATCTACACTAATAGGATAATCGGTTTGTCCGTTGTTTTATACACATATTATATTGTAGTTGTAGTAAGTAATTATTTTATATATAACAAAGTATTTATTTATGTATATGCAAGTACCTACATTTATATTTGTATTGAATATATTAATATATAAGTACATATTAACTTTTACGACACATACCTACAATTAACAGGTGACGCTACAGGTGATAGAAATAAATACACATTTTTTTTTATTATATTACCAAATTTACTACAAAGCATATTAAATATATAAACAAAAGAACGTATATATAAAACTAAAAACAGAAAATTAAAATTCTTCTGTTATCGATAATGGCCTTGAGCGCGCGCAACTAGCGCACATCCCTACTCCGATTATGATTTATGACCAAGTCTGCAGCGAGATTTTAACTATACTATAGTGAATTAACTTAAATTTGACTGTTAAAAGGACAAATAAAATTGTGTGACTCGGTATTATTTCGACAATAATGGACTGGATCAATGAATGGAGAATTTACAACTGTATTTTATAGCCTACCTACAAAATACAGTTGTAAATTATCCAAATTCTGCCTGCTTTACCACGGAGAGATTGCAAATAGCGTGCATGTGTTAGTAGCACGGAAGGAGGCGAAACGGAATACAATGTGAATGTGATTTTTCATGTAGTTATGCAAGTACGGTCAACTGCATGTCACAGTAAAAGTTTCACTATGAAAGCAAGTATTTCTACGCGACGTGCGGATGACCCTACTATGCATTTGGTATGAGTTTATTGCTTAAAATGCAACTCAAGATTGCACTCAGGAGAAAATGATATAGGTAAACTAAAATATAATTAGTAAAATATTTTGTAGGTACGTAAACAATAAGTATAGATTACTATTATTATTGTAAAAGCTATCTGGAACTTACCTTTGTATTTCGTGCTTTATTTTATCACATATTGTAAGCAGGCAAATATTGTACAGGTTCTTTTAAAAGCCTGAATAAGCGATGAAATTCTTTTGAATCCCACATAGCAAACTGGTCGGGCCTTGGTCTGATTTACTCTTTGTTTTCTTTCATTACTTAAATATTCATACATAATAGCCTCTTCCTCAATTGCCTGGTTGTTAATAGTATCGAAAATATCCATAATTTCGATATAACTTTAGAAATAAGAGAAATAACCTCAAACTAAACGTCAATGGATCTAGTTGTATCTATCGAATAGACGTTTAACTGCCCGTCAAAGGGGCAGATAGATTTATTCCTCAGTTAGGATCGTTATTGGCCAGATAGAGCCTATCTGACGATTGAGAAATGCAATATTTTGTTAACTGTCAAATAAGTACTATCTAACTGTTTATCTGAGCATTGAAAAATCGGCCCTTAGGGTATTAAAAAAGATATTTAACGGTAAAATACAATACTTAATTGTAGACCATGCGAATAACACAGCTCAAAGGCCTCCATCCAGTCTGGCGCGCGGGCGCCGGTCATGCGACGCGCTTGGAGTTACCATAGCCAAGCAGCAAGCTGATGGTTGCTTTATGGTAATGCCACAAGAATTTCGCTCAAACGTGGGCAGTTGCTTCTCTTTTTCATCGAAAGAAAAATCAATAGCAATAGGTAGCACATACTCCGACGCACAACATATTTTGAAAAATATACTAAAAACGTGTGTAGGTACCTGGGTACTATTGTCTATGAAAATTATAATGAATCTGATATTGACGGCATTAAAGCTTCGTAGTGATTTATTTTCAACCAGACTCCTACCTTACCTACCAAGTTAAAAATAGTAGAATAGAATAGAATACTCTTTATTACGTACACTAAAATTTTACAGATATAAATTTAGAAATGTTACATAGAAAATATAGAAATGTTACACAATGAACGATCTTATCGCTAAAAGCGATCTTTCACAGACAACCTTATTTTGTAAAGAAATACAATGAAGACTGAATTGATGCAGATGTTGACTACATGTTCATAAAACATACAGTTCAGTTGACCATAAAACCACGTATACTTGTCTGCGCCTGCGACAGGATGCCAACTACAAATACAAATATTTTATTGGAACAAAAACATATTACAATTTTGTGTACGTTAATACTGCGTTAGTTTAGTAACTGTGTCGCAGTTATTAGCGCCCACACCAGAGCGAAAGACCAACTGAGTTCCTTAACAACAAATTGTGGTTATACTTATAGGTAAGAACTAGACATAACATCGATAACAATAAAACTAGAACTAGACATTTAATAATAATAGTTGTAGCAGAATAAGTGGGTGTGTGTGTAAGTGTGTGTGTGTGTGGGGGTGTGTGGTGTGGGGGTGTGTGGTGTGTGTGTCTGTGTAAGTGAGGGTGTGGAGGTGCGAGCGTCTGTGTGTATGGGAAGGGTGCGTGTATGTGTAAGCGGAGGATGTGACTGAATATAATTAAGTTTGTATGAGGCTCTCTGTAGGATGCCAACTGCGTTCGTAACTTAAGTTTTTAGGTAAGTGATCATTTGTTTTAAAATGTCAGTTATATAATAAATTGTTTAGACAGGATTATGGAAAAAAAAAACATTCTAAAAAACTGAATCATTGATTTGAACCGTGTGACCGAAAACCAGTACCTATGTTGTGACTGAAAACACATAAAAAAGTTAATACCTTTTAATCTCATAATACTAATAAATACCTACTGCTTTTAGTTCTAACCATAAATGTCGTTAATTTAAATTAACCTGTATACCTACCTAACGACTTCTGTCAGGGTTGCTACATACATAATCAAGCTAATTGTTGGTTCGCCAGTATTTGTCGAACAACAAAGCCGACCCGAAGCAATTATATTACAACATTCATCTACATATTATATTCGATTTTACCGCCCGGCTGCGCTGATTGTAGTGTGTAGCAACCCTCAAAGAATAAATTGGTGGCATGGCTGTCAAAGATTGTTCTAGTATATGTAACACACACACACACAAAATCACGCCTGTAGCCTGTAACCCCCGAAGAGTTACACAACACTTCACCAGTTGTGTTAAAGCCCCGTGTACTAAGGGGGAGCCTATTGCCAACATTACGGGGCTTTAATCCAGACTCCGGCCTGCTACTGTGAATAAACCTAAGAACTCTTTGCCCGAACTTGGAAACGAACCCAGCACCTCTTGCTCAGCAGTAGCCCGCGTATATACAAATATAAGTATTTAACAATACATAATTCCATTTAGCACACCCATAACCTATAACTTGATTTTAGGGTTCCGTTCTTAAGTAAAGTAAAGAATCTAGTGTGTCGGTCTGTCCGAATATCTGTCACAGGCAAAAGTCACAGGGCTGTATTTTTCGAACTGTAATAACTAGCCACCTGAAAATTGCACAGAATACATAATGTAGGGCAGCTTTTACAACAAATAATAAAAATAATGCAAATCATGATATGTAGGTTTAGTGGTAGGTGCCTACCGACGGAACCCTTAGTGCGCGAGTTCGACTCGCACTTGGCCGGATTTAGTTTTTGCCAAAACCAAGAGTTACATAATCATTCGTTTTTATAAGTGATATCCAACTTCTATAAATAAATCTTCTTGCATACAAAATATGCCTAATAATTTTAGAGTTCAATCACTGTCCACTTCAAGGTTGCCTGGAAGAGATCGCAGAAAGCGTTGTGGCCGCCCGTTGTAATTATGTTTTGTAGTGTCAAATGTATATATATTTTTTCTTATGTACAATAAAGTATATACTTACAACTTGGCGCTACAATGGTGACATTAATTTAACACACGGGTAGGGCTAGTAGACCAGGGTCGATAATTTCTGAAACCAAAAAAAAATACATTGTAGGATGAAACCCATTGAAAAAGGAAGAGGATATAACAAAAATGAAAAGAAAAATAATTTACCCTTAATAACTCACCCCCATCCACTTCCCGATCTCAGATCGCCCGTAAATTATTTTTCCTTTCATTTTTGTTATATTCTTTTCCTTTTTCCTACTATTATTTTTTTATTTTTTTACCATTTTCAAAGGCTTCAGCCCTGGTCTATAGTGCCTATTAGTCATATAACTTATGATAAGTTAAAATAATTCGTAAATTGGAAAAAAATACATTTTCAAACAAACTAAATAATAAAAAAGTAAGTAGCTAAAATTGGGATCAGCCTTGCAAACATCAATTCATGAAATTACTTACTTAGCTGGCTTACGTTAACTTGGAGTGGCAACGCGTCGCTTCGCGCGCTCGCAACCGCGCAGTTCGTCTTGTACCTACTCGTGATCGGTCGGATCGAATCGTACGTAATCGTATATAATTTATAATACATGTATTATATATTTATAAGTATCTGTAAGTCTTGTATTAATGAATCCATCCACTATCGTATTCACTTTATCGTATCCACTATAATGTAGATTAATTACTGTATTTTTAGGTAATTTATTTCACCTGTACTGAAAACCAAAATAAAAATGTTATCTCATGAAATATTATGACTTTAATATAATTAAGTATAATGACTAAAGTAATTTATACATGCACCCGTTAGAGTGCTATCATTTAAATAGGAGTCCATTAGAAGGTCTCGCTATGTTTGGAGGATCATAACTCTTACCCTTAGTTAATGTAATATAATATTATTTTTTAGAAAACTTATAAACAAGCATTAATAATAAATCATCATCGAGCATAGGCCCCTCTTTTCTTTTGCCAATCCTCACACTCCTGCGCCAGTCTCATCCAGGTTCTACCCGTGTTGGTAACAAAGTCGTCCACCCATCTGGCCGCCTGACGACTAAACTTTGTTTTCCAGTCATTGGACGCTACTATCATTAATTTAATACTATACATTTTAATTCTAGCAAATCTAGCTTAAAATCAGTCAGTCGAATTTAAGTAGATACTTTAAATTGATTTTAAGTTTCAATGGTTCTCAATTTCTGTATAGAAATTGTCGGGGGGGGGGGGGGGGGCTTGGGGGGGAAGAGATAAATTGGGATTTACAAAACCCTATTTTATTACTCACAATATCCAACCCCTTGTATGGGTGTAAACCCGCGGGAAAGAAATCAAGACAGTTATTTTATTATTGTTGATGTAAGGTAGGACTAGGCATTACATTTTAAGTCTCCAACAAAAAAATTTATTGTTCATGAGTTACCACAAAAGTCAGATTTAGGCAGATCGGTCCCTTTGAGCACAAACCTCGATTCAAAGAAATAACAAAACCCACATATCGAGCAAGTACGATTGTTACAGCTATAGATAAGCCGCCAGTTAAACCTGCCACCGCTACCATGGGGAACCCTTTACCCTAGGCAGCTGTGGCCATGGAGGAGTTAGCAATAGAGTGTTAATATGTGACAATAACCCCGATTGTCATCTGTACACAGAGTGCAACATGGATCTTTAGGCACCTGAATTACATTGACAGGGGGTGTTGTTGGTAAACATCATCTGCGTAGCCTTTTCCAACTATATGTTGGAGTCGGCTTCCAGTCAAGCCGGATGAATACCAATATTTTACACGGAGCGACTGCCTGTCGGACCTCCACAACCCAGTTACTGGGTTGTTGGTAAACATTTATCCAAATGTTCACTGTCATGGTTTATTGACAAAACAAGATGGCGGCGTTAGTTGCTAGTTTGGCTACGCCCCAAAATAACCTCGTAATAACTGTGTAACTGTGCAGAGCCGGGATTGTCATCTACCCGAAGAACGCTCTGTTGATAATGGGTTTTGCTTAAAGAACGCAAAGACTTCAGAAGCTCCAAAGAGGTTGTGGATGCATTTTGACCTGCATTGATAGAATCTTAAAATCGTAAAGAATTTAAATATATGGTGTGGTCAATCATTCAGATTTTTAATCATTTCTGTTTTGTAAACACAGAATTCTGGTACCTATAAGTAAGACAAAATAGCATGTTTTTGGAAATATACCCCACAGCCTCTAGTCAATCAAATATTGATACTTACACATTTATAGGTAAGCAAGAACCCGATGTTGAACTTCATCATCAAATAAATATCTGACGCGCTGGCACTAGGCACTCCATTTACTTACTTACCCCGTTACGTCCGTAGACCTTTCTCTGGTAACGTTTCCCTCTAACATTGTGATAAGAAAACCCTCACCCATGTGCAGGACGTGACGCAGTCTAATTTCAAACATTTTACCCTTTTTATTGTTACAAAAAGCTCACGAAATTCTTTTTGGTGAAATAAAACTGAGTTTTATAAAGACGTAATGTAACGCTAGGATTGTATATCATATGACCGAGATTAAATTAACAAAGCAACGATAGCTTCACATCATTTATACGACGAAATGGTAGGCAGAGTTCTATGGCTGGAACATTCACAATTTGCCAGATAGCTATGTTGTAAGTCCTAGGTCCAAGTTTGGCTTAGCTAGTCATCAGTGAGCTCACGAATGGAAATAAAAGGTCGCCTTCACCGGATACGAGGACTATACAGGGTTAATTGTAATTCGACGTATTTCCGTCAGGAGCTGATAGGGTGGAGGGGGGCAAAATACAACAAATTGAACCCCCATATGTATGGCCGAAATTCAAGCATTCGAGATATTTAAATTTTAAGGGTTTTTCGGTGTTTACCCAAAATTTGACATGTATTAATTCCAAATAATAAAAAAAAACTACATATTGAATGGGTACCATTAAAAAATGGTATTGTAGCTGGCACTTCAATGAAGCTATTTAAGCTATGAAAATAATTAAAAGTACTTAATTCAAAATAAAATATTAAAATGTACCCGGAATCTGTACCCGCTGATCTATTCTGTGAAAACGTCACCGTGAAAACTAAGACAAAGTGAGCTAAAAGTGAGCTACAATAGTGTCAAAAGCATCGGGTGGATTGACTGCTCACTCAAAGTTAACTTCACCTACGTTTTGACGGTGACATTTTTACAGAATAGATCGGTTGGCACAAAGCATCTTTATTTAAACACAGTAGAATATCCCAGGCCAGTGTCGTGAAAATATTTGCACCCTGAGTATCTTGAAGCGGAACGCCTCGCTTGGGTTGTACTTGTATTCTTTGATCTGTGGTTGTACTTTGACAATTGAGAGCTGACCATTCGAATGTTTGTTCCGTTGCTAGGCAACGGGAGACTGAGGCCTTTGTCATATCAATGGTCGAGAACCAGAATAGATGAAGCTTCGACGGAAACTAATCAAGCTTCATCTCAAAGGGTTGTGAGAATAGTCCGCCTAGTCTTTGATTCAATGTTTATTTTATACAATGAATATTGTTATGAGGTAGTAGCGTCTGCCCGCGACTTCGTCTGCGTAGAATGTCTTGTTTCAACATAAATTATATCCTAAGACACTCGGCAATACTGTAGCTTCCCATATGTGAAAGAATTTATAGACGTCCGTAGGTGTGTCCCTGGCATCACAGCGGGCCCTAGCAGAATACCAGTGCTGCGGTATTTATTTTTTTAATGTTGCAGCATTATGCCAAGATAGGAGCCTTTTTGGTCTCGAACAGGTTTTTTATTTTTTCTCGTTTTTGTTGTTTTTAATGTTAATTTTGTTCGTTTTAAATGCTCCTTTATTTTTTTTTACTATGTGTATTGGCGTGTCCCAAATTCAATATTTTTCTTTCTTTCTTTCAATTCGCGCCATCGGATCAGTAGTTCCAAAGATGACCTCCTACATACAAACTCACAAATTTGAACCCTATATAATATTTAAGCTTTTGCTCTTGACTCTGGTCTAGGTTAATGTGACAGAGACAGAGTTCATTAAGAGTTTCATTCGCGTGAGAGTCGTAAGACACCACAATTTACTAAAATAACAGCCACATTTTTATAAAACTTCCCTGTATACTACGTTTGTAGTTTTGGTCTCAGCAGCCAAAATATAGAGAGACGCGGGAGCTAGTGACGTACTGTTGTCCCTGTGAGAAGCAGCTCGCCCTGAGGTCGACACCCGCAGCCGATTGCCACTGAAAGCAATTTTCCATTGCTTGCGACGTTGTTCATTTTTACTGAATTCATGATCGCCTGCGTTCCTGCAAATACTATCCAATGGCACAACACTGATACACTGACTGATGTATTCCTACAGATTATTCCTGACGGAATCTAACAGTAGATTGTAAACACACGGGGTTTCTCATTAAAAGTCACCTAATCATAGATAACACAATCAACACATCAACGAACTAGAACGTTTCCCATCACAAAACTTTACTAAAGAATACTTAATTTCACTCGCGCATAACCCTTTGTCGTAACACTAAATTATCTCGTCTCCTCGACATCCGTATATCACTGCAGGGATCCAGTAGCGTATCAGCGTCATGTATATTTGCCTGACACATGCTGAGCTGGGCTCCTATTTGGTGCAACCTTAAGACGCACACCGCAGTTTGTATATTCGTTATTTGATTTGAAGTATGTCATAGTGTCACTATATTTCTTTAAGTATGCTTTTCTTTTTGTATGTTGGCACCTTGTTTTTATCTAATTAGTCATGTAATTTGTTATCATTTAATTGTGCTTTTGTGTTGTGCAATGTCTTTTGTGTGCACTGAATAAGTGTTTGGTCTATCTATCTAGAAATTCATTTCTATTATAACCTAAAAATAAATATCTATGATTAAGTGACTTTTAATGAGAAATCTCGTGTGTTTTTAGTGTACGTTCTAAGAACTATCATTTATAGAAAAATAATCGCAAAACATATAAACAGTTTGGAATGGTACCTCGTACATTCCTTCGTATCGCCAGGTTGTCAAAGCAGTCGTCGAACCGCTTAGCTAATTGCTTTCTTCAAAGTTGACTAAAATAGCCATTCTTAAATATGAGCTCCATAAAGGTGCTGATAATTATTCTAAGGTTATGTCTGTTACTATCTGCAATATCATATTTTACCCACAATTTTGCTTTATATTATTTCAAAAGTGAGATTATCTCATTATTTTCTCTCACATCGGCTTATTATAATAATTATGGTAAACTGAGAACGAGGAAAACTGTCCCACCGTAATACAGTTATTAAATATAAACTGTATCAAATTCCGGTTGTTACGAACCGGAATTTGTTATTGTGCATTGGGTTTCTGATTGGGTATCTAATCTTTTAGATTTATAGAAAATAATGTAAGTGCAAGTGTAAAATGTATTGTGAGGTTGATATTCTTTTGGCAAAATAAAGATTATGATTATGTTTGCCTTAAGCAATGGCATGCAAATATTAATACAATATTTTATAATGTCACTAAGAGCCAAAGTATTCAAAAATGACATGATAATAAATTATATCAACACTAAAAATAATAAATAAGTAAAACAAAATCAAAATCTCACATTAATAACTCATTCAATTATAATAAGCTTTATCTGTTAGGAAATTATTTTATCAATAATAATAATAATCTTTTATTGTCTTATTATTTTCTCTTATTAGCACAACATAATTCATAATGATTTGTTTGCAATAGGTATTCGGCCGCCACGCCAACAGCGTCGCCACGCACTCCTAAGTCTGCGACCATTTTGGTATTCAATTAATGTTTTTTTAAACAAAGAATACAGTTTCGTCGCGGCACTCGTGCGAGTGGATCGTGTTACACTCAGATCATATATATTTATATGATCTGAGGTGTTACAGTTGTTTTCGTCGACTGAGCAGAGCGCATGACATACTATTTAGTACATACGAACTTAGAAAGGTACGGCACGTGGCCGGTCGGCCGGCTACCTGCCGCCTGCCGCAGATGAGACTTGTTTACGAGTAAAATGAGCGACAATGATGAGACGAGTAATGAAATAAATAATGATTCCATGTATGAGATTTCTACTTTAATTGAAGAGTTAGACAGTGAAGACAAGAGCAATAAAAGAATGAGAGGAAACAGCGATGAAGAATGGACAGAAGTTAAGCGGAAAGATAAAATACTGAAGGAGACAGAAAAGGTAGAAATATAATTAAATATATAGCATGGAGAAACTACCCAAACAATTTAGTCTTGCTAAAGTTATTTAGAGACCAGAATGTAAAAGATATTAGCAGGGTGAAATTTATCAATCCGTATCGAGTTCGTATAGAATTTATTAGCCATGTCAGCGCTGAGAATTCGTAGACATGTCAACTCTTTATCGATAAGGGATTGGAATATTCAAAGAGCGATGGAAAGGAATTTATCCTACGGTGTAATACGAGATGTTGACTTGGAGATGTCAGAGGAAATATTTTGGAGAATATATTTTGCCCCGAACCAGCCAAGCTATTATCCTTAAATCGCTTGAATCGCAAGAACTTTAAGGCAAATGGGTGGTCACCCATTGAATCGGTTCGTCTCTGTTTTAAAGGGTCGTTCTTACCACCTTATACACATGGTTTGAGGATAAAGGTAGAACCACATGTAGGTATTTCCAGCGTCACAATGTTCGCGCCGCTGGAAATATGGTCATGTACTTAAGAGATGCCCTAGTGCTAAAGCGGTGTGTCCGAAAAACAGTGTGTGCGAAAAACACCATGACAATTTCGAAACCACTAACACGATATGCGGTAACTGTAATGGAAGACATATATCCCTGTCAAAAACATGTCCAACCTTTTTAGGGAAAAAAATTGAGGGAGCTCATGTCCGAGTTTAATTGCACTTACAGAAAGGCGCTAACTATCTATGTCCCTAAAGACGAACCAACGCACGAGGAAGTAAAAGGATAGTGATATAAAATTTTCATCCCTTCAAGTCGTGAATACAGCTCCTACTCAAACCACTAGTAGTCGGACTTATGCTTAGAGATAACGAAGGCGCAGGTACACAAATGAAAACAAAGGTCAGACTCTAAACTGAAACAGAAGAAACTGGAATACTCGTCAGACCTGGAGTTTATGGAGTGGAGAAAAACGGAAGTACCTAGAAGAATTTAATGAAGCTGAGACCAAAAACTCTAGTGAAACAGGAGAAAAACAGAGATATTAATTTCAAGGAATTGTTAAAGAGATTACAAGAGATAATATTAATGAAAGGAAGCACTATACATAAATGATTTACAGAAGGGTACCTAAAACTTGCATTGAGTGGGTAATTTTAGTAGGTTTTTACAATGTAGCGGATTGGCCTTTACCTAAATTAATCCTTGATTATTTCTCAAATGCCAGATAACTATAAAACTAATGTTAAATTAAATATCATCCAATGGAACGCACAAAGCATTAGGCCAAAGTTAAGTGAGTTTGAGAATTTGTTAATACAGGACAAGATACACATTGCTGTATTAAGCGAAACCTGGTTATAACCAGAAACTGATTTTAAAGTTAAAGATTACAACGTATTTCGCAAAGACAGAGATCTCACGGCGGTAGCAATACTCACACATAGGTCAATTAAATCTCAGATTTGCCATTATTTACAACATTTAAAATCGGGTATAGAAATTATACACGTTACAGTGTATAATTGCAATCAAATTAAAAATATTATATCCATTTATTGTCCACCTTCTGTAAATACTAGCTAGTCAGACTGGGAAGAATTATTTTCACAGGCTAATAATAAAACTTTACTTTTAGGCGACTTCAATGGACACCATCCCAATTGGTCCAATAAAGTAGACAGAAGAGGTAATCAAATTTTTGACGCACTTATTGGTAGTAGCCTTATTTCATTAAACAGTAGCGATCACACGCGTACCATTAAGTTATTCAATGATGTATCACAACAGTCGTCCCCTGATATTTCGTTGGCGTCATCCGATGTATGTTTGGGTTTAAATTGGCAAGTGTTAAATGAGACATTGGGAAGTGATCATTATGTTATTAAAATTTCAACGTACTTTAAAGCTACTAACGTCTATATGTCAAATGATAAATGATTTTATTTCTGTAAGTAGGTACCTATGTACAAACACTTTTACACGTCAATCATAATTTACAAACTAGATGAGGTCGGCGATTCCTATCTGACTACTCTGAGATGAAAGGCCGAATCAAATTCAGAGGTCACAGTCTCTTTTAAAGTCCAGACATAATCTTGGTCAGATCCTTAATTTTTTTTTAGAGTGGGAAATCATCAAATAACTGCTCCCGCTCTGGGCAGAGCGGGAGGGCGTGTCAGACTCGTACTGACTAAAACCCATCCGTGTTCCTTCAGTTGCCGGTGCCAGGGGCCACGGTATCCCTCTCGGTCTTTCCCGCAACCCTGGTGGAGATCATGTAGATTGGTGTCTGAAACGGTCTTTTGAGGAAAAACCATACAGATTGAGCGGACCTGTCCAGTCAGTGCACGCATTTGTCAGTAATCGTGCAGCTCAACTCAGAACTTATGGAGCTCAACAATTCGACGAACAATACCAAAGAAAGGACATTTGGGTAGGCCGCATAAACTACTTAAACTGCCTGATCATGATTAAAACTGAAACAATGACCCACACATAGTCCTCACATTCACAATAATTATAATATTATAATTTATTCAAGTCATTGCGTTTATTATAATAATCATCAATAGTCACAGTAAGAACCACAAAAAAAAAATCAACATTCATTATGCAGAAAATTGGAGCAACTCAATCCCAAGCCTTTTTGTCCACAATATAATCTTTCAACTTACGTTTAATTAATGATTTGAATTTATTAAGGCTTAGATCTTGAACGTGGCTTGGAAGTTTATTATAAAAGCATATACATTGACATCAGAACGAGCCACCTATTTCTAACCGACTTCAAAAAAGGAGGAGGTTCTCAATTCGACTGTATGCTTTTTTTTTTTGTATGTTTGTTACGCGATCATTTCGTCAATTATGAATTGATTTTGATGATTCTTCTTTTTGTTTGGTAGGTCATACTTCAGAGATGGTCCCATATAAATTTTATCGAAATCGGTCGAGCGGTTTAAAAAAATCAACAATAAATTATTTTTAAGTACTCGCGTCATTGTATCGGTGGCCCGAGGAAGCGAGGGTGCGGGGCGAGGGACCGATGCAGCGACACATGGAGCTGCGTCGGTCTCAGCTTCGCCAGGTCCTGGTGGCGGAATGGCGGGACAGGCTTTCACGCCCCCGGCCTCGTCACCATCGAGGCGATCCGGCCGGTGCTCGAGCACTGCCTCGGGAGGAGGCACGAGTCCCTGTCGTTTCGGGCGACGCAGGTGCTCTCGGGGCATGGTTGCTTCGGGAAGTACCTGTATGCGACACAGGGAGCTGGACGCCTGGTGTCACCACTGCATTGACTGCCGGGAGGACACGGCGTGGCATACGCTGGCGGAGTGTGCCGCTTGGGAGGAGCCGCGCCGTGCCCTCATCTCAGAAGTAGGCAGTGACTTGTCGCTGCCAGCCGTAGTCGAGTCGATGGTCGGACGCAACGAGTCCTGGGACGCGGTAGTTTCCTTCTGTGAAACAGGCGTCTCGCAGAAGGAGGCTGCGGAAAGGGAGAGGGAGATCTCGTCCACTCACCTGGCCCGCAGAAGGCGCACCGGGCGTCGGCGGAGGGTGGACAACGCCCTTTTCCAGCCCCCCCTAAATGGGTCCAGGGGCCCCACACATCAGGACCCGAGGTGGCGGCGCGTAGTGCTCCACGTGTTGCCCTCTTAGGCGTCACGGGGGGAGTCAAACACCTCACTTCTCCCCCAGACCCGAAGAGGCCTGCGGTGGCGGGGGCCGGCACCAGTCGGGGGTTGCGGAAGGATCGTTGGTTCCCCCGACCCCCGGCGTAGGTGTGAGATGGAACACCGGGGTGGTTTTTAGTCAGTAAGAGTCTGACAGACCCCGCCGCCTGCCCCAGGGCGGCGGAACTCCATGAGGATTTTTCACACACGAAACAAAAAAAAAAGGTGATCCATTATCGCCATTGTTCTTTAATAAAGCTACCATCAATATCTTTGGAAAGAAAAATAATGTGTATATTTCGCAATTTGCGGATGACTTTGTAATAAATTTTATTACCAACAAAATTTTGGAGGCGACACATAAATAGCAAACGGCTTTGGATTTATTTAAGAAGTTAGTCCAAGATATTGGTTTAAATATTTCAACTACTAAAAGTAAAATTATTATGAAAAATGGCTTTATGAAACATACTATTGTTATTAAAATTAAAATAAAGATCCCTCCTAGTAGTTGACAGCTATAAATATTTAGGATTGCGGTAAGATCAATCCCTAAGATGGGCTAAACATAATAATGAGTTAAGAGACAAATCTTCCAAATTACTGAATGTGTTTAAAATATTAACTGGTCCAGGCTGAGGCATACACCCCTCTCATTTACGACGTTTATACAATGCTATCATAAACGCATAGATTATGCCAGTTTTTTATTTGACAAACGTTGTCAAACCCGTTTAATCAAATTAACTAAAATTCAAAACCAATGTTTGAGGGTCATCGGTGGTTTTATTAAAAGTATAGCCATTCATGTCATGGAATGCGAACTTCATTTGCAGCCGTTACATATTCGTAGATATTACTTAGCTGGTAAATTCTTTTTGAAACTCTTTTGTAAATGTGAAATTGTTACAAAACTTAATACACACTACACCACCATCACCACCTAAGTACACATTATGGTAAAGCAATAGAGATATTGAGTATTGAGTAAGGTACGTATTGGAGACGTAAAAAGAAACCACTTAAAGCTCATATTTCTGAAATATTAATTAACTTATGGATGTACCCCATCAATGAATTAGGATTATTTTCGCTTAATACGTAGGTAGATAAATGGTCTGAACTTGTCTTGTACGATTAAACCACAAATCAAAGAGTTTACCGAAGGTAAGAAATCGTCATTTGACGAGATGTACAGGAAATTTTCATGGTTATCCGTTATCATACAAAATAATAGATTCTAGTAAATTAAGAGATAAAACTATAAATATGGTTTTACAATGGATGCCTTCCCATAACGGCATTGAAGAAAATGAAGAAGTTGATCATTTAGCCAAAAAAAGCGTACTTAGAGGGTGTTCCGGCGACGTATAAACCTTACTGGACAGATATTTTAAATTTAATTAGATCGAAATGTTGTGAAATGTGGAAAGGACACTTCGACGAGAAGTCATTGACAAAAGGTATTTGGTATCGGGCGATGCAGCCAACCATTCAGAATTATCCTTGGTTTGATGACACCGATATGAATAGACGACAAATCGTGACCAGTTTTAGACTTCGTTCCGGACACATCCCATTGAATACTTTTGCTGCATTGATGGGCAAAGTAACATCTCCAAACTGCACGGAAGTTTTGCTGCAAATGTGGTCGAAGACGTTTTTCATATCATGGTGGAGTGTGTCCGGAATGGGGCGGAAAGATATTTGATTTGAGACAAATTTAATATAAATATTTGTGAATTTGGAGAATGTAATACTATTGTAGCTTTTCCAGCATCCAAAGCCGCTAGAATACTGTATAAATTGGTTAACTTATGGATTAAATGTGGAGGTTAAGTTATGCACGTAACAAAGGTTTTCTATGAGGGTTTTTCACTTTGTGATCAAACCCTCGTTAATAAATAAAGAAAAGAAAAAAATCTGTTTATTTTGTTTTTTTATAATGCCATATATATTTTTTTAAACATTATTAGGTAAACCACCCTTACATGCATCTTTTATGATACAAAACAGTTTCGAAGTTTCATATGCGCCAAGCGTCCCGCGACGGCTCAATTTGTACGGTTTTCTTTTGAAATGGGTCTTCTGGAGAATCACTACTTACCTACTTATTTCTGCAGCCAAGCATCGCTCCAAATTGAAAAGGGCATAGGTTTTTATAAAATTACAAGTACATAAAGACATTTCACCTTTCTACACGACCTCATGATCAAAGCAGAACCGACCTTTTGCATTCATCGTCTCTGTTACCTCGCTGATCTATAGGGCTTACTCCACTTGGCTGAATTCAGTCGTCTGGATTTTGTATCTTTTTAAGAAGAGAGGGGTTATTTAGTGTAATGTCTACACAAACTGTGTGTACACATTACACTGATATCTATTTAATAAAAATGTTAAATTCACTCACGGACAGACAGCACACAGTCGGGACCGCGGGTCTAGAAACATGGAATTTTTCCCAGGATTTCTTTATGTAACGAAATTATTAGCACTAAACAAGTATATTTCAAATAAATAAAGAAGTTAAAAATAAGGCATGAAAGTTTGCATGGAATTTTGTTATTTTTTCCGATGGGAACTCCCATCGAGCACACGACTAATTAGTTACTAAATCAGTCGTCAGCAGATTAAAGTGCAATAGAAACGGACGTACCGGGATCTTTCTTCTTTCTAATTATGTTTTAGGAAGCTAGCTTTCTGATTGCGACTATTTATGTCTGAATTTAGCAACTGAGCCATTTGGACAACTAAATTCAGGCAACTGGGCTAGCCCTTACCTCTAGGCTATGAGCTACACGCTCAAGCGACATGCGCCGTGTAACGGACACTGAGGAGAATTTTTTTTTAAAGAAGTTGTAAAGAGCATGCCACGAGGCACCGCGACACGACTTGCGAGGTAACGTCGGACGGAAACCAGTGAAGCGCGTGGCGCTTGACGCAAGTCGTAACGCTCGAAGCTGGGGGCCTACTCCCTAAGCACAAAGTCCGTAGTTTCGGACGTTATCGACTCCGTAGAATTTACGGACATCAGATTAGTCCGGGGCCCGGACTATAAATTAATGACAAAAAGATTTGACAGTTGTCCTTACTGCCGATGTGTTTTTGCCCGTCTGAACAAATTAATTAATCGGGAGCAGGGTTCAGTTCTAAGTATCGAACTACTTTCGACCGGCCCCGTACCTTCGTTGAAGTACTTAGAGATTAGGCCTCCTGGTGTGCACAGGGCCTTACATCGTAGAGGTCATCCCAGGTCTGAACTGTCACCATTACCCGAAGTGGGTCAAGTGACCTGTCTGCGTCACTTTGAACCCCGTCATGCTCTGATTAGCAAGAATCTTTATCAATACTTTGTACAATGGACGCGAGTTGGGAATTTGTTATATGTTGGTAGGGGTGGTGGTGCGATAGTGCCGGGTGGTCACAGGTTTCCGTTGAATCTGTGTTCAAGTTTTGTCATTGGATTCGATATGACAGCAGATTTAGGTAGGAACTGAAGAGAGATTTGATCAGGTTCTCACTGAACGTTGACTTGTCTTGTGGTCGGAAAAAAATATAAAGGGACACGAGAAATTGAGACAGCAGCCTTATAATTGCACTGTAGTTTTTTACAGTCATAATCCCTTTCATTATGGCAATTCAGTAACATTCATTACGCTATTTACGTTGTGAATCAGACGAATTTATCAAACATTAAGCCATACATTTAAATATAACGGAAAATAAATGGATAGAAAGACTCATCCATTGGCAACGGGATGAAAGACTCTTTCAGGTTTTTTTACCGCCTTCAAATCTTTTTCTGTTTTGTGCTCGTGATTAGAGATCTCTTTGTCATTTTTACTTTTTTTTTTCTTAATTATTACAGCTAATAATCTTTTTTGTATGCACGTGTTTCTGTGACAAATACATCTATTTTTCTTTCTTTTCTTTCAAAAAACGAGAAGGTTCTCAAATCGGTTGTATTTTTTTTATGGTTGTAACTCAGGACTCCGTCATTTACAGGGTTATTAGTAAAACTCCATCAACCTCTTAAGGGGTTACTGTACTCATCATTATGAACAACTTTTACTAAGGGACCAAATATGAAATCGCGATAAAAAAATCGGCTCTTCCTTACATTTATGTTTGCAGAACTCGTCAAAATGTAGGACCCAGCTGATTTATTTCGCGATTTCATATTTGGTCCTCTAATAAAAGTTGTTCATAATGATGAGTACAATGACCCCTTAAGAGGTTGATGGAGTTTTACCAATAACCCTGTATAAACCGATTTGTAATTTTCTTCTTTTGTTTTAAAGGGTATACTTATAGAGTGGTTCCTTATAAATTTGCTTAAGTTCTGATGAGTGGTTTTTGAGTCAGCTTCTATAATACGTTTTTTTTGTTATTATTTGTAATTTGATGATGTTATAATAATTTACATCCCTCTGATTTACTTAGCAAGTGCAGGTATATGAATTTGTGTGGGGGGTGGGTACCACAACTAAAAAGTGAAAAATAAAAAACTTTACCTACAAACAAAAAGCACAACCGACTTCCAAAAAAGACTCCCAAGTAAAAAATAACTTTAATTTTGAAAGTCGGTGGCAAAAAACGAAAATACAAAACCAAAGATAGTTGTTTTTTTTTTTTAATTAAGTTTATATTTCCTCACAATACGTAACCAATCAACCCATCTATTTCAGTTTATGTGACCAACATTAAAAATTAACGGCAGGTATCGGTTAACGACCCCGTCCTTTGAATACCCGAACCTAAAAAGAGATATATCAGCCAACACCTAAAATATATTTCACGGCTGACATTTACTGAAAATAATCTTTATTACATCAAAAAGCAATAAAAACCTAACGAATCCTCGAATGAAAGGCAGCACCCAATAAAATAACCATAAATATGATTCAAGCATCTATTAAAATATAGTTAAACTGTGGTTTGATACCGTAACCTCATTATCATTTATTAGGGTTCCGTACCCAAAGGGTGCCAACGGAACCCTATTACAAGGGCTCCGCTGTCCGTCCGTCTATCACTGGGCTTTATTTTTTTAACCCTAATAGGTAATAATAACTCATTTTCACAAAGTGTGTGCAACTATGGTATGTAGCACTATAACAACAAATAATAAAAATTTAATTAAATTAAAAGGGGTCCCCATAAAATAAAAGTGTTTTGGGCGTTTTTAGTAAATATTGTACAGTGGTACGGAACCCTTCGTGTGCGACTCCGGCTCGCAATTGGCCGCTTTTTATTACTCCTACCGGTATCATACTGACATTTTACCCCCGATCTATCTCATTCTCCCGCCATTTATCCAGTTGCCTAATCATCACTTTTATTTTCTTCCAAACGATCACTTTATAAGGAATGAACAGAACTGTTGTGCGATAGTGTTTTAATCAAATAGTGGCATTGTTTGGCAGTAGTACTTTACCACCCGCAACGAAAAACGTCAATACAACGATGGGTAATAGATTTTAATACGTTGAAATGAGATGCGTTTTCAATTGTTTTGCGTTTGCGTCACGACAAAAATATGTATTGTGTTGATGACACGACAAACATAATAATTATGTCAAGCCAGTTTTCAGTTGTCGTAATTTCTATGATTTAATAAAAAATATAAAAAATTGAATACTGAATTATAATATTCGCTCTATTTAGAGCAACTGAAGAGGAATATTATTCAGGAAAGTAACAAAATACCGAGAACAACTTTTCAACGAGTTTTCCAAAATCTGCAACTTCGGTTCCAAGAGTGCCAAGCAGACGAGGGAAGTCATTTGGACAACATTATTTTTAGGTATTAGAAATGTTTCTACTTTAAAACGTTATTTTATTAATGTTTTGTAGTTCTCTTTTAATTGAATATTGAAACCGCCAACACCCTTATGGCCCACCCTGTATAAACGTTGCTTAAAAAGTTAGGTAATTATTACCGTCTGCTTATTCAAAAAAATTTATAAGAGGTAATAAACATATTTATTTCCGTAAATAGGTTTTGAAAATTTTATGAGGTCTGTGTTTGCCCATCCAACTACTCTGAGAAGAAAGGCCGAAACAAACTCAGAGGTCACAGTCTCTTGGTCAGGCTATCGTTTAAACGTTTCATGACTCTAAGCAACGTTTAGAAATAACGCTTTCAAACCCTGAAAAGGTAGAGCTCTGTACCTTGTTGTATGAAAGTACATACGGTACCTACTTATGTGTAGTGTGGATGCAAAACTAGTTCTAACCCAAACTAGTGAAGCATTTCGAACAAACGAGGCATCAGCCGATTAGTGTGGGGAGCGTAACGAAACATGTTATTCGTAGGGTCTGAGATTGATACATTTTACTTACAACCTTTTTATGTAGGCGAACCTTTTCTTTAGGTTATTTTACTCGCTTAGGAAACGATGGATGGACTGTGTGAAAGATGGCATGGCTACAGAGGAGTGGCGAGATGACGACTGATAGAGATGTATGGAAGAACAAGTCATGTTGCGCCGGCGCCGGCCGCTAGTAATTGGGATAAGCGCAAGAGAATGATGATGTGGCGCCGGCCGCTAGTAATTGGGATAAGCGCAAGAGAATGATGATGTTGCGCCGGCCGCTAGTAATTGGGATAAGCGCAAGAGAATGATGATGTTGCGCCGGCCGCTAGTAATTGGGATAAGCGCAAGAGAATGGTGATGTTGCACCGGCCGCTAGTAATTGGGATAAGCGCAAGAGAATGATGATGTTGCGCCGGCCGCTAGTAATTGGGATAAGCGCAAGAAAATGATGATTCTGGCTCTTGGTTACGACTTTTGAATAATAAAGCACAAGGTTGCCTGGAAGAGATCGCAGAAAGTGATAAGGCCGCCCATTGTATATTAAGTAGTGTTCAATTTAATTTTTGTTGTTATGTTTTTGTGGTGTACAATAAAGAATATATAAATAAATAAAGCTCGATCATTAAAGTGTGTGAAAAAAATGATAGGGGTGCACACCACAATCATGTTTGGGTCGGCACAGCCGGACGCAGGCCTGGCGGCGAAATTGAATATACATTTTTTATTCGTTTAATGCATAATTAATGTACACAACCATAGTTACACGCTAGGCTTAAAAACAGTGAGTACATGACACTGTTAGGGCGCAGCAAGATAACTCAAAACTAACAATATTGCAGTGAGTATCTATTAACTAATAACACGTAGATTAGGAACTTTCACAATTAAAAATATTATATCAATTAAACGTATATCTAGCTTTATACATAAAAAAGATTATAATTACATTATAATTAACACACTGATATATATTTGAACTCTATTTTAACATTTTATCTTCCATAAATTCTTGGTATACTATAGTAAGATTTTTCTAAGAGCAATGCCTATAACCTAGTTTTAAATACACATAGTGTTCTCGTGGACCGTATATTTTCAGGTAATTTATTGTATATTTATATGCTTCGGTATTCTGGGCTATTTTTGTACATTTGTAGTCAAGGTGCTGGTAGAATTAACTTTGTTTTGCGGCGCTCGTTCTTGTAAAAATTAAACAGTTTTAGGTTTGTCTTAACAAGAGTAGCTAGTTCTAAATAAATGGAGGGCAGAGTTAACATTTTTTTCTTTTATGAAGTGGGGTTTGCAGCTACCTCTAGGTTTTGTTTGAAATAATATTCGCACACATTTCTTTTGTGCAATAAATAAATCATTTGCATCTATACTGTGTCCCCACATGACGATACCGTAGCCGTAGCCGCCTGGCTATGCCGACTCGCGCCGAATCATGCCAATCCTGACAACTGCGTAACACGCCCACATCATCATCACCCACAGCCCCACTCCACACACTGCCGAGCACAGGCCTCTCCTTTCTAGTGCCAACCCCCCAGCCCTGTGCCAGCCTCATCCATGTAACACGCTATAGCATGAAGTTAGTCCAAAATAAAACTTGACAATGCTTAGGTAGGTATTAAACATAATTAAAATTAACTTAAATTAAAATAACTTAAATCAACAAAATAATTAAAATGATGAGCGATTTAAGAATGTTCCAATGTAACCAATGTTTTCATTTTACGCTTTAAAACATGTTGTCTCGTGAACAAAATTACTGTGGAAACGTAAAATTATCTGAAACATCTGTTTAATTTTTCATCATTTTAATTATTTCGTTCAATTAAGTAAGTATTTTTAATTCTGGTCTTATCTTCATCGAAGTATCAGCTACAATATCATTACTAATGGTCCCCATTCGATATTTAGTTTTTTATTTATTTGGAACGACATCCCAATTTTTGGGCAAATATCAAAAACCCTTAAAATTCCAATATTTTGAAAACTATTGAATTCTGGCCATACATATACGGGGTTCAATTTGTTGCTTTTTGCCCCCCCCCCCCCCCCCCCCCATCAGCTCCTGACGGATATACGTTGAATCACAAGTAACCCTGTATAGGTAGGTACTCTGTGTCGCTTTGAATTGCTCACTTACTGACGAATAATTATTGCTCTACTATTGTATTCCTCAATTGTCACTGGGCCATAAAGAGCTGTTTTAATTGCCCGACTAAGAGCACTTTTGTGTCTCACTGAAGAGCTCTTTCGCGAATGTTTGATTGCGTTTATGACAACATCTAAACTAATATAATGAAGAGTAAATATTAGAATTTTTACATGTTCGTTTCTTACGCTTTCACATTAAAACGGCTAAACGGATTTGGATGAAATTTGGCACATGGGTAGACCATGCCCCGGATTAAGACATAGGATACTTTTTATCCCGATATTTTATTGGGATCAAGACGTATGCGAGTGAACCCGCGGGGCGCAGCTAACATATTTTTCATTTTGCCATTTATCGTGAAAAAATTGCGCGTGCAGTGCACCGTACACGTGATAGAACTGAAACTTGAGAGAGTTATATCTTTCTTCTCTCTCGTGTAAAAAAATGTGCCTAAACGTGACCCGTCCTTGAGATTTCACTTTCAATATTCTCGTCCAAATATCGAATCGCCGCCTAACAAGTTTCACTTCAAAAATGCCTCCACGAAGGCGTATATAACCTGTGCATTGAGTCAGTCCCACTTCAATCCATACTGAATTGTCTATCATTGTCTCACGACATTATCTACTCCCCTATAGCTTGTGTTCTCTTGAATTGACAAAAGAAAAAGAAAAACCTACCCCAAAGTGTCACAAGACGCATTACCCGAACATACTCGTATATAACAAATCCTCTAACTTGTTTTAAACTGTTTCATATAACGCGTATAATCACACCGCCACGTGTAGTTCCTGATCCTTGGCAGAGGTCACGGGAGGTCATGTTATCCTCGCTCAGTAAGTAGGTCATGTAACTGTCTGCGTCTGGACCTCAGCTCAGCTGTCGCGGGAACCAAATCCAGTGGGATCATCGTGTCGAGCTGTGGATGGAACAGTTAGAAAGCGATGGAGGGGTACTCGTAGTTGGGTTTTGTGTGGTAAAGAGGTAATATCGAAATGACTAATGGAGTCCGAGTTGTGATTTCGTGCATTGATTTTTTGGCGTGAACCCACTCCTGACCTTAGTATTTTGGTCACTTCAAAACGTAAGTTACAGTTGCCCGGAACAGATCGACGTGAATAATGAAACTAGCAATTTTCAATTAACGTGTAAGCCATGCAAGAAACAAGATTCTTCTCAATTCGTTTGAAGGTGAAGTAAGACAGAGTATTAGAGAAACTAAGTGATTAGTTTACCCATCAACTAATTGCCGGTTCCAATAGTTTACCACTCGTTACCACAATATTAAGTAGGCATAGTATCTAAAGTATAAGATGGAAGAAACTTTCTATAAACTAATATCCATGTTTACAAACCAATAAATGATTTTGATTTGAACCTTTATTCATTAGTAATATCCTCATCTAAAATCGTCTACAGCATTGCAGATGCGGAAAACACGGAAACGAATCGTTTTGTCAACAATATAAAAAAAAAACCATATCTGTCTGGTAGCAATATAACTTCGGGTAATGCAATAAAATGAAACCAACTAATGACGAAATGAAAAAAATAAAATTAATATTTTAATAGTTTGTTAGTTTATTTATGATCTTTAAGAAGTTTTTGTGAATAAAAATAGTTATATCCATATCAAAAATTAAACTTAGTATCGACAAAAAGCATATAGCATTAGGAATTTTCATAGTCCTGAAAACGTCTTTGACACTAATATTACCCTAAAAGTCACAAACTGTTATTAAAGAAACTGAAATTAAATTAAATTGTTTATTAGGTAAATAGGATATCGGAATCACTGTTACACGTCTTAATATAAAAAAAGCTAGATGGAGTCGACATTTCTCATCTGACTATCCCTGAGAAAGAATGCCAAAACAAACTCAGGGATTTTTCATGGTCAGATCATGTGAGGACCATGTAGATTAGTGTCTGAAATGGTTTTGAGGAAAGAACCACAAAGATTTGAGTGGGCCTGTCCATGAGTCAGTGCAAGCATTTGTCAGGAATCGTGTAGCTCAACTCGAAGGTTAAGGAGCTCAACGACTGATCGCGCTATATATAAGCTTATAGGGTTTATGAGGGTAGCTTCAGTGTGCCTCTTATCTCCATACCCCCTTGACATAATCCCTTAGTCGCCTTTAACGACACCTTGAGGAGACAGGGTGACCTTTCGTGGATGGAAACCGCTCTTGCATGTGGTTAGCGTGATTAATATGACAGTAGAGTACCTAGTAAGTAGGCGATCGGGCGATAAAGGAGGAGGCCATGTTTGTCTGACACTTTGGTGTAGTGGTTGAAAGCGCGACTGACCTTTGAGCATCGGGTTCATAGGTTTGATCCCCAGGGGGGGGGGGGGGGGGGTTCTCTTTGGGAATTTCCCAGTAGCAGCCTTGAGTCTGGATTTGTGCCCGGTTCATGGCAATAGGCTCGCCGCCCCCTGTTACGTCATGGGACTTTAACATACACACATCAAAGTGTCTAGGGTACTTGATAATTAAAAATAATATTTTATTGCGCTATTAAAATAAATAAAAATGTTTATTTAATTGTCCAAAAATCCCTCCACCTAAGAACCTACCTAGTAACATCTCGTTAATTTCTTCATAAATAATTTTAATTACTAATATAACTTTATCCTCAAAACTACCTTCTGACTTGTAAATATTTTTAAACTTACTAATAAACTTTTTTTCGTACCACTTGCTCAAAAAAGTGACATTCTATGCCACAAAAAGCGAACATAACAATAGTCATTTTTAATCTGTTAAAAACAGGGAAAGAAAGGAGAATGAGTAATGATGGGCCCACCTCTCAATAGGAATAAGACACTCATAAATGAATAGGTATGTTTATGCAGAATAAAACTTATTATTACGACTAAGGTCAAAAGTCTGTACTTTCGGAGTTATACTACTTATTATACTGCCATATCGTAGATCGTGATCGTAGTTTACTTCGTTATAAGATAAACTATGGCCAGACACAAAACGGACGGCACCTATCTGCTTGCTCCTTACCTGCGCCCCCACCCTACCCGCTGCGCCCGCCGCTTGCCCAGGCGCATTTGCAAATGGCGATCAGTCATATTGCAGTGAACATCTTCGAACGGTTTATACGTTATAGAAATATACAGACAAAACGATTTACATGACTTAATAGAATATAATATACCAGCAGAAATTGTGTGGTTGCTGCGTGGTAGGATACAGTCACGCCACGTAAGAGCAAGAATATACTATTGCTATATATTAATTGATCGAAACCAAGTTGGAAGAAACGCGATATCACAATAATAATGCTCTTGCTTGACCGGACGGCGAACTGTAGGAAGTTGCGCTCACACTATTTCTTTGATTTGGTACCTAGGAGTTGGGAGACATCAACCATTCGTGGCCCCCGTGGGTTTTTTAAATGATGTAATTGTCTTTGATGTCCAAGACGAATAATAAATCTCTTTTGTTTTAAAGTGTACTTATTATTACTATTTTACCTTTTATGTATCCATAAAGAATATGTTAGACTGACGACTTTAAGACGTCGTATCTCCGAAAGTACTAACATTTGACCATAGTTATATTAGTAACGAATGTTCCACTTAAAAAGCCCTATCCAACGGTATATCAGATGTTACTATTGAAGGGTGGGCCCAGACTCCATACATTCATTTCCCATTGTCCTTTGTACTGAATTTCATTCATCCTCTAGGGGGAGAATGTGATTTAAATTTGGAATACTTACCGAAAGAATCATGGCAAGGTCCGTACATTAATTTGTACAAAAAAATGAATTCATTTAGAGGGTTCAAAATATTTTCCAATTTTGAGAATACATTACGAGGAGTAGATTGATCTACTTATCATAATTTTAAAACCCCGCATAATTAAAATATTTCGAAATGAAAATATCAGTTTTTCGTTTCAATCTCGTTGCCCATTTTGCTGTATTAATAAAAAAAAACGACGTGACAATGACAGATCTGTCAAACTGACAGACAACTTCAGATGAGTCATGTGAATAGTTTGTTTACGGAACAGCAGAGAATACCGGTAAAACGGGGTTAATAGGGATGCAGGGGTGAATCGGGACGAAACTTTAAAAGGGATGTTAACGTTGAAATAATATAGTTGGCTGCCAAAAAGCACTCTAATGCGTTTACTGTATTATAATTAACGATTAAGTGCCCTTAACGTTTACAGTGGCGTTATGAGTTGAAAAAGTATCATTATATCAGTAGAAAGGGTGTGACTACTGTGATGAAGGCTACGGGGCATCCAAGAGTCAAGACAGACAAATTAGGCACACTACTAACTTATAAACTGCGATAAGGACGAAAGAAGCCAGCCGCAGCAGCAGTACGACACCAACCGTCTACATTGAGGGTGCATTTATTGATATTGTATATAATATATACAATATTATGTCTACCGTTAGAAGACGTCAAATTAATATCAAGCTTGTGTAAATATTGATGGGCATTAATCTGTTGAAAGTGTAATAAGTTCATATGAAAAATTATCTATGTAAATAACATCAGGTTACATCTTATAAAATAAAAAACAACATCTTGATTAATGTCTTTATTCCTCTTCTACAAAAACATGATTTAAATGCTGAGCTGGTAATAAAATGTTATCCTGATACCTTGCCCATCCCAAATACCAAACATCATCATATTAAATCATCATAGGCCAATCGGGGGGAGAATAATATATTATCCCGATCAGCTGTGATACTTATAAAGTCAGATGAGCGCCTATTAAGGTTCAATGAGACCACCACATCTGACAAGTTAGTATGCAATTGAAATTGTTCATTTATAACATTTAAAATATTTTGAGCATCACTACGATCTTTCAACCGCACAGCAAACTTATTGTACAAAGCCACTGCTATCTTGAAATCCTGCATGAGATGTAGCAGAGCTTTATTATTAAATCCATGCCTAAATAATTTATAGTCTCTTTTCATGTGACCATTCACTGCCTCTACCACCCAGCGACAAATAGTGACGCAACGGCTTTGGTTAGCTTGTTGTGTGGTTTCCTTGCATTAAGGAGTGTGGCATATGGGGCTCATAACCACACTGTTCTAATAACGTTATTGAATCCCTAAAACCTCTATCCAAAATGAAAACGTCATTTTCTCTGAAATATGCTCTTACTGCATCATTTTCATCATTAAAAAGGGACAACATAATCTCAGCATCTGAGGTTGTAGCTTTGTATGGACCCAGGCTATCCAAAATATATCCATCACATAAAACTACCATCATAGGTTCCTATACCTATGCAAAGAATAAGAGTCTTTTTGAAAGCTGTAATTGCTACTTTTGTAAGTAAAATTATAGGTGCCATCCCAAATAAAAATGGGTTTAACGTTATGGCCATAAAGGCCATTAGGAATTAATACATTGTGTGATAGCATCTGTTGTCTGGTAATATGGGATAGACCTAAATGTCTAGGAACAAACTCCTCTGTCATGATTTTCCTGACCTTATTCATGTAGCCCTCAAGTGTACGCCTCGGAACATTCATGAGGCTTGCTATTCTTTCATCAGATTCACCACTTCTATATTTAATTAAAAGGGCCGATAAACCAGTCTTCATATTTTCTTCAGAAAGCCTTGGAACCAGGTCCAACAAACTTGAAAGTTTTGTCTTGTCAACCCGACCCAATATTGCAACAAATTGTCATCTATGTGAAGAATTTCTTCAAAGTTGTAAGTCTGATTGTGATTTATATAAGAAAATATGTGCTCAATTTGCTGCGAGTTGAAATATGAAGTACTGGAATTATACAGTGCATCCCACTCATTGGTTATAAGATGAGTACTACAAATCCTAATATGGGTTGGAAATATCTTGTAGCAACCTAATACTCAATGACTCTGATATAGTGTGAGTATCTATGTTGTTGCATTGTGGTAGTGCACAGTTATATGGGCTTCCAGTTGCCCTTTTGTAATTAGGTAATAGAATGGTAGGCGTATTTTCTTGAGGTACATTTGGTACATTGGCAGGTATCCATTCTGAACCTGACGATGGCGGAGAGCTGGGCTGTGATGACAACTCCTGATCAGAAATTAAGTGCAGTGCAGGGGGCCGTACTATGACGTGTTAATTCCATCATTGTTCCAGCGTGGAAGAGAGCTATACATGACCGATAGCACTATCTCTTTTTCTCAATGGAATCATGATGGCGTTAACAGCTCATAGTACGGCCCCAGGTACTACAACTGTATCTTCTTGCGGTTGCTGCTCTGGCTCTGCTCTGCTCAGGATCGGGGTCTGATGCGGCATCCGGGCAACAGTACATCCAGCTGCTCTGTAGCAGTTGTGGCACAAGTGATCCAATGGATTCACCTAGAAATAATTCAAAACTAAAGACCAACATCCTTTGAAGTATAGTTTGCCACTAGTTTACTAATAACTATAAATATGTACTTAGATCAGTATAATCTCGTACCATGCTTAAATTCACGCCTTTTGCATGGTGGTAAGCATAAAGTACAGAATCAACACTACTACTATTTATAATTATGTAAAGAACTAACCTGATGAGGTGCAATATTGTTTGAGATCAATAGTTGTATTTGTTGTTGCCTTGTAGTTGGGTTTGTACGCACTACAAGTTCACTTGGAATCCTTAAAACAGAGCGCCCACATGTAATGCAGACTCTTGAGTGTCCAATAACTCTTTGAGGCTGGCTTACGCTGCTAGAGCTAGCTTCAGATGGATGACTGTCAGTAGCAGTTTCCATAGTATTCAATGATTCATTGATAGCCCTCATAGCTGCTTCCCAGCACTGAACACATAAATGCAGTCCATCTCAGTTACCTGCAACGTTACAACAATTTTAACAATATATAACATAAAATGCCTTGTTTCCCCGAAGGGTTGGGCAGAGGTGTACCTACAGTACACCCACATTTCGGCAGTTATGTTTAAGTCCCATGTAATAGGGGGCGAGCCATTGCGACATATACCTACCTAACACGTGGGGAACTATGTGAATAAATGAAAATAGGTACTTACTATGACAGGAGAAATCCATTCTGCTATCATTGAGATTGTTCTTGTGTCTAACTCTTCTAAAACGAGTATACGCCGGGAATGGTGAAGATCGAGGTCACAGTTGATACACCTCATTGTGTAAATCAAAATCCAGTGTCGAGAATATAAGCACAAAGTCAAAGATAAGCGTGAAATTCAAAAGTCCGTGGTAGAAGCCGAGTTTTCAGGGTAAAGCAGAAATCAAACGTCCAAGAAAGTAGCTAAAAACCGTTATAGAAAGCGAAAATAACAACGAAGCAAGAATACACGCAAGACAGTCGATGACAGTCGACGATCAAAGCACAGATTACTAAACTAGTAGCAAGGAACAATTTTTATTTTTAAATATTAGTTTTATGGAGCAAGGATCAAAGATAGTCTGTCCCATAGATTAAAATAAAAGCGGTCTGGCGGTCTTACACTGACAACGGCTGTTTCGTTCTAAAATAAAGAGCTCCTAGTTAAACTATTTACTTTTAACATTATATTTTTATTGCGGGGTTTTAAAAATATTGTAAATTCCTGAAGATACTCTTCAGGTACCCAAGAGTACAAGAGCTAGAATTTCAACTTCTCTAAATATCTTAATTTTTTTGTACAAATTCTGCCATGATCCTTTATACTGAACTACATCTGTGTTTACACCATTGAGTTTGTATACAGCGTGGCGCTGCTATGGTGACCTTAATTTAACACACATATACGTTTTCACATTTTCGTTTCATGACAATTTTTTATTTCCATTAAACGTTATTATTTACAGATTTATTAAAGAATTTAGGAAATAGCATCTTAGAGCAACCTGTACTTAAAGAACTGTCGCGCAGCGGTCATTTCCCTCGGTCACGGATCATAACTTCGCATCAATGAAATTAAAACGAATAAGCAATACTATTAGGATGAAACAAATGCATAGAGTAGGCGAATTTAAGGAAATTTCCTTTGTTGGCGAGCAGCGCAGGCGACGCGCGCTCTCCCTTCCACCCACCCGCCGCACCGAACACGAATTCTTTTTTTGCTTTTCTAGTGCTAGTCGAACCCGTGTCCTTGACGCACTTATTTACTCTAGTGCGCATAATTACGTCGCGAAAAAGACTCTTAGCTATTGTTTTATTTATTTCTTTTTGTGTAATTAGGATAGTAATTAGATCATGGTACTGCGATAAAGACACTTTGATTGGTTTTCGTTTTCTTATCTAGTAGGTACGTTTACACCTCTTGCGATACGGACGCATTTATTTGTGCTATTAGTGCTTGTGTAAACTTATGATCGTGATGGCAGTGATTAGTGATGACAGTTATTACTAATAGTAACAAGAGAGGGTGATGTGATAAGTGTTTGTACCACTTGCGCCGCTCGGTTTCTTTGATAATATGCCGTCAAAGAATCGGACCGATCACGAGTAGGTACAAGACGCGATGCGCGGTTGCCAGCCCGCGAACCGACACGTTGCCGCTCCGAGTTAACGTAAGCGAGCTAGGTAAGTAATTTCATGAATGAATTTTTGCAAGGGTGATCCCAATTTTAATGACTTTTTTATTATTTAGTTTGTTTGAAAAATTTTTTTTTTCAGTTTACGTATTATTTTAACCTATCAATATTTATATGGTTAATGGGCACTAGCCCTACCCGTGTATTAAATTAAAGTCACCGTTGTAGCGCCACATTGTATAAAGCTTTATACATCTTTTTGAAAAAGGAATACGAATTTATTATGCAGTTATGATTATTAAATAAAATTACGAAAACCGACGAGGCCGTATGAGCTTGATGCCTTTGCTTTTCCGACAAAAAAATATTAGTCTAGGAATTTGCCGCGTTTTTGTTTTCTTCAAATACATAAACGTTAAGTTTATTTTAATTTATTTTTATAAATAAGTTGATGTTCTAAAAATACGTTTAATTGTCATTATTTTTAATAAATGCTTATCTCATATTATTATTGTGTTAATTTTTTCGCTAATGGTACGAAAAGTAGAGTATTTTCCTCGGTGATAAAGCTGTCTTAGTCTTGGGTGAACTTAAATCCCTCGCTACACTCAGGACTCGTCTTAAATCCCTCGCTTCGCTCGTGATTTAAGTTTTTAACACCCTCGCTACGCTCGGGAGTAAACCTCGAGTCCTTCATTACGCTCGCGATTTAAATCGTCACCCGCGACAGAAGACACTGCTTTATCCCCTTGGTTAATAATCTACTATTAGTTCAAACTTATATCGTGATTGTTCGTTTCTTTCCCTGTGTTCTTCATTCAGATTTTTTCCTTTTTTTTTCCGATTGGTTGTTTTAGAGCATTCTGACTTTTCATTTTTTTTTTCTTCCACCCCCATTTCTCTGAGCTGTATGTGTTGTACTCTTTGTGCTATCTTGTTGATCTTGTTGTGATACTTCCATTTCTTCTTCTTCTTCCAGAGTTGACTGTTCGACAAATTCTTCTTGATTTTGTATTGATCCTGTTTTTTTTCCTGGGACAATACTAGCGCAGTTTTCAGCTCGGTTATCTAAGTTTGTAGGGTTTATAGGGTTTTTAGAGGTATCATTTGATGTGTATTTATTCTTTTGTCGTTTTTCAATAACTTTTTGAAGTGCCATTCGATATGTTAGCTGCTCACTACTCATAACATACCTAATCTCTTTTTCCTTAAAAAAAAGGGGCAAGTTTTGTCAATCACGAGGTGATCACCCTTACAATTAAGGCATACGATATTATTAAGGTCACAATTCACATGATCACCCCCGCATTTTGGGAATAGTTTCTTCTTCGTAGGACAATATTTTATAACATGTCCAAATTGCCAGCATCCCGAGCATTGAGTCACAGGGAACACGTAAGATTCAACCTTAAACCGGCACTCATACGCATAGATATGAAGCGGTAAGTTTTGACTTTTAAAACCAACTCTCACTGACTCACTGTCAATCCATGTACCTACCCTCCGAATTAACTCGTTTTAATCTTTCTATAGATGCTATTTCAGTGCAAGATTCAAAGATGCCCATGAGCTCCTCCTCACTTATATCAAGATCAACCCCTTTTACTACACCATAGGATATAGACAACTCATTAGTCAATTTACATCTGAATCCCATTTCCTACAGTTTTATACAATTTAAGAATACATAGTTTAACAGCATCTTGCTTTTCTTGAAATTGAACAAGTACCTTGTTAAAACTTTTAAATTTAATTCTTATAACGTTTTTGATATTCTCAGATCTTAGCAGTTTTGCTAATGCCATTTGCTTGAGCATGTTTTCAACTGACGTAATACATACTTCATGTTTATCATGAAAGTTCTAATTTTTTTCCACATCTACCCTCATATTTTTGGTTTTAGTTAAACGTTTGATATTCGTTCTATTAACAGTAATAAAGTCATAATCCTCGTTACATTCATCTTCTCTTTCTTTTCTTTTCACAACTAAACTCTTCTCACTTGCACTTGTTATATCATTTCGCTAATTACTTTCTACTACAGTTTAAATTCCACTCAGAAGTATGACAGAAGTTTTACTGATTTGGCCTCAAACCCGCTGCAGGATTATATAGGAATACGTCTTGGAAGAAGATTTACATCTTTTGACAAAAATTCTAAAACTATTCCCTTTTCAAATGACGTAATTTACTCAAAAGTATCCTTTAACAGTACCTACAAAATATATTTTTAGTGAAACCTGCTTTATAATACCTAGGCAAAGGCGTGCTTGAGCCCTAGACATTTTTGATTTGTGTACTTGGCGATATGTATCATAGCAACGGACCTCTATCTACACACTAGTGTTGTTAACGAAACTATCCGCTCTACTTTAAGTCCAAATAAAACCACTTTAATTTAAATCTACAGCAATTATCTCGCTGTCACCGGCAAAATTCCAGCATTTCCCAAAGTGATGATCAATCAGGCACGGTCGTTGACCCCGCATCGATCGCGCTAACTGGGTCACTCGGTTGAACGTAGCTCTTCTACAGAGGTCACTGGGAACTTGATGCAGAAATACGAGATTGAAATGCGCCTGAAAAAACATAGAATTAATTAATTTGATTTTGTGCATTCTTCTTGTTCGTCGTGTCTGTGTGTATGTCGTGTGTTAAAGTTAGTTGGCCCGAAATTACCGCTACTTCCACGGCAACGTCGGTGACAGCTCAGAGATCACTATGGCTGCATTAATTCAGTCACAGAGGGCAGAATAGAAGGTAGGACAAAGTTAGCGCTAGCCCCACTCGCGAAGTGATAGTTGCACATTCCTATTTTGTGTATTTATAACTTTTATCACGCCTGTGTTCCCCGAAACAGAACTCACTACAAACTCCTGTACACCAACATTTTGCCACTTTCTTTACCACGTAATCAAGGGCAATCCTTTTACCATTACCTGGAACAAATCCAGACAGCAAGTGGCTAGCAAAAAATCCTAACGGAAAAACTAAATAAGCCTCTATCCCACTAGCTAGGGCGTCAAGCCACTACCCCACCTTCAGCAAGCATTCTTGCGACCACCAGACCAACGAGGAAGTGTTTAAAGACAGTCTCTTAAACAACATTTCAAACTACGTAACTGCGTATACTATACATTCTACTCTACGATCTCCGCGAGCTTGGCTCTACAATCCTTTCACAGCTGTTATTTTAACTCTCACAGGAGCAACCCAACAGGCACCTTAATCTAAAGAAAATAAAGATCATTGTCATTTTGGCAGACTTGCTACTTGCCACCCAACCAAAAGGTCACTGTGACTTTGACAGTGATGCAAAATCACTGTAGTTATAGTTTAAGTTTAAATGAAAAACTACAAGCAAGTAATTTGACATTTTATAATCTCAGTATACATAGGTAGTCCGGAGATTTTAATAGCATTTTGTTGTAGGTACTTAGAGGCGCTTTACTTTGTGTAAACTATTTCATCACCACTGCTCTCAAAACGGTGAAGGAAAACATTGTGGGGAAACTAGAGGATTAGAGAATTAGAGGATGTTCTAAAACCAAAAATTCGAAGACATGTGACATCCACCAATCTGCATTGGGTCCGCGTGGTGAATAGCGGCCCACTCCCTCTCACAGAGAAGAGGCCTGTGTCCCATCAGTGGGCACATTATAGGCTGATAATGCTGTCCTCTTGCTTCTTCATAATAATTCATAATAATTCATAATTCATAATTCATTTAATCATTTGTTAACATAGGTACAATAAAATAGTTGTTATAAGAAATTACAAGCGCGCTATGTTATACCAGAAGGCGTACAAATATTCATGGATATTAAAACAAAAGTAAAGTTTCAATAATCTCGTTCTTCGAATATCAAACTCACTGGTTCTTCTGTTACTTCTTACTGCGTGTCATTTATACGGCGCTGCTAGCACGGGATGTCGGATATTACTTGTTGATATTGTCTAGATTCTAGATACCAAGACCTTAATTAAACTGCAAAATTGAATGTTCGTCTTAGGAAATGTACATTATAACAAAATGTTCTTGTCGCTATTCAGAATAGATATTCTTTCATCTGATCTTGTGGCTGATATACATTGAAACAATATTTAAATCCAGCGTTTGAATCAAGTAATAATGGATCAATTTGTACTCTTTTCAATCCAGTCCAGCATCTAGTATAAGGCGGTGGTTCAGGATCGAGCAGCTTTCTTTTGTATAGGAAACACCGAACTCATCTACTTTTAAAACATACGATATAGTTTTTATTTATTTTTTATAAATGGCATCTCGCAGGTCGGCCTAGGAGGTTGTCGGCTGCGTAACCGGGCTTGCCTTAATAAATTAAGACCTCCAGCCAGGGCTTAAAAACTTATAAACAAAAAACATATCAAGGTGGTCAATTGCTCTTCCGCAAAAGACAAGAGGAAGTCAAAGACTTGCACCGAGCTGGTGTTGTGCCTACTACTGCTTTTTAACCTTTCGTATCGAATGCGGATCCACGTGAGACACAACGGCTTTTTATTTAATTGTGTGTCTTACGGCATTCAACCGGTTCAAGTATATCAATCTTTGTACAAAACCGTCGCTTACGCGACAATTTGAATGCCGAGGGCAGGAAGTCTTGTTTCATAATAAATTCGCTCCAAATATCTACGCCGCAACAGTTTAAATAGAGTGCATTCGTAAAACTGGTTTACGATCACAACAAATGGTAATTTATTAATTTCGGATTTTATGGTGACATTGAATTGAAATGTGACATCTAAAAACATGTTGTGTTGTGTACAACATGTAAAAAAAGAAACATCTGGCTATCTACGTTTTCTTATTGTCAGGGACATCAGTAGGTAGGTAGGTACCTAGTTGTTTGTTTTACAAGAATTTAACAGCGGGCAAACTTTTTTGGCATATCTCTTTGGTATATTTTGTCGCAAGCCCCACTGATGAGCGAAGGGTCCTGGGTTCGATATGAGTTGGACTTTATTGGCAAAATGTGGGTGTATCTACTATGCACCTCTGCCTACACCTTCGGGGTAATGATACGAACGTAAAGGGAATAGGTATCAGCGCTTTTTTACAGTAGTTACATTACTTAAACTCTAAGTATTTCTTTCAATTAAACCAATTACCTACAGGCATTTTTTTTGTTAAGGAGTCGGTCAGTCAGAAAGATGAAGCTAGCCCATTCCAAAGCATAGGATCTCATGGAGAAGAACGGGCAAGAAACTGCAAGGACGCTCATACCTACTACCTACCCACAAGTCTGTAGGTACCTTCATGCAGGTAGTTTAATTCCATTAACGAGTTTAAACTTATACTTATTTATTTCTCCTTCCATAAATATACCTGACTACTTGAGCAAATAAGTGATATTATTTTATTTATTAGCAATTCATGTTGCTACATTCAGACAATGTAATAAAAACTTTATTTGCATACAAACTAAGGAAAATTACGAGTCGCTTAAATAGTTTCAACATTTATTTAACACTAATATTAAATACTTTATTTCTGTAAGACAACTAACTATTTACACGAGGTACTAAATTAATTGACTAACTATCGCGACGGTACGGCGGCAGGGGGTGACTGTGTAGCTGTAGCGCCAAATATGTCCCACCTCCTATCGCGACGGTACGGCGGCAGGGGTGGCTGTGTAGCTGTAGCGCCAACTATGTCCCACCTCCTATCGCGACGGTACGGCGGCAGGGGTGGCTGTGTAGCTGTAGCGCCAACTATGTCCCATCTCCTATCGCGACGGTACGGCGGCAGGGGTGGCTGTGTAGCTGTAGCGCCAACTATGTCCCACCTCCTATCGCGACGGTACGGCGGCAGGGGTGGCTGTGTAGCTGTAGCGCCAACTATGTCCCATCTCCTATCGCGACGGTACGGCGGCAGGGGTGGCTGTGTAGCTGTAGCGCCAACTATGTCCCACCTCCTATCGCGACGGTACGGCGGCAGGGGGTAGCTGTGTAGCTGTAGCGCCAACTATGTCCCACCTCCTATCGCGACGGTACGGCGGCAGGGGGTAGCTGTGTAGCTGTAGCGCCAACTATGTCCCACCTCCTATCGCGACGGTACGGCGGCAGGGGTGGCTGTGTAGCTGTAGCGCCAACTATGTCCCACCTCCTATCGCGACGGTACGGCGGCAGGGGTGGCTGTGTAGCTGTAGCGCCAACTATGTCCCACCTCCTATCGCGACGGTACGGCGGCAGGGGTGGCTGTGTAGCTGTAGCGCCAACTATGTCCCATCTCCTATCGCGACGGTACGGCGGCAGGGGTGGCTGTGTAGCTGTAGCGCCAACTATGTCCCACCTCCTATCGCGACGGTACGGCGGCAGGGGTGGCTGTGTAGCTGTAGCGCCAACTATGTCCCATCTCCTATCGCGACGGTACGGCGGCAGGGGTGGCTGTGTAGCTGTAGCGCCAACTATGTCCCACCTCCTATCGCGACGGTACGGCGGCAGGGGTGGCTGTGTAGCTGTAGCGCCAACTATGTCCCACCTCCTATCGCGACGGTACGGCGGCAGGGGTGGCTGTGTAGCTGTAGCGCCAACTATGTCCCACCTCCTATCGCGACGGTACGGCGGCAGGGGTGGCTGTGTAGCTGTAGCGCCAACTATGTCCCACCTCCTATCGCGACGGTACGGCGGCAGGGGTGGCTGTGTAGCTGTAGCGCCAACTATGTCCCACCTCCTATCGCGACGGTACGGCGGCAGGGGTGGCTGTGTAGCTGTAGCGCCCACTATGTCCCACCTCCTATCGCGACGGTACGGCGGCAGGGGTGGCTGTGTAGCTGTAGCGCTAACTATGTCCCACCTCCTATCGCGACGGTACGGCGGCAGGGGTGGCTGTGTAGCTGTAGCGCCAACTATGTCCCACCTCCTATCGCGACGGTACGGCGGCAGGGGTGGCTGTGTAGCTGTAGCGCCAACTATGTCCCACCTCCTATCGCGACGGTACGGCGGCAGGGGTGGCTGTGTAGCTGTAGCGCCAACTATGTCCCACCTCCTATCGCGACGGTACGGCGGCAGGGGTGGCTGTGTAGCTGTAGCGCCAACTATGTCCCACCTCCTATCGCGACGGTACGGCGGCAGGGGTGGCTGTGTAGCTGTAGCGCTAACTATGTCCCACCTCCTATCGCGACGGTACGGCGGCAGGGGTGGCTGTGTAGCTGTAGCGCCAACTATGTCCCACCTCCTATCGCGACGGTACGGCGGCAGGGGTGGCTGTGTAGCTGTAGCGCCAACTATGTCCCACCTCCTATCGCGACGGTACGGCGGCAGGGGTGGCTGTGTAGCTGTAGCGCCAACTATGCCCCACCTCCTATCGCGACGGTACGGCGGCAGGGGTGGCTGTGTAGCTGTAGCGCCAACTATGTCCCACCTCCTATCGCGACGGTACGGCGGCAGGGGTGGCTGTGTAGCTGTAGCGCCAACTATGTCCCATCTCCTATCGCGACGGTACGGCGGCAGGGGTGGCTGTGTAGCTGTAGCGCCAACTATGTCCCACCTCCTATCGCGACGGTACGGCGGCAGGGGGTGGCTATGTAGCTGTAGCGCTAACTATAATTCACCTCCTATCCTGAGCTCGGTGACTCATAAAATGCAGCCATAGTGATCTCAGCGCCGTCACCGACGTTGCCGTGGAAGTGGTTAAGTTTTGGCTTGATAATATGCATAATCAGCCTACAATGTTCCCACAGATGGGACACAGGGCTATAATCCACCACGCGGTGCCCAGTGCGGGCTTGTTACGAGTAGATGACATATGTCTTCGAATTGTTGGTTCTTGGACATGCCAGTTTCCTCACGATGTTTTCCTACACCGTTTTCAGAGTAGTGGTGATGAAATACCTAATTTGGTTGTCTATTGTTTGTCCGAAGATTATATGCCATAATCATCATTTTCCCGAATTTCATTTACCCGAATTTTATTTGCCCGAATGTTTCATTTGCCCTAAAAGACATATGACATACTTTTAATTGCCCGAATTTTAGAAACCATAAGATACGATGCCATAAGTATTGTTTGCCTTATTTTTATGTGCCATAATAATTATTAGACATAATATTTAAATGGCTTAACTACTATAGTATTAGACAAATATTAATAAATAAACTTATTTATTCTGTGCATGGTTTTTTTTTCTGTGCATGGTTGATGGTGGGCTAGGTCGACGGCCTACTATGGCCTACTTCTGTGTGGTTTATAAAAAAATTACCACGAAGGGGATGGCGGGGTCTATTCGCTCGCTTCGCTCGCTCACACGACCCCGCCATCCCCTTCTAACCTAACCTGTCCGAGTCGGGGTGCCCTAAAGTCCCAATTGCAGCCAATTTCTCTTGATATAAACAACCGTTACACACCCGATGTCGATGGCAAATTATGTTATGGCATATCATAATTATGGCATGTGATAATTAGGGCTTACAATGATTATGACAAATGATGTTATGGTAAGTGACTTTATGGGAAACAATGATTCTGGCACGTGACTAATATGGCAAATGAGAGTAGGGCAAATGAGTATTATGTCGTATGATATTATGGCTGTTGACTATTATGGCAAATGATATTAGGGCAAATAAAATTCGGGTAAACGGCGGTATACCACCTAATTTACATAAAGTAAAGCGCCTGTCTGGGATCGACCCTACGATCTACAACTCTTTAAGTCGTGGCCGTTACCCTAGTGGTAACGGCCATCACTCCTCCTCTTGATAATATGACTGAATATCAATATTTTACTAACGAGCACCAAATCACGTTGTGTGAAGTTAAACACAAAAAAAAATAACTTCATCTTTCAGGCTACACGGCTTAAATAAGTATTTTACAGCTCCGAGTATTTCCAGTCTGAGAGCCGTCCTAAAATGCTGATCAGACACATTATTCATGAGATAATTTGATTGATAAAGTCAGGTGCGCAGTACTCGCAACCAGCTTGCGTGTATGACCAGATGTATGAACGTAAACGACGCAAAAGGAGTATGTCAGGATCGTAGCAGGTGACGTTCCGTTGTGTCTGCCTACCGCCATGGGAGAAAGGCGTGAGTTTAAGTGCGTGTAAAGTCAATTTGGTCAATGGGTCCAAAAATAACACTCCATAGTACCTACTTACGTCGACAACATTCGTGTCTACCTAGACCTAGTGACGTAGGACTAACTACTCGTACCTAAACCGGTCGTCTCTGACGTCATTTAGACCTTTAATTTTCTTTTCTAGGTTTATTTTGTCGGGGAATTTCCTAGACTGGTGTCTTACCGCAAATCTAGTGATATGAAATGGAAAATTTATGGAACATAAGGACTTACTTAGTGTATTAATGAGTAACAAGAGTTTCATTCGATATGAGATGTGCGGTGTTTCGCTAATGTATAGATTATGAAATGAGTGAGCATATACAGCGAAGTCTAAAAGAGGCACTGGTGACTAAATAGTTGTGTGGCTATCGGTTGTCGTGGTATGGGCATGTGATGTGGAGGAGTCAGGAAAATGTCGTGAGGAAGGTTTTGAATATGAATGTTGATGGCTTCATAACTAGAAGACCAAAGAAACGATTGATGGACTGTGTGAAAGATGATTTGGCTAGAAAGAGAGTGACCACCAAGATGACGACTAATGGAGAGGTATGGAAGAAAAATACATGTTGCGCCGAGCGCTGATAAAATGGCATCTGGGCAGGAGAGTGATGATTTGTGGTATCTGGCCATCTGCTGGGTCAATATGAGGTATTTAAACAGGCTAACATGGAAGTATCACCTGCTCACTGCGTGTTGCGACTAAATTAGTGGTGTCTAGATTTAATTATATAATTACTTACATTAATTGATATTGGACTCGCTTTGGAATTTGCAAAGTTAAAAAAGTTTCAGTAAGCAAACAAAAAAAGGTGCTAAGGGTTCTGTACCACCGTACAATATTTAATTTTAACACTACTTAATAAAAATATTAGAAAGACATGTTTCTTGTATGGGGACCCGTTTTATTTGTAACTTGTGTTGTTCGTTCGCGAGCCGCCTTTGCTCTGGGTACATTCCGTCTTAAATGCACGCAGTAATTTGTCAGTCAGGTGCAAACTGCGCATTTATACGGCATGCATCCGACCTATAATGACATACGGCACGTCCATAGCCGCCAAAATACCAGCACGGTCCACCGTCACCGGCCAAAATACCAGCACGGTCCATCGTCACCCGCCAAAATACCAGCACGGTCCACCGTCACCCGCTAAAATACCAGCACGGTCCACCGTCACCCGCCAAAATACAAGCACGGTCCACCGTCGCCCGCCTAAAAAAAGAAACAAAAGAAAATAATACTTCATTCAAAATTAATCCCAGTGATTCTTCACATTTTTAAAAAAAATCCGCAATCACACAGACACACGCCACATTCAGGTTTCCGTACTATATAGATTAGTTGATTTGCGAAGGTTTTCGTTCAGTTGATAATATGTCTTCGAAACGATTCAACACGTTTAGCCTCCTGCTGGTATCCTTAGCAGTAGTCGCGGTCGGGTACATCGTACGGACGCCATGGTTGCCCATACGGAGAGAGACCAAGACCTCCTTGGGGTATCCTAAAGATTCTCTCATGAATTTCACGGAGCTCACCGAAAAGTATGGATATATTTCTGAAGAACATAAAGTTATCACGGACGATGGATATATCCTCACCATGTTCAGGATTGCGAAAGCCAGGAATTGTCATCATAGAACGAGATCACCCCCAGTGTTGCTGATGCATGGATTACTGCAGAGCTCTGATTCCTGGATAGATTCCGGCCCAAACGCTGGACTTGCCTACCTCATCTCTGATGCGTGCTACGATCTGTGGCTGGGCAACGTGAGAGGCAACTACTACTCGCGAGGACACGTCCACCTGAACCCTGACAAAGATGCTGATTATTGGAAGTTCTACATCGAAGAGATCGGAATCTATGATGTTCCAGCAATGATCGACTATGTGTTGGATTATACGAGATATGAGAAGCTGAACTACATCGGGTACTCTCAAGGAACCGGGACGTTCCTAGTGATGTGTTCCGAAAAGCCAGGCTACTGTGACAAAGCCCAACTTGTGATCAGTTTGGCACCAGCAGCTAGACAAACAAACACAAAATCGAGGATATTTAGAACTCTGACACAAACCTTAGAGAGAATGAAAGGTGCGCTATCAATGTATGGGGTCCAAGAAGTCTTATCAAAGGGCTCGTTCAGTCAGGAGTTCGTCGCATTCTTCTGCCAGCTGTCAGACTTTACTGAGAGGCTGTGTGAGACGATCATTGATATATTCGACCACGTAGATTCGTCCCACTTGGGGTCCATCACAAACGAGACTACGAGGGTCCTGTTTGAGCACTTTCCTGCGGGAGCGTCCGTGCACAATATGGCCCGGTACAGGCAGATCATGAACAGTAGGAGATTCGAGAAGTTTAACTATGGAAAAAAGCAGAACCTAGTGTTATATGGAAGCGAACGGCCTCCGAAATACAACCTCAGTGCGACAACAGTGCCTGTTCTGTGCATTTATGGGAATAATGACGGGTTGGTGGACACAAAAGACGTGGAGTGGTTGATGTCGAAACTCCCGAATGTGTTAGAATCAGTGAAGGTCGAGGATCCCTTATGGAACCACATGGATGTCACCTATAGCCAATACACTAGCGATATGATGTTCCCTAAGATTAACGAGTATTTATTATATTAAAATATACGAGTGCGTAGCTGTGATTTTGTGTTTAATTGGAAACGTTTCCGAGTAATAAAATATCGGTATGTCGAGTGCCGTGATACTAGTATTAACCTCTTTTGGTTTTAACCTTGCTTTTTAAATCTATTTTTGAATGTTTGGAACGTTCACTTTGTTTCCATTTCAGATCGGAAATGTTGAAACAGGTAAGAACCTAATATATTTGAACAAAGTGCAATGTCCTGATGATTTGATGCGACAAAATAGTTTGGATATTCATTCGCTTGGTTTAATTAATATCATTACATTATATTTTTAAAGTAATTGTTCCATACTATAAAAACCTAAAAAAAGAAAACATTAAAAGAAGTTAGAATCTGATTTATGACCGATTCTCATTTAGAAAACACCATTCCATTTCTGTCAAATAATTACCTAAAGGTTTTTAAATTTTATTGACTTTGGACTTTAAATATTCCTCAAATGTCATTAACCGAAAGGTCATTATTTCCAAAAGAACGAAAAAGTCTAGATTATTTTAGATTTTATGAATGCTGCATACGTTCGTTCAATTTTACTGTCAATATTGTCACAGTCCACTTCATAATGCTAATGGGTAGTTTGTTTTTGTAGGTGTTCATTAATTTATTTGTGTGTTTGTGTACCTAGTATTGTTACTTAGAATTAGTTAGATATCAATTTAATTTGCAACGTTGAATAGGATTTTGTAACCAGAGCGATGGCTTAGTTTCTTTATTCTCTTAGCATTTAAGTTAACATGATTCCTTCAATGTAGCCTGCGAAGTTCTAGATTAATTTGTTAAGGTATTTTTTGAAAATTGCGACGCTGTTGTATGTTGATTAAAATTCAATTTGCAGCAAAATTTAATAAAATCATCGTCTTCCCGCCCTGGTCCCACGTTACTTGTGGCCGCCGCAACACGTTTTCTTCCTCCTGTCTCGCCTGTCAACCGTCACGCTTTCATTCATTGCCTTCTCTTTCATAAAATTCCTGACACAATCCAACTTTTCTTTGGTCATTATGGTAAAATAATTACTAAATTATAATCATTGCAGTGCAGAGCAGTGGTGGCCTAGTGGTAACGGCCCCGACTTACGAGTTGTGGGTCATGGGTTTGAACCCAGGCACTTTTTGTAAATTATTTTATAACCACTGCTCTCAAAACGGCGAAAGAAAACATCGTGAGGAAACTGGCAGGTCCCAGAATCAAAAATTCGAGGACGTGTGACATCTACCAACCTGCACTGGGCCCGCGCGGTAGATTACGCCCCACTCCCTCTCACAGAGAGGAGAGCTGTGTCCCAGCAGTGGGAACATTATAGGCTGATTATGTATTCATTTAAAACATCAAGAAAGTTCTCCAAATTACTGCCGGAGCTCGTCACATTTCCACGTAATAATCTTATTTTTAGTAAATATATTTTCAACAGCTATTTTATTTTTGAAATTAAAATTTTCGCGGCCTACTTTGACGTGGGATACGTCCATAAGTAATGGAGGATTGTAGGTAGGTACTGTTTTAGACTTTAGTGTTAAAACTTGATAAGTACCTTTCAAAAAATCTTTTTTTTATAATTTTGCGGCGTATGATATTATCGGTCCGAAATCGTTTATCCTTATTTAAAAGGAAAATCTGGTTTTACAAAAATCTAAAATAAGACATAATAAATTGATGTTTATAAAAACAAATAGCATCGCACCCACTGTTTTTTATTTACCAAAACTGGAATATTGCTTAATTGGGCAGGAACGTTAGATATATGTTTTATTAAATACCTACATTCAAAAAAAGGAACCAGCCAATCACGGATTCGGCGTCACAATTTTTTGTATTCTGTCGAACACATTTAAATAGGTCCCCATTCAAAAAATACTTGTTTTTTTTATGAATCAAGTCACAATTACAAACTGGAAGCATTACTGCACAGTGGCTTTTCATAAATGTCATTTCTAATCATCTTAGTGCGTGAAAAGAGGTCATGGTACTGCAAAGGGACAAAAGGTACAGTCAGCATCAAAAGTTGATGACCACATTTAGCTTTTCAAAATCGCTGTACACCGTATTATACCTAAATCGCTCAACATGACAAGCGCCAGAATGAATGATTATCATAAAAGGGCATAAGTAGGTGACCATCACTTTTCAAAAGTCGCTAAACAAAGTTATAGTAAAAAAAGCATAACATTCTTCGTCTCTAAAGTCTCTGAACAAATTTTTGACAAAAATAGCATACCATCGTTTATCTCTAAAGTCCCTGAACAAAATGAAATGTTTTTTGGGTTTAATATGGGTGTGTATTTTTTTACGGTAGGTATATGTGTTATTTTACAATGAAAATAACGCCCTGCAAGTTTCCAATGTATTATTTGCATATAAATAGAACTGTAGCAACGATTTCTTACCTTTTACACAGTTTTCACATAATTCTAAAAAGTTAATTAAACAGATTTTTTTAAATATAGCTCCGATTATATGATTAAAATTGAAAACCACGAAATATAACACTAAATTGCGACGTTGCCACTCATAAGGTATAAACGCTCTTAAGTAGAAATATTCTTTATACTACACCTGCTTGGAAAGTACCTTGATACTTTATCAAATTTACGGTAGAAAGTACGTCATTGCATATCGAACAAATATGCGGGGAGAAAACGCATCTGAGCGGGAGAGAAAAGTGTAAGAAAATCCATTTCTTACGTGGTTTTCTTTTTTAATTTGGGGTAGGTAAGACTATGCGCCGGTAACCTAAATATCAAAAGCCAAAAAGTTTTTACAGTGAGTTTTTATCTCCAAGTTCGCAAAATGACACTGGCCACTAGCTGTGTGTTGGATGGTGTCGGGCTGGCAGTGCGACCCTGCGGCGGCAGGATAAACAATTTGAAAAAAGAACATGTGAAAATTGCAGACGCCATTGGCGCCATTTCAATTAGTAAAGATTTTTAATTTTTTGATATGATATGATTTTGATATGATTTTTTTATTTTCCTCGTAGGTGTAGTATAAAGCACTATGTATCACTCGAGAGAAAGTGCAATTCCCGATCTCGGGTGTTTTAAAGCCCTCGCCTACGGCTCGGGCTTCAAACGACACCCTCGACGGTAATCGGTCACTTTCTCCTCTCGGTGAACAATGTACTATTTTACATTCAAGGGTAAACAGTTTTTCAAATACCCACAACCACAACTATGTTTCCCAAATAATTGAATTAAAACGGAACTTGTGTGATTTTAGAAAATGAGTGTTATATGTATACAGATTAGGTTCTAATTCAATCGAACTATAAAAATCATAAACTAAGTCGACGGTATGAATTTGAACAGAATCTGCGTGATTTTTGATAGTGAGTCTTATATCTATACAAATAAGGTTACTATTCAATCGTAATATAGAAAGCTTAGATGACGTCGACGGAATAATTTTTAAGCGGAATATGCTTATCTTTATAATCGTGCTTCTGCTTGCGAGCTTATTTTGAAAAATAGGCTTAAAAATGTGCTTGCCGCTTGAACACCCACTTCTAATATTTCTCATTGATACTATGAAAAAAAAACAAAATTATTTTGGAAAGTTAAATTCGTTTGCATCCATATATTTTTTTTTTTACATGATTTGGTTTGGATAGGACAAGATTGGATTTATAACTCTGAAGATAGTAACGAGCACTTTTTTAGTTTGCAGTTCATCTACTTTTGATAATATAAGTTTACACGCTACGTATCCGAAACAAAGTAATGTTCAGTAACTTTTGGTTATTTATGATGTTAAGTTATTTTTAGACGTTGCCGTGATTACAATAGATAACTAAAACAAGCATTTTATATTGTTCAGTGACTTTTGTTATTTATGATGTTAAGTTATTTTTGGACGTTGCCGTGATTACACTAGATGGTCAGTGGGTCGTCTATAAATAACCAAAACAAGCATTTTATATTGTTGAGTGACTTTTGTAAAACTGAATGTTATGATGTTTTCGGATATTATGACGATCAGCAATTTTTGACAAAATGGTGTTCAGTGACCTTTGACGAGTAGTGTTCAGTTAATTTTGAACTTTAATGATGTTCATTCAATACTGGCGCCCTATCTTGTTGAGCGATTTGTGGGTGATATAGTGTACAGTGATTTTTAAAATCTGAATGTGATCATCGACTTTTGATGCTGACTGTACTTACTGGTCCAAAAAAATAGAAATACTTTTTGCTAAAGTGGTTTTAACGATTGTTACGATCATGGAGGTCTTTGCTTTGTACTTATGCTCCACCTAATATATCATCAAAAAATCAGCTACATGACACTGTAATATTGTATTGTCACCAGAACTTTACGTTTGTGCCAAATATAAACTTAATTGGATTATGGGAATTTACCAAAAATCTGTCACAAGATTTGACTGTTCGTTATACATTTTACCTACCTATAATGAAATGGCTTAATATACTGTTTATCATAGGTATATTCCCTGAAAGGGAAAGCAGAGGTGTGTAGTAGTTACAGGTTCGTCTGTTTTGAATTGATTAAGTCCCATGTAACAGGGGGCCAGCCTATACTACAGTAGGTGGAGACGACGAAACGACAATAAAGTAAACAGCGTATACGGAGTTATTGGTAATACGACGACAATCCATTATGGGGATATAGGGAAGGTCATTTGCAATCAAATTACCCCTTATGACCCCTATGCAAATGTCAACCACTTACGAGTAATTTGGCATTTTATATTTTTTGGCGGTATATAAGCTTGTGATAATTAATAGAAGAACAAAGCTACCTACTTCTGTTTTACAACATTAGTTAATAGGGCATTACTGAAGGAATTGTTAAGGCTAATTACTGTATGTTTTCTTTCTAAAATACTCTAAGTGGGTGTTTACTTACTTCAAAATCAAAAAAAGTAAACTAAACCAGTCAACTGCCATATTATATCCGCTTCTAAGCGGGACTTCCTAGTTGCTTGAGCTTATATAATTTTAAATATGAAATAGTAGATTATTAACCAAGGGGATAAAGCAGTGTCTTCTGCCGCGGGTGACGATTTAAATCGCGAGCGTAATGAAGGACTCGAGGTTTACTCCCGAGCGTAGCGAGGGTGTTAAAAACATAAATCACGAGCGAAGCGAGGGATTTAAGACGAGTCCTGAGTGTAGCGAGGGATTTAAGTTCACCCAAGACTAAGACAGCTTTATCACCGAGGAAAATACTCTACTTTTCGTACCGTTTGCGAAAAAATTAACACAATAATAATATGAGATAAGCATTTATAAAAAATAATGACAATTAAACGTGTTTTTAGAACATTAACTTATTTATAAAAATAAATTAAAATAAACTTAACGTTTATGTATTTGAAGAAAACAAAAACGCGGCAAATTCCTAGACTAATATTTTTTTGTCGGAGAAGCAAAGGCATCAAGCTCATACGGCCTCGTCGGTTTTCGTAATTTTATTTAATAATCATAACTGCATAATAAACGCGTATTCCTTTTTCAAAAAGATGTATAATGCTTTATATACAAACTCAATGGTGTAAACACAGATGTAGTTCAGTATAAATTTCGGTAAGTATTCCAAATTTAAATCACATTCTCCCCCTAGAGGATGAATGAAATTCAGTACAATTTTCTTTCCCTGTTTTTAACAGATTAAAAATGACTATTGTTATGTTCGCTTTTTGTGGCATAGAATGTCACTTTTTTGAGCAAGTGGTACGAAAACAGATATTACTATTATTTTATATTTTACATTGTTGGTTGCTATAATAAATAAAGGTACTTACATATTTTTCTCCTTTTTTAACTATTATTTGTATTTGTAACGCCGACGTGACTTATTATCAGTGATCGGAGTAGCTAAAGCTAGTTCGGTTCAATGACACGACGCACACGTTGATGTTAGGACGTTCCCCGGGACTCTAACTGAAACTCCGGGATTCGTATAAATAAATTGATTTTTTATTCACAAGGATACAAGAAAGCTTGTCTTATGTATCGACAGTGAGCGCACGATATGTTAAAGAAAATTTAAAAAAATCTATTATTTAAAAAATAAAGTTACTAATTTCTTGAACCTAAAACGTGTCCGTCTTAAGCTAGTTATTTGCTTTGTTGAAAGTTGACTAACATCGCCCTTCTTATAATTATTATGTCATGATTGACTGCTTAGCTCCTTAAAGGTATAGCAGGATGATAATCCATTTATCTGTAACTGTCTGCTATATTCGTTCCCTATTCAACCCTATTGGAGTCTTGGAATAATTCGACTGTTGTCATATCATATACAGTATAATATTGTGTTCCCTCTCATCTCAGGCTCATTTCCTACGAAACGTTTGGGAATTTTATTGCGATTTCTGACTTTTCTAGTACTCAAACCTCAATGGTCTCATAGAGTTTTTGATCCTTATAATAAAAAGGATCGGTTGGCATGAAATATTTTTTTTTGTGAAAATTGCACATTTTCTTGCTCACATGTACATTTTTTTTCAAAATTTGTCAATCAAAATATTTCAAAAAGTTATGGACAGTCTCCTATGACCGTTTTATTGTAGCGACAATGGTTAAGGTACCTGCCGTTATTGCGTTAGCTCAAAAATCCATCCTGTATAATCGTTTAAAAGGATAAATCTGAAAAATCTGCAATATTCTAACCTTTTGGCTAGTCTATTCACAATTTGCGGTAAACTGTAGAAGAATACGAACATAAAGCAATATTGCTCATCCCCCATGGCAAATAGCGTAATAATTTATAGCCTACGGACTGACCATAATTATAAGGAAAATCTATTCAAAAACTGAACAAAATCTTCGCGGTAGTTTTTGCATGATGCTGGAACATACATTCAGACAAACAGATAAACAGACAAAAATACCAAATATAATTTTGTCGGCATAGGAATGGTCCCAGATATCGCAAAAATTACAAAAATAAAGTCAATGTACAGATGAATCCCGTGGGTGGGCAATAATACTTACTAAGAAGTTTGACGAATTATATCATGTTACATATCCCGAGTAATTCGAGACCCTTCCGTGACTCGGAAATCACGTTGAGCGGTTGGTCCCGGCTGACATCTTTGACAGTCGTGACAGGTCGTCAGAAGCCGGAAAGTCAGACCACCAGTCTTACCAAGGGGTATCGTATTACCCAGTAACTGGATTGTGGAGGTCAGATAGGCAGTAGCTCCATGTAAAATACTGGTATTCATCTGCATCCGGTTAGACTGGAAGCCGACCCCAACGTAGTTGGGAAAAAGCAGACAGATGATGTAATAGATGAACGATAAAATTAAACGTAATAATAAAGGAAACACTAATTTTAAAAACAAGTAGGTACTGGTCTTCAAGACATTCGCATAATATTAGGGGATAAAGTATGAAATTGCCGATTTGTACTGAAAAATTAAAATTGTTTTTTTAATTTAACCTATTTACCTATCAAAATAATTACCATTATTATCTATACATTGCCGCCATCTAATAGGAAGGCAATTTATGCCTTTGCGATAGAACTCTCGTGATCTAGATTCGACAAACTGTATGAAAGCATTTTGTAAAACTTTTTATCACGTAGAAAATTGTCCAAATCGCGAAAAAAATGGTAGTCCGTTGGAGCAAGGTCTGGCGAATACGGAGGATGACGAATGGTTTCTAATTGCAGTTACTGTAGAGTTAAAACGGTTTCTCGTGCTGTATGTGGTCTCGCGTTATCATGGAGCAATAATGGTGAAGGAAGATTCATTCATTGTTTTACTGCTAGTTTTGCTATCATTGTTCGGAGTTCGGCACAGTAGACATCTGCCGTTATTGGTTGACCAGATCGGAGAAAGCTATAGTGATTAACACCATGCTGAGACCACCAAATAGTTACCACTACCTTTTGATTGGTAAGCTTTGCCTAAGGACACTGTTGCGGCGTTTGACCTGGGGTCAGCCATTGTTTTTTTCGCTTACGATTATCGTAAAGAATCCACTTTTCGTCACATGTCACAATTCGATCCAATATTCCTTCATTTCTGTATCGATACAACAAGGTAACACAAGTTTCAACACGCGTTTCTTTCTGCAGATCAGTTAAATCATGAGGCACCTATTTCTCATTGTTTTTATTTTATTAATTTGATGCAAATGAGTCAATATTGTTGGTAAGGTAACGTTAAACCATGCCGCTATTTCCTGTGTAGTTTGGCTCGGATCGGCTTCCACCATCTCTTTTAATTCATTGTTATTCACCTGTGTCTTCCACGTGGTTCGTTCTTCAAATCAAAGTTTCCATCACGAAAGCGTTTAAACCAAAATCGCACGGTGCGTTCATTATCAGTCCCCTCTCTTAAACGCAACAATGATATTGCGAGCAGTTTCTGCCGCGTTAGTTCCGCGTCGGAACTCGTATTAAAAAGTAACTCGAATTTTCGAAGTATCCATCTTTCTTGTCTAAGCTGAATAAAAAAAACAACTGAAAGTCGATAATCGAATGTAGCACATTTTTTAAAAGGAGAACTTCATAGGTACCATGTGAAAAAAGTTTCACTCAAAAATCTCCAACCATGAGGGTTCTATGTCAATTCGAAGTACTTATTACAATAAAACGGGAATTTCATACTTTAACCCCTATTAATATCCAGCTAACATAAAATGTCAACCAGTCGCCGAACTTGTTTAACCAGGTACTCAAGTTACTATACTGTGATGATACGTGTACCAAAACCTATTTTGGGCATACTCAAAAATACTCTTCTTTATTTCACAGCACAACACTATCCATGGCCACATATAAACGTAAAATCTGTCCAAGTTTATCTTAAAATGGTTAAAATGCATCTGTAAAAGTTAACATCTTAAGTCAGCTGACATAATAACAAAAAGTATCTATACCAATCAGTGGATTTACATATTTACCAACCTATACATAATGTTGCGTACACATAGGTACTATCATCCGGTCAAGTTCAATGTACCAATTCGTTGATCTCTCGGCTGAGCACAAGGTTGAAATCATACATTATTTTTCATTGAACTTTTTGAAGGTAGGTATTAAATATTTTTGTGTATTTGCTTTTTTTTGTGTTAGTTGTTAAGGTATGAGAAGTACCATAATTAATCATTATTAAGTTTTGGAAACTGGAACCGGGAACCTGTTTCATGCGTATGCGTTACTTGTAGAGACATCGTAGCCCCCTATTTAGCTATTACTTTTAATAAATGTGTTGATTCAGGAACGTTTCCTGACCTCATAAAGAGTAGTAAAGTCATAGCATTATTTAATTCTGGTAATAAAAATAACGTTGGCAATTTTAGGCCTATTTCTATCTTATCTGCATTTAGTAAAATATTTGAAAAGTTAATACTCAAGCAGTTGCTAAGACATTTTAATTTAAATAACCTCCTTCATGATGAACAATATGGCTTTAAAAAAGGCCTTTCGACTACAGATGCGGATTTTGTTCTGCCAAAACACATATTTCACGCATAGGAGAACTCGCAAAATGCTATTGGAGTTTTCTGTGATCTCTGCAAAGCCTTCGATTGCGTGTACCATGACACGCTTTTGCGTAAACTAATTCATCACGATGTTCAAAACGCAGCTCTCAACGTATTAAATTCATATTTACACAATAGGCACCAATGTTTAGATGTTAATGGTGTGAAATCTTCCGGACTACCAGTTCAGTTAGGTGTACATCAAGGCTCAATACTGGGCACATTCTTATTCTTAGTGTATATCAACCTACCATTCTATTTAATGGGCATCTGTGACGTTGTACTGTTTGCCGATGATAACTCTCTTATCTTTAATGTTGACAGGAATAGACAAGATTTTGACGACGTAAACCGTGCACTATCAATGGTACGGATTGGTTTACCACAAATAACCTAGTTCTCAATGCCAAGAAAACGAAATGTGTAAAGTTCATTTAACCGAATGTTACAAATCTAGGACCCAACATCATCTTAGATAAAGAGGTGCTTAAAACTAGAGACTCGGTTGTATTTCTGAGCAAAACTGTTGATGCCCAGCTTCAGTGGGGATCACATATATCAAGCCTTGTGGGAAGGCTCAGTTCGGCCGCCTACGCCGTCAGGAATTAAGACAATAATCTGACGTCAATACAGCTCGGCTTGTCTAATTTAGTTAGTTTTTATAGCATTATGTTCTACGGTATTCTGCTGTAGGGCAAAGCCGCTGATATGCAAAATATATTTGTTCTTCAAAAATGAGCTGTTCAAGCAGTTTACCAGCTAGGTGCTAGAGTTACTCTAAGAGATTTTCTCAAAGATATTGATATTCTCACGGTGGCATCACAATTATTCTACGCCAACATCTTATATAATAGGCAAAATATACACAAATACCCAAAAAACAGTGATATTTATAATATTACTAGACCCACTTGGTGGATTACGGCCCACTCCCTCTCACAGAGAAGAGGCCTGTGTCCCAGCAGTGGGAACATTATAGGCTGATTGTACTAAATATACGCAAAAAATCAGATGGAACGTGTGTAGATAAGTGAACGTAACACGATCGAAACGGTGTAAAAACGAGCACTACACCTTCTGACCAGGGTTGGGAAAAAAAGTCTCTAAAAAATTTAACTGTGTATACTTATTCCTTTCACGACCACATTGGAAATGTTTTTTTGCGCATTTTATATCCTTTCCAATTCACAGCATTAACCAAAACAAAGAATGGAAGTACGAATAATAATAATATGTACTTACCTGCGTTCGTACTAAAGCATGAAAAAAACAAATCATTTGGTACGAGATTATTGAGTGTTATAATATCCTACTTGTGCGATCATTAAGTGATGGACCGCCTTTGGGGTATGCCAACCTTTGACTAGCTATAGTTACTAAACTATTGGATACATTTGGTAGAATTTGTATGCGCAGACTGGAAACGTGTTTAGATATACTACAAAGTACCTATAATTTATGATCGTATCGTCTCCATCTTGTATAAGATGTAAGGATTTTTTTTTAATTTTCTGTAACATATCGTGCGCTCACTGTCGATACATAAGACAAGCTTTCTTTTATCCTTGTGAATAAAAAAACAATTTATTTACACGAATCCCGGAGTTTCAGCTAGAGTCCCGGAGAACGTCCTAACATCAACGTGTGCGTCGTGTCATTGAACCGAACTAGCTTTAGCTACTTCGATCACTGATAATAAGTTAAATAAGGAGAAATTTTTCTCCTTATTAAGTAAGTACCTTTATTTATTATAGCAACCAACAATGTAAAATATAAAAGAATAGTAATATCTGTTTTCATATTTAAAATTATATAAGCTTAAGCAACTAGGACGTCCCGCGTAGAAACGGATATCATATAGCAGTTGACTCATTTAGTTTACTTTTTTGATTGAAGTAAGTAAACACCCACTTAGAGTATTTTAGAAATAAAATATACAGTAAATAGCCTTAACCATTTCTTCAGTAATGCCCTATTAACTAGATGTTGTAAAACAGAAGTAGGTAGCTTTGTTCTTCTATTAATTATCACAGTTTTGCGTTCAAACTGTTATCCTGTAAAATCATGATTTTGTAGATAACCGTAGTATATAGTTTGCGGCCGCCGATATGAGACGAGTAGTTCGTAGAACGTACACAGAAAAACATTGAGTTTAGGCCTCTTATGTCATCTTAGCTTATAATAAAAATAAATATCTTAAATATATTATTTGCCTGACTTTCAAACTGAATTTAAGTGGCCTAATTAATTATTAAAGCGGTTTTCAAAAAAAAAACCAGATGAATTATGCAAGGGACCTTCAGATTTTTTGTATTTTATTTTAGTTTTGTTAGCTTAGTTTATCGTGCATGCTGTGGTCTCCTACAAGTGAAGGAGTACACCTACTTAATACCCGATGTTGCTCTTTATTTATGTGTCATTTATTGTGTATTATCTTTTGTTGGAGATCCTAAATAAATAAACTAAGAACCCAAAAAAAATCTTAATACTAATCTGCATACCTACGTACCTACCTAATATTTACCTCATAGATCCGTGATATATTCAATATTCTCCGTATACATACAAAAAACGTAGACACAGCACACGTTTCCATTGCCCGCACAATTCAGTAGGTAGTAGGTATAATATTATGCATCTGGTAGTTCGGAGGAAACCTTGCTGCATTTCCTTTTAAGTACGTCAATGTTATCAACAACGTCCTAGATATTGAACACAATATCCTCGTATACATAACAACACGCCTACATAATTATGAAGGGGGCTGCTACTGAGAAATTCCTAATGGAGAAACCCAATATCGCTTTGCCCGACCTGGGAATCAAACCCAGGACTCCAACATGGCAGATAGACAATTATACACTAACTAGCGGTCCCGACTGACGATGTCCTGCCCTAACGCAGCGCCACCAATGGGTCCAATTGTGAATCTAAACCATTCTCGAATACACTTGAACACACACAAAAATTTTCATCAAAATCGGTTCAGCCGTTTAGGAGGTGTTCAGTCACATACACTCGCACAGAAGAATTATATACATACCTAAAAATCTGTTTAATCGAGGTTGGCTTTTAAGCGATATAAAATGTTTTGTGTTTGTATGTGATACAGACAAAGCCAGCAGCATCTCAGCATCTACCTAAATACTTAAACACTACTTAGTTACCTACATAACGTCACGCCTGTGTTCTCTGAAGGGTAACACAGGGGTGTTGCTTTTTTTAAATTTAGGGCGGAAACCTTTTAAAGTCGCCCGGCCTCCGGGGAAAGAGGTTGGGGAGTGTGGGATTCTTACCTCACTAAAACCACCCATGTGGCCACCATCAGCACATGGAGGGGGGGTCCCAGTTCCTCTTAAAAGACCAACTCCAGAACCCCCCCTGTGCAACGCCTGTCAGGCTCATCCCTGGGAATACTGTAAAGGGGTCTCTCCTGAGCCTCGCAGTGCACGGTACCACGTGACCGTGAGCACTGTGCTACCGTCTTCCCTGGGGTCACTCGGTGGGCGGACGAAGTCCCCACTCTGGGCGCTACCCCAAAGGCCCGCCTAGCTTGAGTAGCAAGCGGTGGTTAGACGTGCTAGGCGGTTGCCTCCCCGACGCCTTCTTCTCCGAGCAGGATCAGCCCTCTCCCGGTCCCGCACGGCGGCCTCCTCTTGACCATGACGGTCTCGCAGAAGTGGGCTACTTCCGTCCAATTCTCTGTCTCCGCCAACAGAGGTGTACCTACAGTACACCCACATTTCGACAGTTATAGTTTAGTCCCACGCAATAGGGGGCGAGCCTATTGCCATCAACCGGCCACGGTGACACCGGCCGGCTCACACGGCTAAACTCCCGGCTGCTACTGAGCAAGTCCTGATGAAACTTTTCATCTTTTGTACCTACTACCATTTTCATAAAAGTGTTATAATAATAAAATGTACAAATTTGCAATCTTCACCGGTAGGTAATTCAAATGAACTGACAAAAAATATAAATATAATTGTGACAATTGGCCTCTGGCTTCCTCCCTCAATAACTAGGAACATCCCATTGCAAACAGTCTGTAGGAACTAATGCCCTAACAAGGAACAGTAAAATAACAATAAAAACTAATTGATATTAACTGTAGTAAGAGCTAATTGAGGGATATCAATTATTGCTGCATTACAGGAAGGATAGAAACCACTTCGTGTTTGCACACAACGACCTTAGCAACAATTCATTATTCTCTGATCAGAACTAATTTGCAGTTTTATACCACTATAAGATATATATGGAGGGGCTCGTGGCTAAGTAATAACAGCAAAACGTGCATGGATCGATCGATTTTAAGGTTACGCTACACTTGCCGAGGCTGGTCCGTTGATGGGTGACCAACTTTACATACCGAGACCAATCCGTGCCTCGGACAGCATGTTCAACATAGTGGAAAAAGGCTAAACAGATTGATTTGATTGAACACTGTTACTTAATTATAGTTAGTTAATTTAATAGACACACAACACAATCATGAACTTGACCTTGCTACGTCATACGTTAAGTGTATCTTAACGTATGACATGGCAAGGTCAAGTTCATCTTGTATGCCAATTAAGACCGAATCGGTAAAAACGCGTAGCGACCTTCAGTTTTATGCAGTTGATTGTAGACCGTATTCTAAAATGAAAACAGTGTTTATCTCTGCTTGCGTTTAGAAGTTCACGTGGCAAGAAAGAAGGAAAATAAATGTAAACGTTATATGGCGTGTGGTTGACAACAATACCTACTTAGGTACATACAATATCTTCTCCAATTGGATTGTGATTCCTCACTTCTACTATTCATGTTTTTCCTACTCTCGTAAGTAAATCTTAGACCCACTAACTTCGGTGAAGATAAACATAAGAAACCTAAACTTTGCTGTTTGCTTTCCATACACTGTTGTATGAAACGGTAGATATTTTTTTAAATTTCAGAGTTGGTCCCAGTTGATCATCACATTCATGAGTCCTGTGACCAGTAAAAGTTACTGTTACTGTTAGCCTCTTTCATCCCACGGCTGGCAACGGCCAGTGCTTGCGATTCAGGACTAATGTGGACCAGCGAGGCGAGCTCAGGCCTATCACAGTAGGCCATGCTCATGTCACACATTTTTAACATAGTTTGGGAGCAAACACCGTGATAAAATGCGTGACTCAAGCCTGTCACAGAGGCCGTGCTCGCTGTCCTGTGGTCGTTTGTTTTGTCCAGCTCATCCCGCCATATTGTAAAAACATGTCCAGGTTTTGGTTGGACCTAGGTATACCTAGTCTGAATTCACCGTCGTGAGCAAGCGTGGTGATCGACGATCGTTGCTTCTATGTATTAGACGCGGCCTTCACCCTGCAGGACTTGGTTAATACATGCAAGTATTATTGTCACTGAATACAGTAATTACCTCATTATATTATGGATTACTGCTATCAGTTCACAGATAACGATAATAGTGGACAATAAGAAGGTCTTGACCTTCTAGCGAGCCAGCAGCATTATGTAGATATAATTATTATGAAAATTTTATTGATATCCCGTATTTAATTTCCAAATAATAATAATTTCTGTAACAATCTCACCGTGATAACGTAGGTGAAGTGAGCTATCATTCCACCAGCCGGTCGATTCTGTAACAATCTCACCGTGATAACTTAGGTGAAGTGAGCTATCATTCCACCTGATGCTAGGGATTGACACTATCGACAACTCACTTCAAGCTCACTTCACCTAAGTTATCACGGTGAGATTGTTACAGAATAGCTCGGCTGTAATGATTTTAAATACTAGATATAAAATTGAAAGTATGTGATTTGCCTCAAATGATATTTGTATCAGTTTAGTTATAAAGTTTAAAAGTATCTCATTTGACAGATACCGAAAAAGTACTGGTTTTATAACGAAACGGAAAGGAAATATGATGTTTGAGCATCGCATAGTTTCTAAGTTAGTGCTCTTGGAGCTTCGAAATTAACAGGGTGTAAAGTTCACTCATAGTTCCATAGAAAAGGGAGGATCCTCCGACCAGACGGGTGTCGTGTCTGGTGGGCAACTGCCCAACGATTGATGTCGGGAAGTTGTATATAATTATGCTAGTCGCGCGGTAAACTCTGCTCGCACGATGCCGAATTTGCGTGACGTTAGTATGAGGCGCAGCTCGCATGTGGCGATGTAGATACTGCTACAAGTTTGTCTCAAGAAGTCTATATTGATATTCTGTTGAGTATTTAATTAAATTGTTGGTTAAATATTGATACCAGGTTTGTATAAATTGTAATTGAAGAATTGAAATTAAGAAATGTTTATACTGGAAAAGGTGTATTCGTTTCACTATTATAGTGACTAAACGATTGGATATCTTTCATCATTAGATATACAGGGGTAATGGTAATACATCAGCAATCCATTAAGGGGATGTCGGGGAGGTCATTTGCAACCAAATGGCCCCTTATGACCCCTATGCCAATGTCAACCATTTTCCAGTAATTTAAAATTTTATATTTTTTTGAAGATATCTAGTATCTTATTGTATCTCGTTGGATAGCTGAGAAGTTGTACATATTTTTGGAATGTTCTGTAGATAAAGTATATCCATGTATTTTTGCAGAAATCAACCAATTTAGTCAAACAACCTGCTCAAAATGATGAAAATTGTGTGCTCTCATTTAAAAAATATTAAAAATAATTCATTTTATAATTGATTATTGTGTATAGAAGTAGAAGCAGATAATAATATTTAAAAAAAAATGCTTTGTTTTCTTTAAATACATTTTCAATCTTATAGTATACCGCCAAAAAAATATAAAATGCCAAATTACTCGTAATTACTCGTAAGTGGTTGACATTTGCATAGGGGTTATAAGGGGTAATTTGATTGCAAATGACCTCCCCTATATCCCCTTAATGGATTGCCGTCGTATTACCAATAACTCTGTATACGCTGTTTACTTTATTGACGTTTCGTCGTCTCCACCTACTGTAGGCCCCTGCTACCCCTGCTACTGCTGGCCCCCTGTTACATGGGACTTAATCAATTCAAAACAGACGAACCTGTAACTACTACACACCTCTGCTTTCCCTTTCAGGGAATATAGCTATGATAACCAGTATATTAAGCCATTTCATTATAGGCGATAAAATGTATAACGAACAGTCAAATCGTGTGACAGATTTTTGGTCAATTCCCATAATCCAATTAAGTTTATATTTGGCACAAACGTAAAGTTCTGGTGACAATACAATATTACAGTGTCATGTAGCTGATTTTATGATGATATATTAGGTGGAGCATAAGTACAAAGCAAAGACCTCCATGATCGTAACAATCGTTAAAACCAGTTTTGCAAAAAGTACTTATTTCTGTTTTTTAGGACCAGTATACCTTTTGTCCCTTTGCAGTACCATGACCTCTTTTCACGCAATAAGATGATTAGAAATGACATTTATGAAAAGCCACTGTGCAGCATGCTTCTGGTTTGTGGTTGTGACTTGATTCATAAAAAAAACAAGTATTTTTTGAATGGGGACCTATTTAAATGTGTTCGACAGAATACAAAAAATTGTGACGCCGAATCCGTGATTGGCTGGTTCCTTTTTTTGAATTTAGGTATTTAATCAAACATATATCTAACGTTCCTGGCCAATTAAGCAATATTCCAGTTTTGGTAAATAAAAAACAGTGGGTGCGATGCTATTTTTTTTATAAACAACAATTTACTGTCTTATTTTAGATTTTTGTAAAACCAGATTTTCCTTTTAAATAAGGATAAACGAATTCGGCCCGATAATATTATACGATCATACGCCCGATCATACGCCGCAAAATTAAAAAAAAATATATTTTTTAAAAGGTATAAGGTAACTTATCAAGTTTTAACACTAAAGTCTAAAACAGTACCTACCTACCTACAATCCTCCATTACTTATGGACGTATCCCACGTCAAAAGATGCCGCGAAAATTTTAATTTCAAAAATAAAATAGCTGTTGAAAATATATTTACTAAAAATAAGATTATTACGTGGAAATGTGACGAGCTCCGGCAGTAATTTGGAGAACTTTCTTGATGTTTTAAATGAATACATAATCAGCCTATAATGTTCCCACTGCTGGGACACAGCTCTCCTCTCTGTGAGAGGGAGTGGGGCGTAATCTACCGCGCGGGCCCAGTGCAGGTTGGTAGATGTCACACGTCCTCGAATTTTTGATTCTGGGACCTGCCAGTTTCCTCACGATGTTTTCTTTCGCCGTTTTGAGAGCAGTGGTTATAAAATAATTTACAAAAAGTGCCTGGGTTCAAACCCATGACCCACAACTCGTAAGTCGGGGCCGTTACCACTAGGCCACCACTGCTCTGCACTGCAATGATTATAATTTAGTAATTATTTTACCATAATGACCAAAGAAAAGTTGGATTGTGTCAGGAATTTTATGAAAGAGAAGGCAATGAATGAAAGCGTGACGGTTGACAGGCGAGACAGGAGGAAGAAAACGTGTTGCGGCGGCCACAAGTAACGTGGGACCAGGGCGGGAAGACGATGATTTTATTAAATTTTGCTGCAAATTGAATTTTAATCAACATACAACAGCGTCGCAATTTACAAAAAGAACCTTAACAAATTAATCTAGAATTTCGCAGGCTACATTGAAGGAATCATGTTAACTTAAATGCTAAGAGAATAAAAAAACTAAGCCATCGCTCTGGTTACAAAATCCTATTCAACGTTGCAAATTAAATTGATATCTAACTAATTGTAAGTAACAATACTAGGTACACAAACACACAAATAAATTAATGAACACCTACAAAAACAAACTACCCATTAGCATTATGAAGTGGACTGTGACAATATTGACAGTAAAATTGAACGAACGTATGCAACATTCATAAAATCTAAAATAATCTAGACTTTTTCGTTCTTTTGGGAATAATGACCTTTCGGTTAATGATATTTGAGGAATATTTAAAGTTCAAAGTCAATAAAATTTAAAAACCTTTAGGTAATTATTTGACAGAAATGGAATGGTGTTTTCTAAATGAGAATCGGTCATAAATCAGATTCTAACTTCTTTTAATGTTTTCTTTTTTTAGGTTTGTATAGTATGGAACAATTACTTTAAAAATATAATTTGATGTTATTAGTTAAACAAAACGAATGAATATCCAAACTATTTTGTCGCATCAAATCATCAGGACATTGCACTTTGTTCAAATATATTAGGTTCTTACCTGTATCAACATTTCCGGTCCGAAATGGAAACAAATTGAACGTTCCATACATTCAAAAATAGATTTAAAAAGCAAGGTTAAAACCAAAAGAGGTTAAATACTAGTATCACGGCACTCGACATACCGATATTTTATTGCTCGGAAACGTTTCCAATTAAACACAAAATCACAGCTACGCACTCGTATATTTTAATATAATAAATACTCGTTAATCTTAGGGAACATCATATCGCTAGTGTATTGGCTATAGGTGACATCCATGTGGTTCCATAAGGGATCCTCGACCTTCACTGATTCTAACACATTCGGGAGTTTCGACATCAACCACTCCACGTCTTTTGTGTCCACCAACCCGTCATTATTCCCATAAATGCACAGAACAGGCACTGTTGTCGCACTAAGGTTGTATTTCGGAGGCCGTTCGCTTCCATATAACACTAGGTTCTGCTTTTTTCCATAGTTAAACTTCTCGAATCTCCTACTGTTCATGCTCTGCCCGTACCGGGCCATATTGTGCACGGACGTTCCCGCAGGAAAGTGCCCAAACAGGACCCTCGTAGTCTCGTTTGTGATGGACCCCAAGTGGGACGAATCTACGTGGTCGAATATATCAATGATCGTCTCACACAGCCTCTCAGTAAAGTCTGACAGCTGGCAGAAGAATGCGACGAACTCCTGACTGAACGAGCCCTTTGATAAGACTTCTTGGACCCCATACATTGATAGCGCACCTTCCATTCTCTCAAAGGTTTGTGTCAGAGTTCTAAATATCCTCGATTTTGTGTTTGTTTGTCTAGCTGCTGGTGCCAAACTGATCACAAGTTGGGCTTTGTCACAGTAGCCTGGCTTTTCGGAACACATCACTAGGAACGTCCCGGTTCCTTGAGAATACCCGATGTAGTTCAGCTTCTCATATCCCGTATAATCCAACACATAGTCGATCATTGCTGGAACATCATAGATTCCGATCTCTTCGATGTAGAACTTCCAATAATCAGCATCTTTGTCAGGGTTCAGGTGGACGTGTCCTCGCGAGTAGTAGTTCCCTCTCACGTTGCCCAGCCACAGATCGTAGCACGCATCAGAGATGAGGTAGGCAAGTCCAGCGCTTGGGCCGGAATCTATCCAGGAATCAGAGCTCTGCAGTAATCCATGCATCAGCAACACTGGGGGTGATCTCGTTCTATGATGACAGTTCCTGGCTTTCGCAATCCTGAACATGGTGAGGATATATCCATCGTCCGTGATAACTTTATGTTCTTCAGAAATATATCCATACTTTTCGGTGAGCTCCGTGAAATTCATGAGAGAATCTTTAGGATACCCCAAGGAGGTCTTGGTCTCTCTCCGTATGGGCAACCATGGCGTCCGTACGATGTACCCGACCGCGACTACTGCTAAGGATACCAGCAGGAGGCTAAACGTGTTGAATCGTTTCGAAGACATATTATCAACTGAGCGAAAACCTTCGCAAATCAACTAATCTATATAGTACGGAAACCTGAATGTGGCGTGTGTCTGTGTGATTGCGGATTTTTTTTAAAAATGTGAAGAATTACTGGGATTAATTTTGAATGAAGTATTATTTTCTTTTGTTTCTTATTTTGGTGGGTGATGGTGGACCGTGCTGCTATTTTTATTTTTTGGGTATTTTTTATTTTTGTTTGAACTTTGTAGGTGTTGATATTTGTAATGGAATGACGTGGGATGTATTCGCTAGTTAAACCATCCAAGTCGCTGACTCGCTGACACAACTATTTATTTGTCAAAGAAGTTAAACTTCTTTGACAAATAAATAGTTGTGTCAGGAACGTCATCGTTATAAAAAAAAAACATCAATACTATAAAAAAGGTCACAATATTATTCTCCCTTGTGACTTTTTTTTAAAGAATTCACGCTTTTCACCTGCATTTTAAATACTGAAATAACTCTAATGGCTTTGTTAGGTACCAGTTATACAAATGAAGTTAAAAAGTTGCTCTGCAGTTTTGAATATTGATAATTTTTAATTCAATTACTTTTTACGGGACTCGACCATATGTGCATACTCTATGTATATAATTGTATGTACAAATTACCTATTAGTTAAAAGCTTTAAACAAACTTTTAATAGAACAATGTGAAGAATAATAATATGTATTTGTTTCTTTCTTACAACTTTTAGCATTAAGAACTGAACTAAAAAAATACAAGATATACCTGCATAATTAAACAACAAAACACTTTATAAGTCTCACAGTTAACACCAATTTATTTGGACTTAAATACCTACTAAAAGTAATTTTCTTTGACTTTACTGATATAAAAGATAAAAATGCCCCGAGCATCGTCGCGGTCTAAACTAGTTAATATAAATTAGTTACAACAACGTCAGTCTGTTGTTTGCTATTTATTTTTAACTGACCTGACGATGCCCTGCGAGCTCACTTGTTATTCAATAAAATAATTATTGTTCCTTTATTATATGTGGTGCAGTGGTCGCCTAGTGGTAACGGCCGCGACTTACGAGTTGTAGGTCGTGGGTTCGAACCCAAGCAGGTACTTGACTTTGCGTAAATTATTTAATCATCATTACTCTCAAAACGGTGAAGGAAACCATTGTGAGGAAACCGGCACGTCCTAGAACCAAAACGGTGAAGGAAACCATTGTGAGGAAACCGGCACGTCCTAGAACCAAAACGGTGAAGGAAACCATTGTGAGGAAACCGGCACGTCCTAGAACCAAAACGGTGAAGGAAACCATTGTGAGGAAACCGGCACGTCCTAGAACCAAAACGGTGAAGGAAACCATTGTGAGGAAACCGGCACGTCCTAGAACCAAAACGGTGAAGGAAACCATTGTGAGGAAACCGGCACGTCCTAGAACCAAAACGGTGAAGGAAACCATTGTGAGGAAACCGGCACGTCCTAGAACCAAAACGGTGAAGGAAACCATTGTGAGGAAACCGGCACGTCCTAGAACCAAAACGGTGAAGGAAACCATTGTGAGGAAACCGGCACGTCCTAGAACCAAAACGGTGAAGGAAACCATTGTGAGGAAACCGGCACGTCCTAGAACCAAAACGGTGAAGGAAACCATTGTGAGGAAACCGGCACGTCCTAGAACCAAAACGGTGAAGGAAACCATTGTGAGGAAACCGGCACGTCCTAGAACCAAAACGGTGAAGGAAACCATTGTGAGGAAACCGGCACGTCCTAGAACCAAAACGGTGAAGGAAACCATTGTGAGGAAACCGGCACGTCCTAGAACCAAAACGGTGAAGGAAACCATTGTGAGGAAACCGGCACGTCCTAGAACCAAAACGGTGAAGGAAACCATTGTGAGGAAACCGGCACGTCCTAGAACCAAAACGGTGAAGGAAACCATTGTGAGGAAACCGGCACGTCCTAGAACCAAAACGGTGAAGGAAACCATTGTGAGGAAACCGGCACGTCCTAGAACCAAAACGGTGAAGGAAACCATTGTGAGGAAACCGGCACGTCCTAGAACCAAAACGGTGAAGGAAACCATTGTGAGGAAACCGGCACGTCCTAGAACCAAAACGGTGAAGGAAACCATTGTGAGGAAACCGGCACGTCCTAGAACCAAAACGGTGAAGGAAACCATTGTGAGGAAACCGGCACGTCCTAGAACCAATATTTCGAAGTCATGTGACATCCACAAACCCGAACTGGCCCGCGTGGTGGCCTACTCCCTCTCACGGAGAGGAGGCCTGTGTCCCAGTAGTGGGAACGCTAAAGGCTGAATATGCTTATGCGTATAGTATATTATATGCTCAATGTATGTAAGGAAATAATTTGAGTGCGTCACGATTGCCGAAGTTTACTTGTCCGAAGAACGTTTTCCCGAATGATCGTGTGGCCGATATGAGCTGTTGCTCGACAGAACGATTGACCGAAGAACATTTGCCTGAAATAACGATTGCCCAAAAAATAGGCTTGCTTTATGATAACTCTGTAATATAAGGAATATAATAGTGTTGGGCTTGATATTTTAAATAAAAACATTGAAGGTATAATAAATCAAACTTATTTCAATATGAAAGTATGAAGCACTTAACACTTCAAAGCAAAGAGTTTAATAACTATACAGGCTTCAAAGGCTGAACGATATCTGATTAAGATTTTCCGTTACGACACAAAACTACGTACAATGGTGAAGCAGTAGGGAGCATCGAGCGCCATCTGTTGACGGACCTTATAATAATATGCACTGCTTTACGTTAGTAAGTCAAATACATTCATCTGAATAATTATCTAAACAATGTAGTAACTATTTAAAATGTAGCAAGTACTTTAATTCATTATTTATGTAAAACAACATTTATAAAACAATGGTAGGTAAAGCGTAATTTGAGAAACTAAACAATAATCAGTGAATCAATAACATTGCTATACGGTGTGGTCTTACAATAGTCACTAGACTTGATGTATTTCTATTTGGATAAGATTTGGTGATAATTAGATCAAGCAGGTATAATAATGATAGTTTTCTTGCCTTTTTATAAAATTTATAGTAGGTATTTAATATTTGAGCAAATGTCACGCCATGGCGGTATTAGTGTAAAAATAATTTTAGAATTATATGTATGAGTATATACTTACATTCCTCTATGTAATAAGGATAAATAGTATTTAAATACCTGCTTTGCAACTTTATTATTTTATTTACTTACACGTGCGCTTCATTATATTAAAATTTAACTATTTTTAGTTTAACTAAGTAGTTTTCATTTATCGGGTTGTTTTTTTTCGACATCACCCACTCATGACGCTGAAAACAAACAATGAAAATTATAATAAAATATACTTACTGTTAACTTAAAAACACAAAAAATTACTTGTTCTTTTTTTGCTTACTGAAACGTTTGTTTCCTTATTGTTAGTGTTCCGTACCCGAAGGGTGACAATGGGACCTGTTACAAAGCCTCTGTCTGTCCTTCCGTCAGTCCATCTGTCACAGGGCTATATCTTTTGAACCGTAACAGGTAGACACATGAAATATTCACAGAAAGTGTACTACTCTGGCCGCTATAACAACAATGAAATAAAGTCATTTTTTAAAATATTTTTTTTATATGTTGTCATAAAATTAAATATTGTAGGTACGGTGGTAAGGAACCCTTAGCCACTTTTTTTGTTTGCTTACTGAAACTTTTTTAACTTTTCAAATTCCAAAGCGAGTCCAATGTCAATGTGAGTACCTAAATAGTTAATTAAATCTAGACACCACTGATTTAGTCGCAACACGCAGTGAGCAGGTGATACTTCCATGTTAGCCTGTTTAAATACCTCATATTGACCCAGCAGATGGCCAGATACTACAAATCATCACTCTCCTGCCCACATGCCATTTTATTAGCGGTCGGCGCAACATGACTGTCTTTTTCTCCCATACTTCTCTGTTACAGTCGACATCTCAGTAGTCACTCCCTTTCTAGTCATATCATATTTCACACAGTCTATCCATCGCTTGTTTGGTCTTCTCCTACTCTAATAGCCTGCACATGCATATTCGACTTTTAATTTTGTAGTTACTTAATTATTTTAATGTAACCATGTCATAACTAAGTATATCAATAATATCTCTCTAACAATATATTCGGTCCTTTTTTTTTTTTTTTTTTTTAGGATGGGAAATCATCAAATGACTCCTCCCGCTCTGGGTGGAGCGGAAGGGAGTATCAGACTCTTACTGACTAAAACCCACCCGTGTTCCTTCCTTGGCCCTTTATGTTCCGGGTCAGCGGTACCCCTTTTGGATGATCCCGCTTTCCCGGCAGGCTTGGGCCCTAGTGGACCCCCTCTATGATGCTGACATCTCTTTGAGGCGCGCGTGGAACACGTACGCGCCGTCCAGCACGGGCCTGGTCCTGATCGGACGGTGAGCTACCCATTACTCACCGCCCGCAGGCCCGCGCCTACGGTGGCCGGGAGTCGTCCCGCGGCTCCCGACGCCCGGAGCGTCCACCGCGGCGGCTTGGACGGGAGACTCTCTCCCTCTCCCGTCCCGCCACCTCCTTCGCTAGCATGACTGCTTCGCAGAAGGAGGCGACTGCCTCCCACTCCCCCTCGCCCCGGACCATGGCTTGAACCAAGGCCGGGCGTGAGAGATCGCCGCCGCTGCCGATCGCCTCTACGAGGACACGGCGGTGCTCCGCCCATGCAGGGCAGGCCCCCACCGTATGCTCCACCGTGTCCTCGGGGCGATCATCGCAGTGGTGACACCCGGGCGTTTCCTCTCGCCTGATAATGTGCAGGAACCTCCCGAAACTTCCGTGTCCGGTGAGGACCTGCGTCAGGCGGTAGGTGAGGACGCCGTGACGCCTCTCTAGCCACTCCTCAAAGAGGGGTCTTACCGCCGCTATCGTGGCGTGCCCTATATACCTATTCGGTCCTTACATGTGAAATTGGCGTTTTATCAAACTGGCCACTTTGATCTCAAATATCTGGGGTTTGGATAAGAATTCGAAATTAAAATTTATTTCAAATTTAGGCTTGTGTGTTTGTGTTTCCAATTTAGTGATTAATTTGTTTTCGCGCCATTAGATTTTTCTTCGACATCGTTCTGTTCACAATATGGAAAACTTAAAATATCGGGTTATTACGAATCGAGTTCGAGTTCGAAAATCGAGTTCCACCGTGGCACCAGCGCTGCAGAAACAGCTCGAAGGATTAATGATGTGTATGGGGAAGCTACCGTAAAAGAAATTACGGTACGTTTTTGGTTTCAACGTTTTAATTCTGGAAACTTTGACCTACAGAACAAACCCCGTGGACGGCCGGAGACATAATGAAGAATTTAAAGTGATGGTGGAAGCGGATCCATTGCAAACCACGTCATAGTTAGCGGCAGGCTTCGGTGTGAGTGATAAAACAATTTTAATTCACTTGAAACAATTGGAATAGTGAAAAATCTCGAAAAATGGTTACCGCATGAATTGAGTGAAACAAAACAACAAACACGAGTCAAGTGCTGCGTTACATTACTCAACCGTCACAATAACGAGGGGATTTTGAATCGTATCGTTACTTGTGATGAAAAGTAAGGTAGGTAAGTGGTAAGTGTCTGGTGGACCAGTGCTGGTGTCATCCACTACAGCTTCCTAAGATCTGGCCACGGCAGATCTGTATTGTCAATCATTGCAAACCATGATGGAAAAGCTAGCCGTTAAACAACCGAGACTGGTCAATTGCTCCAGCCCACTGCTGCTTCAGGACAACGCTAGACCATAAACTGCACAACAGACGGTCGCTAAATTAGAGCAGCTGCGATTGGAATGTCAGCGACACCTACCGTACTCCCCGGACCTTGCTCCAACAGATTACCACTTTTTCCGGAATTTGGACAACTTCTTGCAAAGAAAAAAATATAATTCCGATGTGGCTGTCAAAACCGCCTTAAAAGATTTTAATACTCAATAGGTACTTTATTGCATTCCACATGTAAACTTAGGTGGTAAACTTAAAATTAGATCACATGGACCCTGTCGGGCACAGCAAAATAAGTGAGTTAGGAGAGAGGAAGCACTTTTAATTTTATTGATTCTCACTCCCACAATGTTTTCAGCAAAGAAATCAATGAACTGACAATGGTACTTATTTTGATTGATTAATTTAAGATTAAATAATTACATTTAAAAAAATTGTTTTGCTTTTGCCATAATATAAAACGCCAATTTCATACGTAAGGACCTAATAATTTCCAAGCCCTAAATTGAAAACAACGAATGGGAGTATGGGAGCAGGCAGCCATGCTTGTTATTAAAATGGCGGACGATTACGCGAGTCACGCCATTTTATAAAAACAAGCACAACAGACTACGAGTATTACAGACGAGTAGAGGAAAATTAAAAAAAAATGTTTCCATTCGTTCGCGAAATTGTTTGAAGTGAAAGAAGTTTTAATAAAATACGTGTTCACTCACAGTTCATTGAAATGTATTGAATCACTGGCTAGAATTGATTTTACTATGTGCGTTGCATTTTTAGTAGCTTTATTAGTTTTGAGAATGGAATACAGTTCTTTTTTAAACCTTTTTTTTATGGGAATTTTATTTTTTTTGTCTTGAATGAATCTTAATTTTGGGGGCTTACTTTAAGCGACACAAATTTGCTTATAATCACGATCTGGTACTTAATTTGCAAAAGAGTCGCCGGTGTCGTCTTGATAGCCATCTCGTCATACTCCTACCTTTCTCATATCATAATAAAGTTATTTGGTATATTTTCATTTCAATAACGTTCACAAGATGTAATAAACGTGAGTTATACCAACTCTTGATATAATTTCTTTACATGTAACATTTATATACTCTTAAACGTATTTCGTATAACGTTATTGGATATAACGTTTATTAAATCTAAAATAATTAGGTCTATCGTTTAAAATATATATTGATACCATCATTATGGTTAACACCCCGATTCAGAGCAATCCGACTCGGATCCCCTGTATTGTTGGCGAATCATTTCGGTTAGGTTAGAACAGTGATCATTAACGCGCGAAGGCGAGCGAGCGAAGCGAGCTTGCCGCGGTAGCGGCTGCCGAGCAACAGATCCCTTCTATTGTTGGTGCTATCTTGGCAGGCGGTAATCAGTTACTAGGTATAACTACTCAGATTACTAAATAAGACATTACAAAACGGTTCAAGGCGTTTTATCTTAGACTAAACAGGTTTTATTTTAAATTTTATTATTTTGAGTGGTTTAACTAACGATTTTATATTCTATGTATGTTATGCTTATAAAAATCTGTTATTTTAAAATTATATCAATCGTTTCTTATTACTAACTAATCATTATATCAAATGAAATTATAGATTCAGTTATTATATCTTGTAAATATTAGACATTTTGTAATTATATAATATATTACTTACCTGCGCAACATATCATAGTCATTGTCTTTCTTCCTTAGTTCTCTATTAGTTTTTTCCATAGGTACTCATACTCATACTCAAAAAAATTCTCATGACAGTTTCCTCATTTCTTCGCATCACATGGCAATACCATGGCAACCGATTTCCACACAACTGTCCGTCGCCGGTGCCACTTTCAGACTCTCTCTTATACAGGGTCAAATGAAATTAGCTAGTGAAACTCCACAGACGTGATGGGTATTGAAATCGAAACACGATAAAATTAAATAAAAGATTGTATGTTTTTATTTAGGGGTCAACGACCGCTGGTATTGTTGTTACATAAAGTATGAGTTGAGGAAATATATTTTATCGTGTTAAGATATCAATACCAATCACGTCTGTGAATTTAACAAAAAACAAATTATATTTCAAGTGAATACACTAACTGCGATCGATGACCCTCACAAAAAAGTCGGTGTCTTTGCATCTGCATTTTAGTGTTTTCCACAGACTTCCGAAATTAAAGTTATTTTTCACTTAGTAGTGTTTTTGTTTTTTGGAAGGCGGTTGTTTTTTTTTTATGTTCACTTTTTGCTATGGTACCTACCCCACACCAATTCGAAAACTATCGTCTTACACGTCCACGTCCGTTTGAAGGCGGTTTTTTTTAAATTTATTCATAATAATATATTGTTGATTTTTTACAAACCGCTCGACCGATAGCGATAAAATGTATATGGGACCACCTCTGAAGTACGACCAACCAAACAAAAAATAATCATCTTAATTAATTCATAATTGGCGGAATGATCGCATAACAAACATACCAAAAATAAAACATGCAGTCGAATTGAGAACCTGCTCCTTTTTTGCACTCGTTTAAAAACCACGGTAATTCCTAAAGTTATAATAAAAACCAGGATGTAGCATTGTTATAAAAACTTAACAATATTTAAGTTCCGCGGTAAATAAATTCCAACAAAAGACAGTTGTTTTATTGTTAGCGTGTAAAAATAAAGAAAACCCAGTGAAAACTGCCAGCTAGTGTAGCTCTACATAGCACATCACATACACATACCACCACGCCTGGAATCCCAAAGGGTTCGCCAGAGGTGTAGCTAAGTACATTCACAATTCGCCAGAGGGGGAATCAAGCTAAATATCCTAACTTCATGTTAGTTTTCATGAAATTGATAATATTTTTATACTAATGTAATTACAGTAATACATATGAGTAACTACATGTTAATTCCAATTTTATGTGGAATAGAAACACAAAATCTTAGAATTTTCTCGATTAGAAAACTTCACGACGTTACCTCTAATTTTCTCGTAATTACTATTTTTAATATGCTAATGACTAATAAGATAAAAATTTCATGATTATAAATAAATAAACATTTATTTCAGAATCACTTCCATATTTGTTAATATAGACTTATAAAAAATAAAATAAAAAATAAAAACTTTATTGCAGGTGTTGCAGTAAATACAATAAAAACAGTTGCAGTTTACAAATGAACACTGGTATACAACATAAATGGTTGGGGTACCTACTGTCCTCTTAGATAGGCTAGGTACATAATAGCCTGTAGTAAAGAGAACCAGTGCCTTACCCCTCAAGAATGGAGAAATCAATTGCTTAGTGTTTAAAAAAAAACATGATATTAGTATACTAACAAAAAACAAACCAATAGGGAATATGCCTGAAAGTATTAAAATCTATATCTGATATGAGTAAGTGTGCTGTGTATGTGTGTGTGTGTGTTTTTGTGTGTGAAGAAAAGATTTAGTTTCGTCATACGTTTTATCTAGTAGGAAGGAGCGGACTGCTGATTTACATTCTTGAACGGATAAACGGTATACTGAAATATTTGCATTAATTGTGTTGTACAAGAAAGGGCCAAGATAATAGTTTTTTTTTCGTAAAGTAGTAGCGGGGCTGTGGAAGGGAGCAAATTAAATCTTTATGTCATTTTTTAAGTTTAACAAAGGGAGTCAGGTGATGTTGAAATAAGATTGCACGAAAAATAAACAACTGTCGTACATTAAGAACATTGCATTCTTTATGTTACCGAGTGGTGGAAAATAAAATTGGACGAAAGGTTGCAATTTTTAATATCGCTCTGTGCACAATTTTCAATGGAAGTAATGTGGTTTTAGAAGCACCACCCCAGCAATAAATGCAGTAAGATAATATTGACTGACAGTGCGCATAGTAGACATTGCGGATAATAAATTGGCTAGCTACAATTCTAAGTGTTTTGAAAATATACATCAACTTACGCACTCTTCCCGTCCATACATCCATATGGGCCTTAAAGTTTAAGGTATTATCCAAAATTACGCCCAGGTATCTAATATTATTTACAGACTCTAGTTGAGCGCTGTTACAATTTAGTGTGGTTTGTGTGAGACATGTGTGAGCTGTGAGTGTTAGATTATTTTTTGGCTGGGATTTCGAACTAATAGAAAAAATGATATATATTTAGTTTTGCTTGAAGCAAAACTTGCTTGTTGTCTTTTTGTTTTGCTTGTTTTGTTTGAAGTTCTGACCAGGAGTCTGCGGAGAAAATTATCGCGGTGTCATCTGCATAAGTTACAATACTAAAATTTGGAATACTTAGATTGCAGAGGTCATTGATTTAAACCAAAAACAGTGTAGGACCAAGAATACTCCCTTGTGGCACCCCATACTCAAAAGAAAGCTCGTGACTAACGGTATTTCCTGTTCTAACCACTTGCGTTCGACCTGTGAGGTAACTTTGGAGGAACTGGAGTTGTGGACCTCTGAGACCTATGTTTTCGAGTTTGTGTAGAAGGGTTTTAATGGGAACGCTATATCAAACGCTTTCGCGAGGTCTAAAAATACTGTAAGTACTTTTTTATTATTATTAGGGTTAGAAACAATAAAAGTAGTCAATTCGTGTACAGCGTCAGAGGTTGACTTTTTTACGCGAAAACCGAATTGCTGTGGTGAAATAAGATTAAAGTGCTCCAAATAACATCTCAACCTCTTATTAATGAGGCGTTCCATTACTTTTTACAGAGCACTTAGCACTGCAATTGGTCGATAGTTGTTAACTAACTTTCCATCGCCACCCTTGAGGATGGGGTGATTAACTGCCCTTTTTAATGGTGTGGGAAAGAAGGAGGTCTGAAAAGAGAGATTAAAAATATGGCATATAATAGGCGCCAGAGTACCAGAGTACCTTTTCAAAATGGTAGGTGAGATCCCGTCCCAGCTAGTTGCTATACGAGATCTTAAAGAATTGATAGTTTTCAGGATCTCATAATTGTCGGTTTCTTCGAGGACAAAGGTAGACAAGCTGGTAGGAGTCTGTAACGAAGTCGTTTGTGATAGTTGCACAGTATTTCCGGTGATTCTATCAGCGAGCTCCTTTCCGATGCTGACAAAAAAATAATTTACTTTGTTACATGAATCAATTGGGGAATGTGAATTAAGTAATAGTTGAGTAGATGAGTGCTTTGATTTGGTAGAGTAAAAGTTATGTTTTTTATTACAGTCCAGAGCGCCTTAGAACTATCTCCAGCATTTTTAGTTGTTCGCTGTCGTATTGCCTTTTGGCTTTTTTTAGGAGTTTAGTACAGAAATTTCTGTAACGTTATAGGTCATATGGAGGATTTCGATGTTTGGTGACACTTTAAGCTTTTTGTGAAGTGTATCTCTGTTGCGAATACATCTTAACAAACCGGGAGTTATCCAAGGTTTGAGTACCCTTTCCCTCGCTGGCTGTGTTGAGGTGGTTGACTTCTCCAATATAGCTTTTGACACTAAGTTTACTAATTTATCAGTAGCAGCATTTCCGTCCTTTATCGATAGAATAGGGGTGAAATTTGTCTAGGCATTCAAAATTGATTTTAGTAACAGTGTAGCTGTCTCTTGTGCGCACTTTTTTAGTTCTGATGCATGCTAGGGAGGAGTAGTGGTCCTTTATAGTGGACTCAAAAATTTGTGTTGTTGCAGGACAATTTGTTCGCATAAAAGTGTGGTCAAGGCAGTTGTTTCCTCTTGTCGGAAGTGCATGAGCAGGTAGAAAGCCATGAAATGCGAGACAGTTTAGGTCGTTTTGGGAGCGCGTAGGGTGGGAAGTATGTCATTTAGCGCGTTAAAAAATCTGTCTATATTATCAGTAGACGGTGAGCGATAAACGTATAGGACTGCTGTATCGATGTTAGTCTTGATTATTAACCCAGAAGCTGAATTATTAAAGTGAGGTTCTTCTACCGTGGGGTTAAGAAATGATTTTGTGTAGACTCGTCACTCTGGTTAATATGTTTCGTGGTTTTATGACTGGTGTAGCTGTCTATATCAGGGATTTGATGATTTCTCAAGGCAAGGTAACCAGCATTTGGTTAGAGCTAATACTTCGCAGTCGAAAGAAAGGCGATTTAAAAAGGCTTGCAAGCTTAAAAAGTTACAATAAACCTAATGTTTTGACAAAACGTTTTAGGTAGTTGTTTGAGTTACCTTAAAGTTGGTTTACTTGTTCTGGTGTGCAAATATATGCATCAGATACTGAGGTATCATCAACATTGTTCAACAGTGTTAAAGCGCTATCTAACATGGTATTAATTTTTGGGTTAGGGTTAAATGGTTGTCTACGATAATGTTCGAGTTCACCATGTCAGGCCTGGATAATAAATTGTAAGAGAACACGTATGAGATAATATGTTGAATGGAAATTAGTAAAAAATAAAGTTAAAATGTTAGTAAATGATAAATGATTTTATTTCTGTAAGTAGGTTTGTACAAACACTTTTACACGTCAATCATATTTTAAAAACTAGATGAGGTCGGCGTTTCCTATCTGACTACTCTAAGAAGAAAGGCCGAAACAAACTCAGAGGTCACAGTCTCTTTTAAAGTCCAGACATAATCTTGGTCAGATCATGTGAGACCACGTAGATTGGTGTCTGAAACGGTCTTTTGAGGAAAAACCATACAGATTGAGCGGACCTGTACAGTCAGTGCACGCATTTGTCAGTAACCGTGCAGCTCAACTCAGAACTTCAGGAGATTAACGATTCGATGAACAATGCCAAACAAAGGACATTTGGGTAGGCCGCAAAAACTACTTAAACTGCCAGATCATGATTAAAACTGAAACAATGACCCACATAGTCCTGACATTCACAATAATTAAAATAATAAATTGTACGTCTCAAGGTAAGTATTCAAGTCGTTGTGTTATAATTATCATCAATGGTCAGAGTATGTAACAGAAAAAAAAAACAAAGTAAAACAACATTCGTATGCAGAAAATTACATTTAAATTCTAAACTGCGTTCAAAAGCTGTCATGACTGTTGTGGAATATTGTTGGCACTAACAGCTCTTGAACGCAGTTTAGATGTGTTGATCGCATTAAATTTTATTGGTGCTTTAGTCCGCGACTTTGCTCACGTGGATGTCGGAAAATATCGCATGGGAACGTACTATATACCGGGATTAAAAATACTCTATGTGTTAATCCAGGTTATAACCCATCTGACATTCACCATAGTTCAGTATGGTATTTTCTTTTTCTAGCCTCTTTACGGTTTTGTTTGATGCCTGCTGATTACACTCAAAGTCTTTGAATTGTTTGTCAATGGCACATATTTAGCCATTTGCTTCATCTCTGCCTTAACTGTTTCTAGTCCAGTAAAGTAACATTTATTCTTAGCTGCGTGAGGCTCGCCGATCCTGGGGACTGTCTACTTGACTGCGTGCAGTCGTATCCGCCGCCCCAAGATCGGAGAGTCCCACGTATAAGCCAACGTTCTAAGAATGGTGTTGGGGCTGGCGTGAACACGGCGTAACAGAAATACGCATCTCAATTCATCATCATCATCGAGGCATCTTGCGCATGGTGGCTGAAAAACTATCAAAGCTTTTTTTTGTGTTTTATTACGACTACGAGCTTTTAGCACTTACGACGTTGTTAGGTCGTGGAAGATGTCATCTTCCGTCGCACGTTGCTGGAACTTCAAACATTTTGTTCACAAATCATACCGCGCCGCCGGCCCGCGCTCTAAGACTGAGCTGAAATTTTCGGCACTGGGATATAATTTATTTGCGTAATAAAATAATACTTTTGGACTATATCACATTGTGGGGAAGAAACTTTAAAATAAAAAACATGGAAAAACCACTAAACCACTTCCGAAATGATTATTAAAAGGTTAAGAATTGATAAACTAAATAAATACGGAGGCTAAACTATGAAATACAAGTATTACTTATAATAATTCAACGTTGCTATCTGAAAACTCAAGATGACTTAGATTTTATTTGACAGATTTTTGACTGTTACAACTAGCGCTATTACTCTGCATTTCGGTAAATTTTCTTGAGGAGAAAATGTATAACTTATCCAACTAGCTAATTCCACGTTCATTTGAAAGTTCATGGTGGAGATTTGAGATCTTATTGCTATTAACTCAGGATCTAAATCCGATTATTCCCACTTTTGTTGACAAATTCCGTGTAAGGTAACCTATACACGAACTATTTCGAGCGACTTTTGACCATCCCTTAAATGTTTAATGTATTTTTTTCTAGAGCCCCCATTTTTTTTACTCTGTCGCAAATCTGAAATAGCTAATGCCACGATTATTATTTAAACGTGATATATTATATAATCGTAAGATAGGATCTCAACGCCCACTAATTTTCTCTGGGTTTTCTGCTGCCTCCCTGAAAGTCTCAAACGCCCACGAGGGGACGTTATTGAGAACCTAAATCAAGTTGAAACTCGAAATTTTGCTTAAAAGTAGGTTATTGGTTTAGTAAAATTATTGGATTATACAAAGGATATAAATCTTAAAACTAAAATAGGTAATGAGTTTATTGTGGACTAAAGTACGAAACGGTGTGCACGGCACTTGAAACTTTTCATATGGATAGTGTTCTCATGACTAGCCCCCTTTTTATGGTGGGTATGAGTAAAGGTTGTGACGGATCACAATGTTAGGGATTGTTGGCTTCGCGCATAAAATAATTGAGATCTAAAGAAAAAGAAGAAAGTCTAAAGTTTATAATGTAGCTTGGTAAGATTTCAAGGCTGAAGTTTCAACATTTACAAAAGAGAAACCTAATTAACTTTCGACTTACTTTGGCACGCATTTACATAGATGTCAATTCTTTTATTGGTGAAGACAATCCTGTACTGCTTTTGTACCGAACTTGGCCTCTTTTTCACAAATGTTTTCGGCGGAGATGCTAGTATCCTACTCGCACTTCGCGCAGGAAAAGTTTCCATGACACATGCCATACTACGTTGTTACACTGTTTGCCACGTAGACGTCGTGAGGTCCAACTTGTACAATGTCCTTAATGAGATTTGGTTACATTGGAATTTGAACTTTGCCACGTCAACATTTGGTTAAAATTCTCAATTCAAGCTTAGCGTATAGTATAATATTATGTAAACTGAACAGATGTGTTTACCTACTGCAGAATTTCATAGAAAATAAAACTTGATTTTTTTCTGGGTTGCTGCGCCCTCTCTAGTCCCATGTAATAAGGGGCGAGCCTATTGTCATCAACCGTGGACAAATCTAGACGTTTGCTGGGCTGCTACTGGGAAAACATAATAACACGTTACCCGAACTAGGAATCGAATCAAGAACCCCATGTTCAGCAGTAGCGCTGGCGACCATTAGCCCAACGAGGCAGTCAATGGATCAGGAGAAGTAAATAACATCATTGTACATAAAATGATTACTAACTACGTATGCGTATCCAATGACATTAAGAAAACAGATTCCATTACACTAATGGAACATCTGGTTTAGTTTATTCAAGTGCAAAGCGTTAATATGCAGATTGGCTACAGAAATAGATTTCAATGATACGTAATGTCTTATACACGGTGACATTTGAATCACAGTTTTGCTAGAACAAACTTTGTTCAGACCATGGTCTACTACCATTCTACAGCATCAAATATGTTATTAAAACAATCTAATCCAGGAGTTCTCAAATTAGTCTTATGTTGCTAAAACGTGTAATAATGTTTGAAACATTAACCGTAACTTCAAAGTACTCATCACGGTAGCTGCTAATAAGTACAATACTGAACAGATACAAAACATACAATTTTATGGTTAAGAGTATAAATAGGTCGGAAATACAAAGAACCGTTCCAAAAGAGATTGTAGTGTCTGTTGTAGGTAGGAACCTCAATTTGTGAAGGGTCGAGAGAACATTCTCTCGCGGAGAATTTTGTCCGATCGAGAATATTCTGCAATATTCTTTTCGGAGGAGAATATTACCGGAACATGGAGAATTTAAAGTATAAATAATTCAAAAGTTGTAGTTTACTGTAATGGGCAATACATGTAACGACCATTACCAAGTAACGACTGAAAAGTGGAAACTACGAAAGCAATGTCTGTTCCAAAGAAATCGTTATTTGTTTTTATTTATTTACCTTAAGGGGCTGACAACAGCTAAAGCGCGGTCACTGTCGGGCTGCATAGAAAAGAAAGAGATGCGCGATGACACAAAGCTGGTAATTTATTGCAAATTAAGGAGCGATACTCTAATTACAAAAAATCTATTGATTGGACTAAAAAATTAAAACACTATCACGTTAATATGCTGCTTGAACTACAATCTGAAAAAAAAAACAGAATGATTGCATATGTACCTATATTAGTATGGTTTTTAATCAATAAAACATTTTTTTAGAGGTATCTTCGTGACTTTTTTCCATCGTACCAAATTAGATAAATTATGTTTTCAACACACTATCTAACTAGCATATATCCTGAAGAATATCATATATTTTTCTGATTTTCTTTACTTCAGTGGATCATATACTTTTCGGCATTATAAAACTTGCGTTTAGGTCATGTAGTCCCCTTTACCAAAGATTTATTTTAAAGATCATTATGTGTATAAAGCTTGTTCTGATATAGAAATCCAAATTTAACATTAATTCTATAAACACCATGCGAAATTTAAGGGAATCCATGAGAATTTTCTTGGAAATATTCTCCAGAATGTTTTCGCTCAGACGAATTTACTTTTCCCGCTCTGGGCGGAGCGGGAGGGCGTGTCAGACTCTTACTGACTAAAACCCACCCGTGTTCCTTCCGTTGCCTGTGCCAGAGGCCACGGTGTCCCTCTCGGACTTTCCCGCAACCCTGGCAGGCATCATCAGACCTGTAATGGTATTTATAACCCATATGGGTGCAAAGATTTCATCAATAGAAATGATTTAAATCCAAACACAAGGAAGCTACTGTAAAACGTTGAGGAGTTCCCCCAACTGTCCTTCGTCTTAATCATCAGATCCCTAATGACAGTCAGAACCCATCTAGGTGTAAAGTTCTCATCAACACAAATTAATCAAGCCCAAACACCAGGTAATTGCTGTAAATCGTTGAGGAGTTCCCTCGACTGTCTTTCGGCTCCATCATCAGATTGACTCCAGACCTTCAAACGCACTAGTCGCCACTACGATTTTCGAAGGTTTCTCTCGATTTCTCTTGGATTCAATCATCAGATCCTGGTTTCCTTATCATGGTACCACCCTTGGGATATCTACTTTCTAACAAAAAAATAATCATCAAAATTGGTTCATAAACGACGAAGTTATCCACGTACACTCATTAAAAAAAAACGGTCCAATTGAGAAACCTCCTCCTTTTTTGAAGTCGGTTAAAAATGTATAAAAAACCAACGACAGTCAGTCTGCGTCTGAAGTTATTGTTTAATATATTTTCACACGGTCACGAAGATCGGTCCACTCAATCTGTGTAGTTTATCCTCAAAAGACCATTTCAGGTCATTCTACATGGTCTTCACATGATCTGACTAAGATTATGTCTGGACTTAAAGAGACTGTGATCTGGGTTTGTTTCGGCATTTCTTCTTAGAGTAGTCCGATAGGAAACGCCGACCTCATCTAGCTTTTAAAATATAATTGACGTGTAAAAGTGTTTGTACAAACCTACTTACAGAAGTAAAATTATTTATCATTTAACATGGGCGATTATATACTTTTGTGTGAACACGGCCTAATACTGAATATAGGGCTCTTCTTACATACAAGCACATATTTTCAAATTAATCTCAGTATCTCATAAAAAAAAAACTCATAATAACTAGACAATATTTTATTAAGCGCTGCCCGCAAAACTCATATTGTCAATAACATAGCTCTATTGTACTTGAGGCCGGTATTAAGCGGTACAGAAGCCCCGGCTTTATAGCCACAGAGTATTGTAAGACGATATTTTAGCCCAGAATATAGGCAGTAGAACAATGCAGCGCCTGCACTGTGGGTGGTATATGTACGAGTATGTTGGCCCACAGGTTTGCACGTTGTTTACTAGAAGTTAAAGTTTACTATTTTTAAGGCTTTTTGCCAATCTCTTTACACGTGCACTCTGTGGGTTCGATATACGCAGAGGGCATACGACGCCCTCAGAGTTCAATATAATAATGCCTTCAGAATGTTGTTGGGGCTTCCAAGTTACTGCAGTGCATCAGAAATGCTTGCCGAAGCACATACTGATGGGTTCAATACCATCCTGCGAAAAAGGATAACGGCCATGTTGCGCAGAGTGCGCGGGAGCGTCAATAGCATTCTGAAGGTCATCAGTGTGACGCCATGTTGCGCAGAGTGCGCGGGAGAGTCAACGGCATTCTGAAGGTCATCAGTGTGACGCCATGTTGCGCAGAGTGCGCGGGAGCGTCAACGGCATTCTGAAGGTCATCAGTGTGACGCCATGTTGCGCAGAGTGCGCGGGAGCGTCAACGGCATTCTGAAGGTCACCAGTGAGACGCCATGTTGCGCCATTATGGCACATTGGGTGCAGGTACATGTGCATGTACCCGGGGTGTCAGGTGAGTGCAACAGATACATGATCGAATTAAAATAATAGATACATATATTGTATTACCAACATTTGTTACTTACTAACATAGTTTCTATGTGTGTATTACTAACATCGTATGGATCAAGGTCTGAAAATAAAGTATTTTTATTTATTCTATACGAGTATATAGATATATTTCTGTATATATTTGTCCATTCATTGGCGCTCGTGACAATGGGTGGGGTATTGAGGAATGTTTTTGTATATATCTGACTCTTGAAGTTCCATGAATTTGTCGTTCAGTTCTCTTGAATTTCGTACATTTGTGCTTTGTCTTCGTTGCCGATCGCCATACATCTGCGAAAATAACTAGAGACCGACCGAGTAATATCGTTTACGGTTTTCGCCAATTTTCGGGCGAATTATCAATTTTCGGTAACTTACGTGTAAAATATTTTTTCTGCCATAGACGAAAAAAATGAAGTACCGGCAAATCAAAAAAGTTATCTATCCATTTTCGGTCGGACTCTACCTATAAGATAATTATGTACATAAAAATAAATACTTAACATTTAAATTTCCTTTCAAATTGCTAAGTTGTGTCGATTGACTATCACATAATATATTAACTATTGTATTGTATAACATTATGTCACTGACTGACTCATTGGTCTAGTGGTTGCAAGCGCTACTGCTCAGCATGAGGTCCTGGGCTCGATTACCAAGTCGGGCAAAGTGTTATTCGGTTTTTCCATCAGGAATTTCTCAGTAGCACCCTGGAGTCTGGGTTAATTACGCCCGGTTGATGCCAATAGGCTCGCCCCCTACTACATGGGACTTACATATAACTCGCGAAATGTGGGTGTACTATTACACCTCTGTATCACCCATCGGTGATGACAGGCGTGATATTACGTAATATCTTTACGTTATTGTTAAAATTGTCTTACTAACCAGTGTTTTTTTTTTTCAGGTATGATTTAATGAAGAAATCCCAGGTAGGTTTGGCTAGCGCGCCAATATTCAGGTGGGTCCCTCCCATGACCTCCTTGCGATTATGTCACGCATCGAATGAATCGTGTGTGAGATATAATTAGGCACGTACCGTAATTATTTATCACTAGTTTCTGCTCGCCGCTTCAACCGCGTTTTTTATTTTGTTTTACCGTAATATATATCTTAAGATACTCGGCAGCACTGGAGCTTCCCATTAGTGAAAGAATTTTTGGAATTGGAGCAGCAGTTCCAAAAATATCCTCTATATACAAACTCACAAATATTTTACCTCTATATAAAATTATTTTAGAAGTATAGAGTTAGGCAGATAGCAGATCCAAACCAACAATGTATGTGTGGGTGTGTGTGTCTGTTTGTTTGTGTGGTGTGTGTGTGTGTGTTGAAGATTTGGGCAGTATCTCATGAATCCAATAGGTTGACAGCTAAAAAACTTCAGTGTGATGCGATTTTCGCATGTGGCGATGTAGATGCCGCCACACTACAAACCTTACATCTTGATCACAATGTATGGTTTGGCCGTTTTGCTGCCATCGCACAGATACTTCTATGGACTTATGGTAAGAAATTAATTCACTGGTCTTTAATGTTGTGTCATGCAATAGTTCAAAGAAACGGCCAAACCATACATTGTGACCAAGATATAAGGTTTGTAGAGTTAGGGGATTGGCTCCTCATTAGATCTGATAACTTTTTAAAAGTGAAAGCATCATGTAAGTCTTGAAAACCTACTTTACATTAAATGTTTTTGGTGGGACTTCATTTATTTTTATAGGGTGCTCTATTAATTTTTATTTCTGCGGTGATATTACACAGACATGTTTAAATAATAACGCTTACTTCTAGCATAGTCGACTGAAAAAGGTATTTCTTGCACGCCACCAGTTTTTTATTTATTTAAGATGGGTTTGCTCTTGACTCTAGTCTAGGTCATTGGTGACAGAGACAGAGTCAACGATGGAGTGAGCTTACCCAGAAGAAGCCGGTTCACTCTCACTTTGAAGAGATTAGGGTTGTATGGGTTGCACTTCCTTCAAAGCCAACGAAAAAAGTTTTTACTGTGTTGTTTATGAGCATACTGCTTTCATAACAAATAGAAGTAGGTGTACCGATTATCTGTAAGAAATACGGACTTGCCCTTTAAGGGTGTTGGAGGGTGAAAGTTACAGATTTCCTCATTTTTTTGTTGTTCGTGTGCAGACCCTGTGTGTGTACGGTGGGCTGCATCAATTGGGTACCCCAGTTGTATTGAAATGAACTTTGAAGGGGGTACCCGCATCGTGACGCTGACTGTACCTATTAATAAAATCTACATGAAACTAAGTGTATTTTATAAGTCTGCAAACTAAATTTTATCCGAAGAATTTGAGCCCTCTAGCACTATCCAGGCCGAATCTATGAGGGTATGAAAATACGACGAACCGTTCGAGGAAAGGTAGGTAGTGCCCCAGCTTTTTGTTTTTGGCTCGTCTTGGCGGGGGTTCTATCGTGCCCCCAGATCCCAAAAACAAACTTGACATTGTAGTTGAAAAACATGCTCTCACATACATTCCAACTGCAAATGTAAGTTTGTACGCACAATATAGAAAGATTAACCATGTTATTTTAAGACCCTAGACTGCTTATAGGTTTTCCTGTAATTTGTGGGTAAAGAACGAATTTCTGTATATTTTTTCAAAAAATTTTGGCTCAGTCGTTTCGGAGATAGTCAATTTTATAATTTTCTTAAATAACTTAAAAACCAAAAATATATTTGAGTCACAGAATTTTTATGAAATTCCAATGTGTACCAAATTTGAGCTTAATCAGTCCAGTAGATTCAGAGCAAATTGGCCGTGACAGTCGGACAGACAGACAGGCAGACAGATAGACACACGTGTGATCCTATAAGGGTTCCGTTTTTTCATCAGGACGTACGGAACCCTAACAAAATAAAGTTAAAAATTAAAGGGGGTCTGTGCAAACCCCGGCCATGTGCAAGTCCGACTCGCACATGGCCGGTTTTTTTAAACTATAATGTACATTGTACATATTAATATTTTTAAACTATAAACTATGCTAGCTTATTAATTATGCATATATTTTACTGTAAAATGAGATTTTGGTGCCGATTCAATTGTACACCGAACTAAACTAACTAAACTATCACTAAAATTCCTTACTTTTGGCTATGAGAATCATAACGCTATTCTACAAAATAAAATCTCTAAATTTAAAAATAATTTTGACACACCTAAAATCAAATTTGGCAATTGCGACTCCACGTGGTACTTGTTTGCCATACCACGTGATTTTTTTTTAGAGCCGGAGGCGCACATTTTTTGCAGCTTCGACGTTTTGTATGGAATTTTACACTTTTTGTATGGAATTTTTTTTAAATTATTACCAACACGTTGGATTTTAAAGGTTTCGGAGTTTTATAAAGGGGGTCGAAATTTTCATTATTTTTGCGATAGGACACACCGTTTTCGAGATATAAGCAAAAGAAAAGAAAAAAAAGATGCAGTAAAAAAAAAAAAAAAAAAAAAAAAAAAAAAAAAAAAAAAAAAAAAAAATAATCATTCCACGCTCGGCACCGGTCACGGACGGTCGCACGTCCCGCTGCCCCCGCTACAGCTTGGTGAGTCACCCGCACCCGCATACCGCTACGATTACGTAGCGCGTCTAGTAGTCACCTGACTACTCCGATCCTTCGATCGATTAAATTTATTTAATCGATCGATTTTTGATCATAAAAAGTGCCTTTTTCAAGGCAACCTATTCTTTCTTTAACAAGTCGCGTTTTGCTGTGTATATTCTCCAGGCCCCTTCCGGGCAAATCCACAGTTTAGTGGTCCTCGGTGGATACCATACGGTGCCAACGAAGCCGAGTGGGGTGTTGACCCAATACACCCGCCGAACCCCTTCAGGGCGAGGCAGAAAATTGGACGGGTCCCAGAGTTAACCGGCCTTGGGGGATCTCCTAGTCGGCTCTGGTGCACAGTTTTCCCTCCACAGCAACTCACCTAGTGTCTCTAGGGTGTGTCTACACCCTTCGCGCTAGACTGGTCAGGACCCTGTTGCACATTAAGACTGGCAACAGGATTACAAGCTCAGGGCTCACATTCAGGCACTCACCTCCCTGTCTGCACCCGACAGGGAGGGTACTCATCCCCGGGCCAATCCACCCGGGGAGTTAGGTTTAGGGCCGATAGGCTATATTGATATTTAGGTTTGTTTAGACCCCTCAGCTATGGCTGACGCCCTCCTATGGGCATTTGTAAAGGAGGTCCTCCTCAAGGACCCGGACTTCGCCGCCAAGTACGGAGCGAAGTTCGCTGCTCTAGAGCAGTCCCTCACCACCCCCACCCCATCTCCTTCCGCATCCATCGCTGACTTCAGCGATGTAATGACCCTAGACCCCGTGGCTATGGACACGGAGGATTTCGCGTCCAAACGCCCCCCTACGTACGCATCGGACAACGAGTCCGTGAACTCGTCATCAGAATGCCCCTCTTCTACCCCTTCCGAGGACGACGGCTTCACGGCAGTCCAGGGGAAGGGGAAGAAAAGGAGGCAAAAAAAGGCCCCGGCTCTCCACGTGGAGAAAAAGGCCAACACGGTGGCCACCAAGTCCCCCTCTCCCACCGCATCCCCCGCGCCCCATGCATCGGCCCCTCTGGCAACCCCCCCCTCTGTTAGCCCGTCGCAGGGCCCGCGCCCCCCCACCCCGACTACTTCCGTCCCAAGGAAGCTCCCCTCCCCGCCCCCGGTGTTCATTCAGGACAAGGGGAAGTGGACCGAAGTGTCCAAATGGTGTGTTGACCAAAAAATCAACTACAACAACGCCAAATCTACCCAACAGGGTATAAAAGTGCAAGTCCCTACGTCATCGGACTACAGGGACTTGACCCGAATGCTCAGTGTGAGGAAAATAAGTTTCCACACCTACTCGCTCCCGGAAGAGCGTCAGACCCGCGTGGTCATCAAAAGAATCCCACGCGAAATCCCTACCTCGGACATCAAGGCCGACCTTGAGGCCCAAAAAATCCCCGTCGATGAGGTCCATAGAATGCACCGCTCTCGCGCCAGAGGCGGAGAGGCATTCGACATGGTCCTCGTGCTCTGTCCCCCGGTCGAAGGACATCACCCCATCTTTCAGGTGCGCACTATTTGCGGCCTGATGGGGATCGACCTCCAGAAACCCTGGAAGAACGGGGTCATTGGCCAATGCCACCGTTGCCAATTATATGGCCACTCTCAACAGCACTGCCATGCGACGCCCAGGTGCGTCAAGTGCCTGGGCGAGCATGGCACTGCAGAGTGCTCCCGGCCTAAGGACCGAACGCAATGCACAGAGCCTCCAAGCTGTGTGCTTTGCGGTCAGACCGGACACCCGGCAAACTACCGCGGCTGCCCGAAAGCCCCCCAGAAGTCGTCTTCCTCAAAGACGGCTAAGAGGTTCACAGACAGACAGACCAGACTGTCCTCCCCCCCCCAGGGATACCCGGTTCCCTCAGCCCAGCTTCCAAGCAGGCTAAGTCCCCAAAGGGCTAGCCCTTGGAACCTGCTAAACCACCAGCAGGCTTTTCCTGCGCTGAGGACTCAGGGCCCCTCCCCGCAAATCCCCCCCCTGATGGATCCGCGTATCCGTGCCCCCGCGCCCCTTCCCGCGCATCCCCCCAAACCCGCGCCTGCTCCTAAAGCAGCCCCCGTCGCGAGAACACCCGCCCCCCTTCCCCCAACCACTCCTGTGGTCGGGGAAAACCCCATGGACGCATTCAACGTGATTGCGTCCACCTTCACGGCCTTCCTCACCCCCCGCGCTAGGAGGATGGCCAGCGAAATCGTTGCCGCCCGTCAGGCTGGCAACCTCTTCCAAATACAACAGATTTATAATGCGTATCCCGAGATTACGCAAGCCCTCGTGTCCTACACCAATGTAACCTCACAATGAATAATACACCCATTACGAGAACCAAACCCCGATCCCTCAAGTTAGGCTATTTTAATGCCAATGGCATCCAGGGACAACGCGACGAGATCGCCGAGTTCCTGCATGTCCATAAATTAGATATCCTACTTGTACAGGAAACCTTCCTCAAGCCCCGCCACCGAGACCCGTCAATTGCGAACTACCGTATAGTTCGCAATGACAGGACTCGGTGCCACCGAGGCGGTACCATCATATACTATAGAAAGGATCTGTACTGCATTCCTGTGGACGCGCCCCCTCTCTCGCGTTTAGAAGTGTCTGTCTGCCGGCTCGGCATGACAGGTCACCAGCCGATCACTCTAATATCGGTCTACATCCCCCCGCAACTATCAGAAAACTATTCAGAGTTATCTGACGACCTCGCTATCCTATTTGGCTTGAGTGACTCCGTTATCATAGCGGGCGATCTCAACGCCAAACACACAGCCTGGAACAGTAACAGGATCTCGACCAGGGGCAAACATCTGTTTGACCTCTGTCCCATCCTTAGCTTCGATGTCATCGCCCCGATGACTCCCACTCACTTTCCCCACGCGCCCCTTCATGCCCCTGACGTCCTTGACGTGGCACTTCTAAAGAATGTCAACCTTCGGTTGGATTCTATAGAGGTGGTGCATCAACTGACATCCGACCACCGACCTGTAGTTGTGACATTAGGCCCCCGACTAGGACTCCCCGACCCCGACAGACCGCCCCTCACCAAAGTAGTCACGGACTGGAGGAAAGTAAGCGAAAGACTGAAATCCTCCACATCCTCCTGCCCCCGACTAGACTCCATTCCCGATCAGTTCGACTCGATCAATGACACGACAGCCGCGATCGACTCACTCACGGATCACGTACAATCCGTCCTGAACGAAAGTTCTAGGGAAGTTCCAGCGATGGACGACCATCGCTGGAAGTTGCCGGACGATGTACGTGAACTGCTGACTGAGAAGAACGCGGCTGTACGTGACTACAGCAACTTTCCCTGCCAAGCTAACAAGGCCCATATGCGCTATTTACAGAGATCTGTAAAGAAACGCATAACGGAGCTGCGTGACGCTGGCTGGAACAAGATGCTGAGCGAGTTAGAGCCCACCCACCTGGCCTTTTGGGAACTGCAGAGGAAACTCCAGTCCCAAAATGTAGCCTCCATGCCCCCACTGGTGCGTCCCGACAAGACCATCGCGTTCGATGACATCGACAAGGCCGAGTGCCTTGCCGACAGTCTTGAGGCCCAATGCACACCCAGCTCCCAACCAGTAGACCAAGCTCACCTCTCTGAGGTTGACGCGGAAGTCGAACGTAGAGCCTCCCTCCCCCCCGTCGAAGACCCAGATAATCCTCTGCACCCCATCACCCCAGACGAGGTGCACGATATCATCAAGGGTCTGAAACGCCGTAAAGCCCCCGGCCCAGACGGAATCACGAATAGGGTGATCCAATTGTTCCCCGCAAACCTCATAATGCTCATGACCATCATCTTCAATGGTGCTCTGAGCAACAACATCTTTCCCCAAGCTTGGAAAAGGGCCACTGTCATCGGTATTCCAAAGCCGGGCAAGCCCAAAACCGACCCCTCTAGTTACCGCCCCATCAGTCTGCTCAATGTTCTGGGCAAAATCTATGAGAGGCTTATATACAAGCGACTCAGAGATTTTGCCGAGACCAAGGGCCTCATCCCCGACGAACAGTTCGGATTCAGATCCCAACACTCGAGCGTCCAACAGGTACACCGCATCATCGAACACGTAAGCGCTGGTTTCCAGCGTGGGTTCATGACGGGTGCTGTGTTCTTCGACATAGCGAAAGCGTTCGACAAAGTCTGGCACAATGGCTTATTATATAAGCTTTACCAACTCGGTGTGCCAGACCGTCTCGTACTCATCCTGCGAGACTTTTTGGCTAACCGAACCTTTCGCTATCGTATCGAAGGGGCGCTTTCCTCCCCCCACCCTATCCGCGCAGGAGTCCCTCAGGGCTCTGTGCTAGCTCCCCTCATGTTCACCCTATTCACCAGTGACATCCCGAAATGTAAAAATGCGCAGTTGGCTCTGTTCGCAGACGATACGGCCATTTATTACACTGGGCTCGTCCCCGACTCGATATCTCGCACTCTCCAAACCGCAGTCAACAAGCTTGGCGAATGGTTCAGAAAGTGGAGAACCGAAGTTAACCCCGACAAGAGTCAAGCGGTTCTCTTCTTGAAACCGCGTGTCAAACGCAGACATGACGACGCCCGCCCGATCAAGATGTTTGGCAAGCCGATCCCTTGGGAGAAGCATGCCAAATATCTGGGTGTGACTTTGGACAGACGTCTCTCCTTCGCAGAGCACATAAAGGTGGTTCGTTCGCGAGCCGCCTTTGCTCTGAGTAGACTACATTCCGTCCTAAATGCAAGCAGTAAATTGTCACTCAGGTGCAAACTGCGCATTTATACGGCATGCATCCGACCTATTATGACATACGCCTGTGCTGTTTTCGCACAGGCCCACCCCCGGCACATCCACAGGATGCAGACCCTACAGAACCGTTTTCTACGTAAAATCACGGGTTCCCCCTGGTTCGTTCGTAACATAAACTTACATTTAGATTTGAAAATCCCCACCATTCAACAATTCATGAAACGCGCTTGCAAGCGTTTCTTCGATACCGCTGGCAGCCATCGCAACCCTCTGGTTGCGAAGGCCGCCAGTTATGTCCCCTCTAGAATCAGTAGAATCCGCCGTCCAAGGCACGCACTGACCGACCCCGACGACCCCACCACCCTCCTCCAGGAAAGCAGTAGGGCCACCAGTACAGTATACAAACACAGACACAAAACGAAGTTCCGACCTCGCCGCCGAGGTGCTTCGCATCCGCGTCCGCGTCCGCGTTCCTCCCCGATAGATTCCTCTTCCCCTCCCTTGATCGGATCCACAGAGCCAGCTGGTGGCGTAGCTGAGCCAGTAGTTTTACCCCCTAATAATAATGAACCCACTTTGATCCAGCCTGTCCCCAACTTGCTGTCCTTCCCCAGCGACGCCCTAAGCCGAGGTCCGTACCCCACAGGGGGTGCCCTTAGGTGATGGTCGCTTAGTTTATAATTAATATTATGCCCCTGGCTGGAGGCTTTGAGTTAGCTCGAAGGCACCACAGGATTGACCGGTTAAGCAGTCACGGCCTCTCAAGGCCAACTGCGAGATGCCATACAAAAAAAAAAAAAAAAAAAAAAAAAAAAAAAAAGATGCAGTACTGTTTTTGCATCTGAAGTCGAGGTGTTGTTGGTGTGAATTTTAGTTCATGACAACTAATTTTATTCCACACCTTTTTAATCGCGATTAAAAATAGTCAGATTTAATTAAGACAATCAAAATTTTAGGTAAAAAACGTCAAATTCAGAATAGCAAAATTGCCATTTTCACTAAATTATAATATCAGCGCCATCCTAGTGCTGTCAAACTAAAATTTGGTTAAGTTGTGTCACTTTAGTCAATTTCAGAATGGGAAATCGTCGTTTGACAGGAATAAACTAAATTTTGGTGATTTTTAGTCTAGTTTAGAGAATTTTGTGACAAGAGAATCGGCACCACTGTGTCGCTATACTTAGTTGACATAGTTTAAACTTTTATTATCTTCTTTAGGTTTAATCTGACAATAATCCCTTACAATATAAGGTGGAGATGACAATACAACAATAGGTATATTAAACTGCGTAGCTATTTCTAATGCCGTTCCCAGTCTGCATACAAAAATTCAATCAAATACAGAGTTGATATGACAGAGGGGCATTAAATTATACTACCTACATATACAATACGTGTTTGTTATTAATTCGATACAGTATAAAAATAAAAAGCACAATTTTTTTTTTTTTCATACTTACCAAATAGCTTACAAATCAGAGTAGAACGCTACCACCCTTTGTAATGAAAGTGCAAGTGTGTGTGTGTGTTTATTGCTTCCTTGTTTGCATTGCCATCTTTGTAGCGAAAACATTTGGTTGTAATTTTGGTTGTTTGGTTTGGTTTGGTTGTTGGTTGCGGCTAAACTACTGCTCCTATTTAATTGATTTTTTGTACAGAGCTTGAAATGTGTACCTAGTATAGGCAGTTTAAAGGAAAGCCCCTCTGTCGTATCAGCTCTGTATATCTAATAATTTAGTAACTATAGCTAGCCAAAGATTGGCAAAACCCATAGTCAGCCCATCACTACTGTTTGGTTTGTTTGAAAAAATCACTTCTTTTTACTTCGAAGCTAGGATTTATTTGATAGTTCCAAAATACTCTTATGCGTTAGTATTGCCAGTGTTTTCATATATTGTTGTGTGCACATTGTATACCCATATTCCCGTTACACAAGACTGCGACATGTCGCGTACATACGAATATATGCAGGTAGACGTGGTTTAATACCGCAAACAATAGAACTGCTCACAGCAGCCGACGGCTCTCAATATAAACACCTTGTGCAGGGGTGACAAACATGTAGGTAGCGACTTAGCGAGTAACAGTGTTGTTTTCGTAGGGTTTATCGAGCTTACCCTCGGGTTCTGAAGGGTTGATCAATTTAATCTGTTGTCGCCGTCAAGTGATTTGATAGAAGTTATTTCGGTTAAAATTTGGGTTCCTAGGACACCGGTTCCGTCATATTATAACGGCCGTCATGAAAATCTGTCATTTTCATCAGTATTTGACATGAAGGTGTCAAAAACTATTGTGTGACCATTCGCTGGTTTCTTAAGAAAACAAAGGTATAAAGGCTATTTTTATTTTGGCTAAATATTATCATAATTCTATTTAGTATTCTGAAAGTCATACATAACCTAAACTAAGCTTTCAGATAGGTAATCATTTAATTTACAAAATATTAATAGAATTAAATAACTAATTATCGAATTAAATAATTTATAAACTATTAATTTAACATAAACGCTGGGGCTCTGTCTTGCATAGGGTCGCAGCATAATGCTGAGCGATAGCTGTTTTGCATGGATGTGACGCATGTTTCCTCCAACCTTTTCTTATTTTTTGTGTTTGTGTTAGTTTTTGCGTCATGTTTATCGCAACTAAACGCATTTTCTTTCTTTCTTTGTAAAAAAATCATATCCAGCAGTGAACTGGGCTAGGCTGAATGTTTTTAATTATAAAAATTGTTCGAAATGGCCTCCTCTGTTTTGACAACATTTGTTGCTCCTAAAGCTACTAGTTGAATAGAGCGGCGGACCATTGCTGTATCATTTTTAATTTCCTTCGCTGCAAATCAAATTTTTGGTATTATGTTCTTCTCTGGTTGAAGACTCATGAGCATAAACCTTCTGCTTCATTGTACCCCAGAAAAATAATCGAGGGTTGTGAGGTGGGGTCAGGCACCGAGGCGTGGCCAGCGCGCTTCGCCTCGATTTTTTGTTGGCGTAGAGTCAATATTTTAGTATGATTTTGTAGGTTGACTGAAATACTTTTCTAATCGGCCAACTTATTTTTTTAATCGGCTTATATAGGATATCCTACTTCAGCCGATAAAAAAAAAATATGGCTGGCTGGTGTGTAGCGTTGTCTCATTTCTGAAAATAGTGTGGACGGCACAATAATGGAATATTTCAGTCCATGCGATTAAATTGTTCGCATTGTTTGTTATTTCATTTGTTTGTTCTCCTGCGGCGCTGTGTTCTTTTCTCACATGGCAAAGTGAAGTGTTATTAACACTGCATTTGGGATGATAATAATTTAGATAGGGGGCTTTGCCTTTACATGAATATTCTAAGACTTTATTTATTAAATTTATAGCTAATTTTACCAAAATAACTAATAGCTATCATTATCTGTGGGCCAGAAGGCACTATGGAGATCATTTGTGAAAAGGATGAGCAGTACTTATCTTTTCAACTTACCAATTCGTTTGTTATTGTCAAGATTCCGTAATTTTTCACAAAGATCGCTTATTTCGCGGATTTTGTAACCGCCGAAAAATGAAGGTATATTTTATTGTATTTTAAACGCATAACTTTTTACAGTGTAGTCCGATTTTGACAACTCTTTTTTATATAGTGTAAACCATGAAGATGGGTCCATTAAAAAATAAAAATCAATCCCTAAGAGTAGAAAAATAGTAGTTTGTTGATTTATCAACGCCTGCATTTTTACTTGCGAACCGATTCTATTGATAATTGCCACACATAATGTAGTTCTGATGACACTACAACATAAAAGGGACCTGGAGTTGACCTGATGATGGAGACGGACATGATAAATGATTTTATTTCTGTAAGTAGGTTTGTACAAACACTTTTACACGTGGATCATGTTTTAAAAATTAGATAAGGTCGGCATTTCCTATCTGACTACTTTGAGAAGAAAGGCCGAAACAACTCAGAGGTCACAGTCTCTTTTAAAGTCCAGACATAATCTTGGTCAGATCATGTGAAGACAGCCGAGAGAGCTCCTCAGCAGCTTACAGAAGCTACACCGTGTCTGGGCTTATTTCATTAATCTTGATGAGATTTTTAGACCTTGCTGGGTATGACTGCCATCGAGGGTCAGATGATGGAGAAATGGAATGGAAGGCTGTCAAGGGTAGTGAAAAATATATATTTTTTTAACAAAAGTTTAATGTTTTGTTAAAAAGTATTTTATTGAACACAAAATAACACCACGCCTTGTTTTCCTCTGAAGAGATTGGCAGAGCTGTACCTATAGTGCACACACAGTTCGCCAGTTATGTCTAAGTCCCATGTAATAGGGGGCGAGCCTATTGGCATCAACCGGTCACCGATACAGACTCCGTGCTGCTACTGAGACATTACAAATGGAAAGCCCAATAACCCTTTGCCCGATCCATGAATGGAACCCAGGACCTCATGCTCAACAGTAGCGCTTGCCACCACGACACCAACGAGGTAGTTGTGACCACTAGACCCATGAGGTAGTTGTGACCACTAGACCAACGAGGTAGTGGTGACCACTAGACCAATGAGGTAGTTGTGACCACTAGACCAATGAGGTAGTTGTGACCACTAGACCAACGAGGTAGTTGTGACCACTAGACCAACGAGGTAGTGGTGACCACTAGACCAATGAGGTAGTTGTGACCACTAGACCAACGAGGTAGTGGTGACCACTAGACCAATGAGGTAGTTGTGACCACTAGACCAATGAGGTAGTTGTGACCACTAGACCAACGAGGTAGTTGTGACCACTAGACCAACGAGGTAGTTGTGACCACTAGACCAACGAGGTAGTGGTGACCACTAGACCAATGAGGTAGTTGTGACCACTAGACCAACGAGGTAGTTGTGACCACTAGACCAACGAGGTACTTGTGACCACTAGACCAACGAGGTACTTGTGACCACTAGACCAACGAGGTACTTGTGACCACTAGACCAACGAGGCGGTTGTTACTATTAGTTACTGACAGACATAACCCTAATAATGAACATGCAATGTTCAAAATATTAATTTCGATGTTATTAACCTACTCCTACCTATTTTAGGCTATTTACCAAAACATTACCTAAATGAAATGGCTGAAACACAACACGAGTCCAACGATACTTTAATAGCCTCGCATGTAATATCCTAATAACTACTCATCGTAGGTGAAATCTAGGTCTAATCGATGACCTAGTTGTTGCTGTAACTTTCACTATTATCGCGGGGTCCACAATTATACGATACGGTAGTTATTGGTAGAACGAGGGATTTAGTTAAGGGCATGACAATTAAAGTGCATATTACGATTAGAGGCGACTAACAAAAGGCAGATGTGAGTGAAAATGCTGCGAGGGAACGAACTAGAAGGACATATTGTGACCTTATTGGTGATCGCCAGAAAGGTCAGGTGCGAACAAGAAAAGAAGAAGAAAGATAATACGTTTGTTTGCGGTAAACTTGACGCAAAGAGTGAACACGAACACAAACAAGAACAAGTTGGGGAAAATACGCGTCACATCCACGCAAAACGGCCATCGCTCAGAATAATGCTACGACCTTATGCGAGACAGAGCCCCAGGGCTAGTTGTCAGTGACAGCCGGCGTTGACGTAGTACTCGCAACCGGCGCGCGTGTATGACCAGATGTATGAACGTAAACGAAGCAAAAGGAGTATGTAAGGATCGTAGCAGGTGACGTTCCGTTGTGTCTGCCTACCGCCATGGGAGGAAGGCGTGAGTTTACGTGCGTGTGTATGTATTACGATTAAAAGTAAGGAAATGCATCAATTGCAAAAAAAAAAAACTCTAACGAAATCATTAAAGTCTGCCCAAGCTTAGGCCAGAAAAACGCGAGTTTCCACAATTCATGTATTATATAGGATGATGAATGATATTTATTTCTGCAAATTGATTCAAAGAACACTTCAAACATAAATTATGTTTTAAAACTAGATGAGTTCGGTGTTTCCTATCTGACTACTCTGAGAAGAGAGACCGAAACAAACTCAGAGTTCACAGTCTCTTTTAAAGTCCAGACATAATCTTGGTCAGGCCATATGAGGACCATGCAGGCTAGTGTCTGAGATGGTCTTGTCAGGAAAGATCCACACAGATTTGAATGGACCTGTCCAGTCAGCGCACGCATTTGTCAGTCTAGTTTAGGTGTACGACTCCCCCTGACCGCTGCTGCTCCCACAAAAAAAAAACATAATCAATTGTATAACGCCCTGTTTGTGTCGGTTAAAAAACACAACCACGTGGTGTGATCAAAACCGACCTGTAGCGCCACCCATTATCCAACCTTGACCCCCCAAATAATACACGAACACTCACAAATTTACGACTCCCTAGGAAAACAATCAAGACTCGTACCGAAACCCTATCTCCTTATACCATCAGATGAACGGACCAATTATCTTCAAGACGAGCGCAATAAATACACTCAGGCGCTGGTGACGTCAGGCGGAGACGTTGACCCACCAATCAGCATTATTGTTCTGAGGACAAACAGAAACTCACGTCATCAGTGTGCTTGTTGATGACGCACGGGGGTGCAAGGGAGGAGAGGGAGCGGGCATTGTAAAAACGTTAAAGAAAATAAAGATTAGATAAGTATTTCCGTGCGGTACGGATGCGCGTACCCGAAGACGTAGCATTGGAAGGCCTCCCACAAGGTGGACCGATGACGTTGTGACGGCCGCAGGATTCCGCTGGATGCAAGAAGCAAAAAGCAGGTCGAAATTACGGTGCTTGGGGTAGGCCTATGTCCAGCAGTGGACGTCTTTCGACTGAAATGATGACGATGGTGATGAGAAAAATATTATGATAGAAAGAAAGACACGAAGACACTTTGATACCATGTCTGCATCATTTACATAAAAGCTAAGTCTACAAGTAATCTAGATTACTTGCATGCTTAAAACTCAAAAACAAAACTGGAAGTCTTTAAACAGAATCCGGATCCAGGTTGTCCGAAGCAAGAAAAACCTGTTCAGGTGGAGATTCATAGTCGACTCCGCCTTGGAGTGTAAATGTGGTGCTGTTCCACAAACGTTGGGACACTTAATATCATGTCCTGCATGTCCTGTCAGCTGCACGTTACAGGATTTAATGGACGCTAGCGATGGCGCCATACACATAGTCAAATTCTGAGCCGAGTCCAAATGGACCCGGCTCAGAATTTGACTATGTGACAAATCTAAATAGTTTAAATTGACATGTAGATACCATGGACACGTTAAGAAGAAGATACTTAAAACTCGATAAAACGTTTGATTAAGCCTAAACAATCAGTTTTCGTGTCCATAGGTACTGCATAAACTGTAAATTCCCTTCTTTGGGTTTTATACTTTGGGATGAAAACCTATCTGTATTTTGTCACTACATTACTTTATAATAGATGTTTTTTTTTCTATATTTATAAAACGCTCTTGTGATTTGTGCTTCCCTTGTCGTATGACAATTATATAAACTAAGAAGTTTCACAAAGCGGGTGCAGTTTTTTAAACCACGTCTAACGATGTATGTAATCAAACTGTGCTTTTTAAACACTTATTTCTTACTTAAGTTCATACAAAAACATATCTAATAATACCCGCTACCACTCATCGCTCACACTACAAGCGGCGACCCGAAACGCAAGGGTGAAAAGTGACCACCGGTCAGCCACTCGGAGCGACCGCCGCGGCCGGGCCGCACCTCCCCTCTGAACTATTGTCACTAAACACTCTCTTTTCAAACAAGTTCGCGCACGTTTTTCAATTTTCTTTTTTTATCGTATCAAAGCAAAAAGTTTCGGCTTTCTTTTTTAATGGTTCTCATTTTAGACCTACGAAGGAGGTTTTGCTTTCTTTTTCTTATGTTCAGTGAGTGGAATAAAAGTTTTAGTGAGTCTGACATTTACACTACATTTATTGATTGTGATTGTTACCAATCGAAGTTGTAAAACTTTACTTTAACAATTTAATTGTATCGCTGAAACTTTATATATTAAAAGTTTACAAACAAAAAGACTTAACAATTAATAAGAAATCTGTTTCGTTCGTACTTTATTTAAACGAACAAAATCCAATCAGTGTGTTTCGAACAGTACCGAGCTGACCGACCAATTAGGGAGCCCAATTTGAAAATAGAACTTCAACTCGGCAAAGTTCGGCGGTCTTCGCAGGATGATTTAAATTGAATAAAAGTTTGTTTAAATGGAAGTTTTAATGAATTTGAAGTGGTTTTACGATAAGTGTGGTGAAACAATCTGTGCTATGAGTGGGTTGTGAAGTTTTCTATTATTATGGATGCAAAATGGAAAATAAAATGGTGAGTTACTTGAGTTAGAGAATAGAAGTGCATTAAAATACCAACAATTATAATTATCAATCGGCAGAATTATACAGAATGTTTATAAAAGTCGCCGGGCTTAATGGCTGTCTGACCAGCGTCATCAAGCAAAACAATAAAAAATGTAATACAGTTTTATTTTTCTGCAAATAAACGCCTCCTTTGAAGATCCCTATTTCTCATAGTTTCAGTTTTTACTCTGTAAGTACATATTTATACAAACTTACTCTTGTGGTGGTCGCGCCTGCTGTCGATATCACTCTTCCGCTGGGCTTCATTTCGCTTCACTAAACATCTCCAAACAGGTATATCCTTGGCCAGCTCCTCCGAACGAGAGGGATCTATATTGCATCTCTTCATATGTCTTTCCTGAACGTTTTTGTATCTGATAAACCGGCCGCCTTGTTTCTGCTTGCCGTCCTTGAGTTAAGAAGAAAAGAAGCTGGCGCTTAGCTACCTTCTCGTTAGGCATCCTCACAATATCTCCACAAACTGACGTACACATTATTCTTACTTTTGTACACATAGTAACAGTTAAACAAGGATAATCAAATGGTGTTCCAAATGTAAATTGACATATTGAACAAATGAATAGCTAGTAATAATTTCACACCCACGTACAGACACCCGCGGGAAACATCCAAATTAGTCATTAAAATGTGTAACGACTACGGAAAATAGGATACCCTAGAACTTTCAGTAGGTGGTCTTATATTTCCTATCATTTTCGGTAGAAAAACTTGGGAATATAGTTAATTTCGTAATAAAGAAAACTGTTGAAAATGTCATAATACAACCCAATGGAAACTGATCTCTACGCAATAGAGTTAGAATTCAAAATAACAAAACAATCAGCATTATTCTATATTTTCTTTTCTTATTATATATAGTAAGACGTGACAAATAAAGTTTTCTATTGGAAACTACGCAACAGCTCGCCAGTATTCAAAAACGAATAATTTATTCAGTAGACATGACGATCGATGTTGCCAGCTGTCGAATCACACTTTTGTGTGGTTTATCTATAAACTTGCAACCTTTAAAAGTGCGAGTCGAGCTCGCGCCTACGGAGCCAGACCATAACATATTGCGGGAACAGAAAACGTTACGTTAACGAATAAATAACTTTAACTTATTTAGCTACACTGGCGGACAGGGTTGATGGACCATTTATCAGGCTCTGGGCTGGCAGACATGTGCGTGCACGTGTTCATGTAGCCAACTAATGTATCTCTAATTATTGTACTTTTAAATTATTGAGTTTACTAACATAGATTAAGTTCATGATAACACTATACCTAATTTATGGATCCCTTGATCTCTTTTTTTTTATTTGAATTTATGATGTATATATAATATAGTGTAGTTGTTTTCTTGTTATTTACATCAAGGACTAACATTCAATGGATGTAAGATAAGTTATTAATTAACCAGTTTCTTCTCTCTCTGTGCTCACATGGCACATGGTCAAAATTCTAGGCGATAACTTTGACTTAATATATTTTTCTTGTATTTCCTACTCGCTGCCCGCGACCTCGTTCGCGTGTGGACGTCGTAAGGCACCACGATATACTAGTCAGTAGGAGATTGTTAATGAGAAATCCTGTGGTTTTA